>CM045564.1:3905966-4352086 GCA_024721245.1 Mitragyna speciosa | reverse complement strand
TTCTTGCTCGCGTGTTGGCCCTATAACACCCTAGAAATTCATGCAAAACCATTTATTTTGTATTATGTTCATTAGGAGAAAAAAAAAAAAAAAGGGTGGCCGAATTTGTGGAAAAAAAAAATAGAGAATGAGCATGTTGTACTTAGTTCCTTAGGAGTTGTACTTAGGAAATCTTGCAAGACTTATTATAGGATAAATAATAAAAATCCTTTCTAACTAACCATTGCCAAGTGTAGTCTTCCATGGAGAGAAAGTCAAGAATTACTTTGTCTTTGTCTTGTTTTGATTGGTCAAAATTTTCCAATTCTTTTCCATTTCTTTTCTTCTTTACTTAGCCAATTTTCTCTCTTTTCTTTCTTCTTCTTGGCCGGCTGTTCTTTCTCCCTTTTCTCTCCATTTTCTTTCAATTTTCTTGAAGCTTTTACTTCCATTTACTCATTTTTCAACCATAGAAATTGAGTGGAACTTCCTCCTAAGCAACAATCTTGTCTACCTAGAGGTATTTCCCATGAATTTCTCTTCTAATTTTAAGTGAAAGATCATAGTTTTTAGCTCTTAAGTTGTGTTTTTATGGTTAAGTATGATTGATTTTTGGCCATGAAAAAATGAAGTTTTATTCCATGAATGTGAAGCTTGTGAACTTGTATGCCTTGTAGATAGTAAATTAAACTTGAAAAGTCATGATCTAGGTTTGATTTGCTTGAAGAACTTGGAGTAGTTTATGCATTTTTGTGATAAATTTGAATGGAATTGAAGTGAGTTTGATATGAGATTAGTAGAACTGCTTAAGATTGGGTTGTTGGATGTTTCTTGTAGGTTAAAAGTTTTTGGGTTAGTCCGATTATAGGGGAAGTGCTGCCGAAATTTCGGTAAAACCTAGGAAATAAAAGTGATTAGGCTATGATTTAAGACTTTATAAGCTGTAATTTAGTGATTTAAGCGTGCAGAAATTTTCGTAGATTAGCTATTAGTGAATTAAACCTTTCCGAGCAAAACCCTAGAAAGTTAGAAAACCCTAAATTTCAAAACCCTAAACCCTAGGGTAAAACCCTAAGCTCCAAAACCCTAGAAATTAAACCCTAGAAAGACTTGGGGTATTTCTTGAATTTCCTTATGAAATTTCTTAGATTTTAGTCAGGATTTTTATACAATTATTTCTCGTGAATTTCAGGATCCGGAAGTGAGACTCAACCTTACCGCGAAATCTTTTCTTAGACATTCAGGTGAGTGTTCTTATGTGTGCATGATGCATGAAATGCCATGTTCTACTTGATATTTTTATTTGATAAAATGTGTTACTTGAGAAAAGATGTGTACTTTATCGCATCCATTTCACGATGTGCTACATGCTTTCACTATTAAATGTGTTAATTGTGCATGAGACTGCCGTGACTAACTTCACCGTTACTTCATAAATAGTCAACCCTGACGTGACTTGGGAGGACATAAGGTGCTGGGTGTTTTAGGGCGTGTGTTCTTTCCCTAAATGAGTTGAATTCTTCTGAGAGGCCAACTCCGGATTGAACTTTCTTGCTTGTTGGCCCTTCCAAGGTTGAGATTACTCCTTGGAGGTGGTAGCTTGTTTGGAGGTTACAAGGTGAATGGTGGTTAGGGTACTTGCTTGTTTATACTGGTATGTTCCTTGACGAGGACCTGAGTTATTATCTCGGTCTGAATGTCTTGGTTACATGTTCAGTGCTTGCTACTTCTGCGGTTGAGTTTGCTCCCGTAGTTGAGCCCCGTATCCGCCAGTGACTACTTGTTAATTAAATTGTTCACAAATTGTTTATTTACTCGTTAAATAATTTTATCGAACAAAAATTATATTTTACTGGTATGGTTGCATGACTTGAGCACTCACTGGGCTATTTTAGCTCATCCCATTTATTTGTTTTCATTAACCAGGTTTCCAAAACTACTAAAGCTGGAAAAGCTAATTTGGACCTAGTAAATATTTTGTTTAATGTGTTTTGATAGCCTAAATGTGTAGGCTTTTATTGTAAATATTATTTACATTTTGGGGATGTAAAACTCTTGTGATATTTACACTTTTAAGTAAATATTATGAATGTATTTATTTATGAGTGCATTTTATTTCGAGTTAAGTACGCTTGGATGTTTAATCGAGTGCGTGTTTGAGTCCTGGCGAGAGCTAGGCAGGCAGTCCGCTAAGCCCTTTGGTGCGCCTCTGGGTAAAGTGGGGCTGTCACAGGCCCTCCAAGGTCGAGATTACTCCCTGGATGTGGTAGCCTGTACAGAGGTCATAAGATGAACGGTGGTTAGGGTCTTGCTTGTTAATACTGGCATGACCTTTGGCAAGGACCTGAGCTATTATCTCGGTCCTAACGTCATGGTTACATGATCAGTACTTGCTCCTCCTACGGTTGAGCTTGCTCCCGTAGTTGAGCCTTGTATCCGCCATTGACTATTTGTTAATTAAATTGTTCATACCTTGCTTATTTAATCTTGTCAATTATTTTGTTCCATAAAATAATGAATTCCTGGTATGGTTGCATGACTTGGGCACTCACTGGGCTATTATAGCTCATCCCGTTCATTTGTTTTCTTTAACCAGGTTTCCCAAAATACTAAAGCTGGAAAAGCTGCTTTTGGATATAGTAAATGTTTTGTTCATGTATTTGGATAGCCTAATTGTGTAGGCTTTTATTTTAAATAATATGTATATTTTGGGATGTAAACTTCTTGTGATACTTGTACTTTCGAATGAATTAAATGAATGTATTTCATTATGAATGTATTTTATTTTGGGTTAAGTACGCTTGGATGTTTGAGTGAGTGCGTGATTCGAGTCCTAGCGAGAGCTAGGCAGGCAGTCCACTAAGCCCTTTGGTGCGCCTCTGGGTAAGGTGGGGCTGTCACAAGGGTTGTATTGCTATTTGGATTAATCCTATGTGTAAATATTTTTTACCACAATTTCTTATTTTTTCTAAATCTTTTTCTAAGATTCTAATTTCCTCATATTCATTTTGTATAGGTAGAGTTTTTTCTACAGTTTTTATTGCAAATTTTGTTGCTATATCAAAACTACCAATTTTATATACATCTTTTGGTTCTATTTTGGGTAAATGCCAATTTTGGAAACTTTGTTCAATTTCAGAGTATTTGGTAATCCTTTTACTACACTACGCATACTTAGGCAAGTGCACCTATTGTTTCCAGTAGTATAGTGTATAGGAGTACCGAGTGTCAATCCCACAGGGACTATGTGAGTACTAGTACTAACCTTCTTTTTATTATCTAACCTCACAAAGCGAATGACGAATTTATTGGAAATACAAATTAACAAAACTAATTACTTAATTAAAGCACAATCTAGAATTCAGTAGAGAGAATGGACAAAAGTAGAGGCGAATCTAGATGAAGAATACCCTAAACCAAGTATGCTAAGACTATACCTTGATTAATGAATAGCCCAATCACTTAGACCCTAGAATCCCTTAATTAGGTTTAATCTTTCTCAAGTATTAACCTCTATCCCCTAGGTTTGAATCTAACCGGGGAGACTTATGTGATTCTGTCTTTAGCAACCCATGAAAGCCTCTTTATTCAAGAGATGATCTAATCAAATAGGTAATTTCTCAATCTACCTATATGAAATCAATATTGAATCTAAGGATGCATGCAAATCCCAATTCAATAACATTAAAACTCATGAATAAATCTAAGAAAAAAAGTTAGAATTTTCATTAATCAAAAATAAAATCAATAGCACAATAGTGTAGGATTCATCCGTCTAAATCTTTCAACTCAAATCATAAATACAAGAATAAACCCAACAAAATACAAGAAAAGAATGGAAAAACTCATTCTCATGTAGATTCTCTTTATTCATCCCTTGCATCTTGAAGAAGCCTTCTTGCTTTGCACCATGAAAGCCCTTGAGTTGCTCCTCTGCCCTTGCTTTCTTCTCTCTACATCCCTCTAGATGTGTGTAAAAGTGTATTTTTTTGTGTTTTAGAACCCAAAGAAACCACCTTTTCCCTTCTCCAAAGAGGTAGGGTTCTCCCTTCAAAAGATTCGTCCAAAAGTGCTTAAAAACGCAACATTCTGTCACTAGGCCGTGGCTAAGGCCACGGCACGGCCTTACCCGCGGCCTTGTGTCCTCCCTTTCTGACCAAGGCCACGGCAAGGCCTTACCTGCGGCCTTGGTCAAAATGTTTCACTTCTCTTCTATGCAAAATTTAACCTTGAAAACGGCCGAACTAGCTTTTTCTCAAAACATAAAAGTTTTATCCCTTTGAATAATCTTTCCAAATCAACAAGAATCACATCATTTGAAGCCCTGTGCGCTGAGATATAGCTGAAATACTAAGAACTGGTCGGAACAGTACTGCAGTACAAATATGCTTCAATAACTTGGAATTTTGACCTTTGAAACTTAAGAACTGGACTTTGATGTCTTCATATGAATTGTAGATGATTATCTTATCTTCAAAATGCTTCATGAATCACCTTAATCCAATATCTCTAGCTCAAGTTATTGTGAAATCACTGAAATATGTCCAGGCTGCCAAACCGTTTCTTTTCCAATTCTTCTTCGCCTATTGCTTCTTTGCATCACTTTGAGGGTTTCTTGACTTTAACTCATCACCAACTTCAAATCACCTCAAAATATCATCCAATTGCCATCCAAATTGATCCAAATTGGTGATGCAATGTGCAAATCCTACGAAAATGACACAAATCACATGTAAATCACACCTTTACACAATATGGCATTCAAATCATAAATGAGAAGAAATAGCTAAGAAATAGAGGAAAAATCATAGAAAAACCCTAAAAACCTACCCTGAAAACTAATATACTTTAGCACTTATCAGTATTCAATTAATGGTGCATTTTTAGAAAATTTTGATTTTAAAGATGATGCAGAAGGAGTAGATAAAGAATGTGAAAACGGAATTCACAAATAAATAAGTCCTTTAGATGAATCTATCTTTTTATGAAATATCTTATATTATTACTTAATATGAAAGCATTCAAACAATAATCTATTAACAATTTTTTAAAAATAAGTTTAATATACAAACCGTATTGATCAGTTAATCACAAAGACTTTCATCTCAAATACCCTTATAGAATTGCTAATCTTAAAACTTTCATCAATATAAACTAGCTATGGTTGATTTGCTCAACTGTCAACGATTTATAGGCATGGCCAAAACAATGCCTTATCCATCGGCAAAATAGCCACTTAAGCCTTACGCAACTTGGGGGTTGACCCACAAATCAAACAAATAGAAGTTTATATGGATTTGGGTTTTCAGACTAGTGTCTTATTGGGTATCTGTAATAAAATTCTCCATGATCAAAGTCTTATTGGTAAGTATATTAACACTTAATTTTAAATGTAGTTAACAGATTAATATTAGAATAATTACATATTTAGAGTAATAATATAATTTATTTCTTAGATAGATCCATCCAAAGGATGGATTTGGCCACTAAACATGGCTCTAATACCAATTTCATCCAGGATAAATTGATTGAAATAAAAAATAGAAATAAAAAAAATGGGTTTTTAGAATTTTATCTGACTTTCCATTTGATCATGGAGAATATAATAATATAATAATATATATAAATATATGTATGTATAGATATTATCTATACATGCACATGCATGCATGTACATACGTATATATGTACATATAATATATTTATTATCTATATATGATATATATAATATATATTATATATATTATATGTATTTTAATATAATATATATAGATAATATATATATGTACATATATTTATATGTATATTATATTATATATATGTATGTATGCATGCATGTACATATGCATTTATGTACATATAGTATATTTATTACTACATGTATTATATATAATATCTATTATATGTATTATAATGTATATAATATATAATATGTATGTATAGATAATATCTATACATACATATATTTATATGTATATATTATTATATTACATATGTGTATGTATGTATGTATGCATGCATTTACATATGTATGTATGTACGTATAATATATATAAATATGTATGCATGCATGTACATATAATGTATTTATTATCTATATATGATAATATGTATTATATATATTATATGTATTATAATATAATATATATAGATAATATATATACGTACATATATTTATATATATTATATTATATATGTGTGTGTATCCATGCATGTACATGCATATGTATGTACGTATAATATATATAAATATGTTATATACAAATATATGTATGTACATATGTATGCATGCATGTACATACGTATGCATGTACGTATAATATTATATATATATATTTATGTTGTATGTACGTATTCATGTAACACCCTAGAAAATGCACACATAAGATACATTTTTCTCTAATTAGGGTTAAGTGTTAGACCTTGATTTATTACTTGGAAGAGTTCTTGAATTAGTTAGGTTACTTAATTAAAGGTTTCATTAGTAAGCAAGAATACCTAAGTACTAAAGTTAGAATAATTTCATTTGACCATTTAATTTATACTAGTGTTCAAATTTTGATTAGCTTATTTTATTATATTCTAGTCTTTTGATTACTTGAATTTTAGCTCAATTTTACTTGAAAATCTCAATTATTTTCTCACTTTATTTTCTTTTCCCTTGACCGAAAATTCTTTTTTTTTTCTTTTCTTTTCTTTTGGCCGAAATTTCTCTTCTTTTCTTTGGGCCGAAATTCTTTTCTTTCTTTTTCTTCTTGTGGCCGGTTTTCCTCTTTCTATTTTTGTCCTAATTTGCTTTAATAATTTATGTCTATTTATTGAATATATATAAGTGATAAGAGTTATTAATTTTCACCAATTAAATTAATCCAAGTGGCCATTCTTGCATTAAATGACTAACTATTTACTTTACTCTTGTAAGGATTTAATTGGACCATCATTTTTCCCATCTTTTCTTCTTTTCTTTTTCATTTTTCCTAGCCTATTTCTCTCTCTTTTCCTTCTCACTTTGGCCGGCCAAGCCTTTCTTCTTCTTTCCCCATTTTTGCTCTCAAATTTCTTGGACTTTCATCTCTCAAATTGGAACAAATCCACCATAGGAAGTGGACTTCTATCTTTTCTAAGCAAAATTCTAAGCATATCTAAGGTATTTACCATGAACCTACATTATTAATTTCATGTTTTAATTAGTTTTTATTCAAGTTTAATACCAAGTTCTTGTTAAGATTACTTGAAGAAATTAGTTAGAACTTGATATGTAATTGTTAGATAAAGTGTTCTTGTGGTTAAATAGGCTAGTATGTGGTATTGGAACCTTGAAAATTTCATAAAGAACATGTTGTTTGGGTGGAAGTTCTTGGAGCTTAATCCTTGAAATTTAGTGAGATTTTGGTTGAAATTGAGTTTAGATTGAACTAAGAAGTTGTAGAACTTGTTGAATTATGGGTTTGATGATTGAAATCTTGATGAAAAACAAGATTGGAAGGGCCGAAAATCAAGGGGAAATAATGCCCAAATTTTGTTAGAAAAACCCTAGAAAACCCTAGAAAACCCTAGCATAAAAACCCTAGAATGTAAACCCTAAACCCTAAACCCTAAACCCTAAACCCTAGAAAAAAAAAAACTAGAATTTAATGGGGTATTTCTTGAAATTTTCTTACTAGGTTAATTAGGGTTTAAATTGGGTTTTTCATTAGATTATTTCTTTCAAATTGCAGGATCCAATAGTGAGACCCGACCTTTCTACGAGATATTTTCTTAGGCACCAGGTGAGTGTCTTTATGTGTGCATGATGCATGGAATGTGATAATTTTATTTTGTGACTATTATGCTTAACTTGCAAATATTATGTGAGTACATGTGTTATTTGAGGAAAGATGTGTACTTTATCGCATCTATTCCACAATGTGTTACCGCCTTTATTATTTAAAATGTTATTTGTGTGTGTGAGACTACCGTGACTAACGTCACTGTTATTTCACGGTTAGTCAACCGGGCTGCAAGTGGGAGGACATAAGGTGCTGGGTGTTTTAGGGTGTGATGTTCTTTCCTTTTGAGTTGTGAATCCTCAAAGAGGCCAACTCCGGAATGAACTTTCTTGATTGTGTGTTGGCCCTCTAGGGTTGAGATTTTTCTCCCCCGGATGTGGTAGCTTGTACGGAGGTTATAAGGTGATTGGCGGTTAGGGCTTGTGATTGATAAAACTGATATGTTCCTTGATAAAGACCTGAGCTATTATCTCGGTCCAAATATCGTGGCTACATGATCAGTACCTGCTCCTCTACGGTTAAGCTTGCTTCCGTAAGTTGAGCCCTGTATCCGCCAGTGACTACATGTGAATTAAATTGCTCATATGTTGTTTATTTAATTTATTGATTATTTTAATGACTGAAATCATGAGTGCTTGGTATGATTGCATGAATTGGACATTCACTGGGCTATTATAGCTCATTCCATTTTATTTGTTTTCCTTTACTCAGGTCAACTGAAAAATTAAAGCTGGACCAACTGGTTTTTGGGTTATTATAAGTGTTTTAGTTGTTGTAATAGTCGCACTATGTTAGACTATTATTGTGGAAAAAAAAATTATGTACATTATGACTTGTAACTTTTTGATACGACTTGTATCTTCAAGTTAAATAATAAGAGTTTGTTTTATTTTATTCCATGTCACTTCATGTTATTTTATTTTAAGTTAAATACGTTTGGATTTTCACGTGAGTGCGTGCATCGAGCCCTGGCGAGAGCTAGGCAGGCAGTCCGCTAAGCCCTTTGGTGTGCCTCTGGGCAAGGTGGGGCTGTCACAGGTGGTATCAGAGCTTAGGCTTGAATCCTAACCTTAGTGCTAGCCTTGTCTGGGGTGTCGGGTAGGAAATTTGGGTTGAGTCGGTTACGCTTGGGCCTGATCAACCTGAGTGTGAGAGATAAGATCCGAATTTCCGTACCTAGGCACTATTGTGTATATGCTTGAGGTTGTGTTTAGATTACTTTTAAGATTAATATTTGAGTGTGATATTTAAGTATTATTTATTATTAAGTAATTGTGGGATAGACCTAATTAATTTATTATTTTAAACCTGTAGGTATGTCAGAGAGTGATAGGATTGAGGCACCATCGCCATCGGTTGCAGCGCCGGTGCAGCGTGAGCATCGCCGGAGACCCATTGTCCGTTTTCGTGAGGGACCGGGGCACCCTTACCGCACCTTTTCACCTGCCCGACGAGTCCGACCTGCCTGCGGATGTTGGAGGACCTATTCATACCCCGATTATGTTGTGCTTTCGCTGATAGAGGATAGTAGGCGAGTGGGGGGTGACAGTGATATTGCCCGAGCCCGTGTACATGAGTTGAGAGAGACGATTAGGGCTCAGGCCCAGAGGATTCGTGAGTTAGAGACTGCTGTTCAGGAAGAGCAGCAGAGGACGGATGCCTACCGCGAGCAGTGCCAGGAGCTACACGGTCGTCTCTCACGTGTGGTACAGCATGTCCGGGACCACGGGGGACGACTCGTGGATGAGAGTGGTCTATTGGTAGGCCATGTACTGGATGAGGTGCGCGATGTGGCTCCGCACCTAGGGCCAGGACAGGCAGCTGCCTCCACCTCCTGGGGCCGAGGGTGCTCCTGGGGGTGAGCGAGACATAGGTGTGAGCTCTGCTGGATCGGTTCGGTTGGGTTAGGTTTTAGATTGGACCTTTGGATGGAGTTATGTACTAAAGCTTATGTTAGTTTTGTTATGTTTATATGTATGACCTGTTTTGTATCTGACTTTTGAGATGTGTAAATTGAACTACTTGTATAAATATGTGTGATCTTGTTAACATGAAACTTGACTTCCATGCTCATCCTGAATTTGTGCATTTTATGTTTTATCTCGATATTTATTGTGTAGATATTAAAAAAATACAATTATTCATGTTATTTTAGTATATTAAATCATGAGTGGGCGTGGTCGCGGTCGAGGACGTCCCCGTCGTCAAGACCGGGATGAAGCTGCCTCTTCTAGTATAAATCCACCTACGGGGGCTGACCCAATGATTGCGGTTTTGAACCGAATGACCGACGTTTTAACTCAATTGGGAACTCGGCAGAACCCAGCGGCGGAAGTTGGTGGCCCACACAGAAACCCGGCAGTAGGGGAAGATGTAGCCCTCGAACGATTCCAAAAATTTAACCCCCCTAAGTTTAACGGCAGTCCAAAACCAGAAATTGCTGAAAAATGGTTAGAGGACATTGAGAAGATTTTTACTGCCTTGAAGTACCCAGATGAACGGCAGGTGACTTTTGCCGTGTTTCAATTGGAAGGGGCTGCCACCCCTTGGTGGAATTTGATCAACGCCAAGTGGGAGAGACATCAGACACCAAGGACGTGGAGCAACTTTACCAAGGAGTTTAAAGAGAAATATATTCCCGTGCGAGTGCAAGAAAAGCGGGAAGACGAATTTCTGAAGTTGAGGCAGGGGTTGTTGTCCGTAGCTGAGTATGAAGCTCAATTTACGAAATTATCTCGATATGCTCCAGAACTCGTAGCCACTGAGCGGCGGCGGAAGAGGAGATTTATTCAAGGGTTGAATTTGGAGATCCAGGATGCTCTCGCAGCTGCCACCATTGAAACGTACGAAGATGCCGTGGAAAAAGCACAGCAGGTGGAGGAAACCAAGTCTCTGGTCCGCACTGTGAAAGCAAGAAAACGGGGAAATACCAGTGATGCTCGCCCTTCAATTGGAAGCGCTCCAGCCCCTAAGACGGGACGGGGAATGGGAGGAATGAGAATTGGACAAGGTGCCCCGTTCGGTAGATCAAGAGGTGCTCCGGTGGGAAGGGCTCCTCCAAGAAGTGAACAAAAAGAAGATATTCAAAAGGAAAAACAGTCGTCAGCTGCTTCTGGTGCTTGTGGATACTGTGGCAAAGGTAACCACACTGAGGATAATTGCTGGAGAAAGAATCGAAAATGTTTGCTTTGCGGCAGTGGCGAGCACCGAATAAATCAATGTCCCAGACAAACCACCAGTGGACCGAGCACCGCTCAATCTGGACCCAAGGAGATCCAGCAAGCTAGGGAGAGCGGGAATAAACGAAAAGTGCCGGCTCGTGTGTATGCCCTTGATAAGCAGGATGCCCGGGAATCACCGGCGGTAATTGAAGGTATGATTCTTGTTTTTCATCGTCTGGCTAAATTACTAGTAGACCCTGGATCCACTCATTCCTTTGTGAATTCTCAATTTATGACTGCTTTAGAGATTCAACCTGTTAAGTTATCTTATGAATTGGAAGTAAGGACTCCGACTGGGGACCATTGTCTGATAACTAATCTTGTTTATCAAGATTGTGAACTTCGGATAGGAGAAAGGAAATTGTTGACAGATCTCATAGCTTTACCTATTCGGGGTTATGATGTAATATTAGGCATGGATTGTTTAACCCGGTATAGTGCTCAACTGAATTGTGGGACGAAAGTGGTGGATTTTAGCATACCGGGGGAACCTATTTTAAGATTGGATGTTAATAAAACCCTAGCTTCCTCAAATCTTCTTTCGGCCATGCAAGCTAGGAAATTAATGTTTCGAGGGGCAGTCGGATTCCTTGCTTATTTAATTAATACACCTGAGGATAAAGTAAGACTTGAGGATGTGCCGGTGGTAAAAGAATTTCCCGATGTTTTTCCCGAAGAATTAAGCTCTCTACCTCCGGAGAGAGAAGTGGAATTCAAAATAGAATTGGTACCAGGGGTATCGCCACTATCTAGAACTCCCTACCGCATGTCCCCAGCCGAACTTAAAGAACTTAAGGTTCAACTCCAGGATTTGTTGGAGAGAGGATTTGTCAAGCCGAGTGTATCACCATGGGGAGCCCCAGTATTATTTGTAAGGAAGAAGGATGGTACTCTTAGGCTGTGCATTGATTATCGAGGGTTAAATAGTGTTACTATAAAGAATAAGTATCCTTTACCTCAAATTGATGAACTGTTTGATCAACTGGAGGGAGCGGTGATCTTTTCTAAGATAGACCTTCGGCAAGGATATTATCAATTGAAGATTAAAGAGGAAGATGTGCCTAAAACTGCATTTAACTCTCGATATGGGCACTATGAATTTGTAGTGATGCCATTTGGGTTAACGAATGCCCCGGCGGCTTTTATGGATTTAATGCACCGGGTTTTCAGACCCTACTTAGACCAGTTTGTAGTGGTCTTTATTGATGATATTTTGATCTTTTCAAGGTCCCGGGGAGAGCATGAGCAACACTTGAGGGTAGTATTACAAACCTTGCGGGATAATAAGCTGTATGCCAAGTTTAGTAAGTGCGAATTTTGGAAGGACCAAGTGTCATTCTTGGGTCATGTTATTTCGGGAGAAGGTTTAGCAGTAGATCCATCCAAAGTAGAAGCCGTGGTTAGTTGGAAACAACCCGAGAATCCCACCGAAGTTCGTAGTTTCTTGGGTTTAGCTGGCTATTATCGGCGATTCATTAAAGATTTTTCAAAGATAGCCACACCACTCACTGCTTTGACTCAGAAAAATGTTAAGTTCATTTGGGATGGACGGTGTGAGCAAAGTTTCATTGAGCTTAAGAAGCGACTGACATCTGCCCCAGTGCTAGCATTGCCCAATGGAAAAGAGACCTTCAGGGTGTACACTGATGCTTCACGGGAAGGCTTAGGAGGTGTGTTGATGCAAGGGAAACAAGTGGTGGCCTATGCTTCCCGTAAGTTAAAAACTCATGAGAGGAATTATCCCACACATGACCTAGAGTTAGCTGCTGTGGTTTTCGCACTCAAGAAATGGAGGCATTATTTGTATGGGGTCACCTTTGAGGTGTATACCGATCACAAGAGTTTGAAATATTTATTTTCTCAGAAAGAGCTAAATTTACGACAACGTAGGTGGGTGGAGTTATTGGAGGATTACGACTGCACTATTAATTATCACCCGGGTAAAGCTAACGTTGTTGCAGACGCCTTAAGTAGGAAGGTGCAAATGGCTAGTTTGGCCGTTCATGAATGGGATTTATTGGAGCGAGTGAGTGAGAGCAATCCAAAAATAGTTGGCTCTAAAGTGATTTGTGGAAATGTAAGTGTACGATCTGAATTGTTGGGACAAATCCAAGAAGCTCAAGGCAAGGATCTCACATTACAGAAAAGGATAGAGAAAGCCAAAGAAGGGACCATACCTGAGTATAGTATAGGACCGGAGGGACTGTTGAGATTCCGAAATCGAATCTTCATCCCAAGAGACGAAGAGTTGAAGAGGGTGATCCTGGATGAAGCCCATCGGTCCAAGTACACTGTACACCCGGGGAGTACAAAAATGTACCAAGATCTGAAGAAACTCTATTGCTGGGATAATATGAAGAGGGAAATAGCGGAATATGTGCAAACCTGTCCTACGTGCCAGCAGGTAAAAGCCGAACATCAGAGACCATCAGGACTATTACAACCTTTAGAAATCCCAGAGTGGAAGTGGGAGCACATCACCATGGATTTCGTTTCCGGGTTACCGAGAACTCAAAGAGGACATGACGCAATTTGGGTAATTGTCGATCGCCTAACTAAATCCGCCCATTTTCTGCCTATGAACATGACTTACCCGTTAGAAAAACTTGCTCGTATGTTCATTGATGAAGTGGTGAGACTTCATGGAATTCCCGTTAGTATTGTGTCAGACCGAGATCCTCGGTTTACTTCCCGACTGTGGGGACAGATGCACGAAGCTTTGGGAACGAAGTTGAACTTTTAGCACGGCTTACCATCCCCAGACCGATGGCCAATCCGAACGGGTAATCCAGATTTTAGAAGATATGCTGCGGGCGAGTGTGATGGATTTTGGTAGCAATTGGGATCAACATGTGACCTTAATTGAGTTTGCTTACAACAATAGCTACCAATCCTCGATCCAGATGGCTCCGTTTGAAGCATTGTACGGGAGAAGGTGTAGAACGCCTGGCTATTGGGATGAAGTGGGCGAGCGAAAGGTGTTGGGTCCAGAAAAAGTACCCTGGATAGAAGAAGCTTATGAAAAGGTCAAGTTAATACAACAACGACTTCAAACTGCTCAAAGTCGACAAAAAAGTTATGCTGATACTCGAAGGAAAGAGTTGGAGTTCGAAGTTGGAGATGAAGTATTCCTCAAGATTTCATCATTTAAAGGTGGCATCCAGTTTGGGAAAAAGAAGAAGCTTCAACCAAGATACATGGGACCGTTCAAAATCGTGAAACGTATCGGAAAGGTTGCTTACCAATTGGATCTACCTTCAAAGCTATCTAAAATGCATAATGTTTTCCATGTGTCGGTCTTGAAAAAATATCATCCGGACCCAAGGCACGTGCTTCAACCTGACGAAATTGAGCTTGACGAAACCTTGACCTACGAAGAGCAACCAGTTCAAATTCTGGATCGTAAAGTCAAAGAACTAAGGAACAAACAAATTCCTCTTGTCAAGATCCTGTGGAAGCATCATGACTTGGAAGAAGCCACGTGGGAAACAGAAGAAGAGATGCGGCGAAATTATCCTGAGCTCTTCGAGAATCCAGGTAGAATTTCGAGGACGAAATTCTTTTAAGGGGGGGAGGATGTAACACCCTAGAAAATGCACACATAAGATACATTTTTCTCTAATTAGGGTTAAGTGTTAGACCTTGATTTATTACTTGGAAGAGTTCTTGAATTAGTTAGGTTACTTAATTAAAGGTTTCATTAGTAAGCAAGAATACCTAAGTACTAAAGTTAGAATAATTTCATTTGACCATTTAATTTATACTAGTGTTCAAATTTTGATTAGCTTATTTTATTATATTCTAGTCTTTTGATTACTTGAATTTTAGCTCAATTTTACTTGAAAATCTCAATTATTTTCTCACTTTATTTTCTTTTCCCTTGACCGAAAATTCTTCTTTTTCTTTTCTTTTCTTTTGGCCGAAATTTCTCTTCTTTTCTTTGGGCCGAAATTCTTTTCTTTCTTTTTCTTCTTGTGGCCGGTTTTCCTCTTTCTATTTTTGTCCTAATTTGCTTTAATAATTTATGTCTATTTATTGAATATATATAAGTGATAAGAGTTATTAATTTTCACCAATTAAATTAATCCAAGTGGCCATTCTTGCATTAAATGACTAACTATTTACTTTACTCTTGTAAGGATTTAATTGGACCATCATTTTTCCCATCTTTTCTTCTTTTCTTTTTCATTTTTCCTAGCCTATTTCTCTCTCTTTTCCTTCTCACTTTGGCCGGCCAAGCCTTTCTTCTTCTTTCCCCATTTTTGCTCTCAAATTTCTTGGACTTTCATCTCTCAAATTGGAACAAATCCACCATAGGAAGTGGACTTCTATCTTTTCTAAGCAAAATTCTAAGCATATCTAAGGTATTTACCATGAACCTACATTATTAATTTCATGTTTTAATTAGTTTTTATTCAAGTTTAATACCAAGTTCTTGTTAAGATTACTTGAAGAAATTAGTTAGAACTTGATATGTAATTGTTAGATAAAGTGTTCTTGTGGTTAAATAGGCTAGTATGTGGTATTGGAACCTTGAAAATTTCATAAAGAACATGTTGTTTGGGTGGAAGTTCTTGGAGCTTAATCCTTGAAATTTAGTGAGATTTTGGTTGAAATTGAGTTTAGATTGAACTAAGAAGTTGTAGAACTTGTTGAATTATGGGTTTGATGATTGAAATCTTGATGAAAAACAAGATTGGAAGGGCCGAAAATCAAGGGGAAATAATGCCCAAATTTTGTTAGAAAAACCCTAGAAAACCCTAGAAAACCCTAGCATAAAAACCCTAGAATGTAAACCCTAAACCCTAAACCCTAAACCCTAGAAAAAAAAAAACTAGAATTTAATGGGGTATTTCTTGAAATTTTCTTACTAGGTTAATTAGGGTTTAAATTGGGTTTTTCATTAGATTATTTCTTTCAAATTGCAGGATCCAATAGTGAGACCCGACCTTTCTACGAGATATTTTCTTAGGCACCAGGTGAGTGTCTTTATGTGTGCATGATGCATGGAATGTGATAATTTTATTTTGTGACTATTATGCTTAACTTGCAAATATTATGTGAGTACATGTGTTATTTGAGGAAAGATGTGTACTTTATCGCATCTATTCCACAATGTGTTACCGCCTTTATTATTTAAAATGTTATTTGTGTGTGTGAGACTACCGTGACTAACGTCACTGTTATTTCACGGTTAGTCAACCGGGCTGCAAGTGGGAGGACATAAGGTGCTGGGTGTTTTAGGGTGTGATGTTCTTTCCTTTTGAGTTGTGAATCCTCAAAGAGGCCAACTCCGGAATGAACTTTCTTGATTGTGTGTTGGCCCTCTAGGGTTGAGATTTTTCTCCCCCGGATGTGGTAGCTTGTACGGAGGTTATAAGGTGATTGGCGGTTAGGGCTTGTGATTGATAAAACTGATATGTTCCTTGATAAAGACCTGAGCTATTATCTCGGTCCAAATATCGTGGCTACATGATCAGTACCTGCTCCTCTACGGTTAAGCTTGCTTCCGTAAGTTGAGCCCTGTATCCGCCAGTGACTACATGTGAATTAAATTGCTCATATGTTGTTTATTTAATTTATTGATTATTTTAATGACTGAAATCATGAGTGCTTGGTATGATTGCATGAATTGGACATTCACTGGGCTATTATAGCTCATTCCATTTTATTTGTTTTCCTTTACTCAGGTCAACTAAAAAATTAAAGTTGGACCAACTGGTTTTTGGGTTATTATAAGTGTTTTAGTTGTTGTAATAGTCGCACTATGTTAGACTATTATTGTGGAAAAAAAAATTATGTACATTATGACTTGTAACTTTTTGATACGACTTGTATCTTCAAGTTAAATAATAAGAGTTTGTTTTATTTTATTCCATGTCACTTCATGTTATTTTATTTTAAGTTAAATACGTTTGGATTTTCACGTGAGTGCGTGCATCGAGCCCTGGCGAGAGCTAGGCAGGCAGTCCGCTAAGCCCTTTGGTGTGCCTCTGGGCAAGGTGGGGCTGTCACAATTCATGCATGCATGCATCTACATATGCATTTATGTACATATAGTATATTTATTACTATATATATTATATATAATATATATTATATGTATTATATGTATTATAATGTATATAATATATAATATGTATGTATAGATATATCTATACATACATATATTTCTCTATATTATTATATTATATATTTGTATGCATGGCATACATGTACATACGTATGTATGTACGTATAATATATATAAATATATTATATATAAATATATATCATGTATTATATTTATTTATATCTAAATATATGTATGTACGTATGTATGCATGCATGTACATATGTATTTATGTACGTATAATATATATGTGTATATATTTAAATATATACATATGTAGGTATATATAATATATATACATACATATATATATTATATAATATATATATTATTTTGACTTTTTTAGCTTGTTAAAAAGTTAATATCAAGCCCTTAATTTACAAGTCCTTAATTTGCAAAAATCAAAGTCTGAAAACTTTTACAACCCATCATATATAACAAAAGTCTAGAAGTTTTGGCTAAAAAGTCTTTGATAAAGACTTCAACTTAATTGAAAACTTTGACTAATGCTAGAATTAAATCTTTAGTAGTAGACTTTAAGGACTTTGACTTTAATTTTGAAACTTTGGTCTTATACTTTAAAGTTCTTAAGACTGTATAGTTTTTCTAAGACTTTAATCTTCTGTATGATTTAACTTTTTCTCAAAAAGAAAGAGCATTGCTGTGACAGCCCCACCTTACCCAGAGGTGCACCAAAGGGCTTAGCGGACTGCCTGCCTAACTCTCGCCAGGACTCGAATCACGCACTTGCTTAAACATCCAAGCGTACGTACCCCAAAATAAAATACATTCATAAAGAAATACATTCATGAAATTTACTAGAAAGTATAAATATCACAAGAGTTTTACATCCCAAAATATAAATAATATTTACAATAAAAGCCTACACATTTAGGCTATCAAAATACATTAAACAAAACATGTACTAAGTCCAAAATTAGCTTTTCCAGCTTTAGTAGTTTTGAAAACTTAGTTAAAGAAAACAAATAAATGGGATGAGCTATAATAGCCCAGTGAGTGCTCAAGTCATGCAACCATACCAGTAAAATATAATTTTGTTCAATAAAATATTTAACGAGTAAATAAACAATTTGTGAACAATTTAATTAACAAGTAGTCAATGGCAGATACGGGGCTCAACTACGGGAGAAAGCTCAACTGCAGAAGTAGCAAGCACTGAACATGTACCCAAGACGTTCGGATCGAGATAATAGCTTAGGTTCTCGCCAAGGATCATACCAGTATAAACAAGCAAGTACCCTAACCACCATTCACCTTATAACCTCCGTACAAGCTACCACATCCAGGGAGTAATCTCGACCATGGAAGGGCCAACAAGCAAGAAAGTTCAATCCGGAGTTGGCCTCTTTGAGGAATTCAACTCATTTGGGGAAAGAACAACACGCCCTAAAACACCCAACACCTTATGACCTCCCAAGCACGACCCGGTTGACTAACCGTGAAGTAATGGTGAAGTTAGTCACGGAAGCCTCAAGCACAATTAACACATTTAATAGTGAAAGCATGTAACACATTGCGGAATAGATGCGATAAAGTACACATCTTTCCTCAAGTAACACATTTTATCAAATAATAATATCAAGTATAACATGGCATTTCAGGCATCATGCACACATAAGAACACTCACCTGAAGCCTAAGAAAATATCTCGCGATAAGGTTGGGTCTCACTTGTGGATCCTGAAATTCAAGAGAAAATAGCCGAATAAAAACCTAACTAAAGTCTAAGAAATTTCATAAGGAAATTCAAGAAATACCCCAAGTCTTTATAGGGTTAATTTTCTAGGGTTTTGGAGTTTAGGGTTTTACCCTAGGGTTTTGGGTTTTCAAATTTAGGGTTTTCTAACTTTTTAGGGTTTCGCTCGGAAAGGTTTAATTCACTAATAGCTGATCTATGAAAATTTCTGCATGTTCAAATCACTAAATTACAGCTTATAAAGCTTTAAATCATAGCCTAATTACTTTTATTTCTTAGGTTTTACTGAAATTTCGGCAGCACTTCCCCTATAATCGGACTAACCCAAAATTTTTAACCTGCAAGAAAAACATCCAAACAACCCAATCTCAAGTAGTTCTACCAATTTCACATCAAACTCACTTCAATTTCACCCAAATTCATCACAAAAAACACATAAACTACTCCAAGTTTCTTCAACTAAATCATCCTTAATTCATGACATTTCAAGTTTAAATCACTATCTACAAGCGTACAAGTCTATAAACCTCATATTCATGGAATAAAACTTCATATTTCATGGCTAAAATAAATCATACTTAAGAATAAAGACATGGCTTAAAAGCTAGAAAACTATGATCTTTTACTTGAAATAAAAAGAGAAGTTCTTGGTAAATACCTTTAATAAGGCAAGATTGTTGCTTCGGAGGAAGATTAACTCAATTTCTATGGATGAAAAGTGATCAAATAGAAGCAAAAGCTCCAAGAAAATGAAAGCAAATGGAGAGAAAAGAGAGAAGAGAGAAACCGGCCAAGTGAAGAGAAAAGAAGAAAAATAATAAGCTAAGTAAAGTAAAAGAATTGAAGAGAAATTGGAAAAAATGGTGGTCCAATCAAAGCAAGACAAAACCAAAGTAAATCTTGACTTTCTTACCATGGAGGACTACACTTGGCTAATGGTCATTGGAAGGGATTTTTATTATTTATCCTATACTTAAATCTTGCAAGACATTCTAGGTACAAATCTTAAAGGTAATGGTACAACATGCTAGTAAAATAGAAAATCATTCCTTATTATTTTTCCACTAATTTCGGCCCTTCTTTTTTTTTTTTTTTTCTAATGAACATAATACAAAATAAATGGTTTTTGTGACAGCCCCACCTTACCCAGAGGCGCACCAAAGGGCTTAGCGGACTGCCTGCCTAGCTCTCGCCAGGACTCAAACCCGCACTCGTTCAAACCTCCAAGCGTACGTAACCCAAAATAAAATGAATTCGTAAAGAAATACCTTCATAAAATCTACTTGAAAATATAAATACTACAAGAGTTTTTACATCCCAAAATGTAAATAATATTTACAATAAAAGCCTACACATTTAGGCTATCAAAATACATAAACAAAACATGTACAAGGTCCAAAATCAGCTTTTACCCAGCTTTAATAATTTGGAAAACCTGGTTAAAGAAAACAAATGAACGGGATGAGCTATAATAGCCCAGTGAGTGCTCAAGACATGCGGCATACCAATAACAAATAAACCTTTAAAATAATAATTAACAATTTCAATAACTAATGAACAAGCAAAGTGAGGTATCATATAATCAATGGCGGATACGGCTCACTACGGGAGCAAGCTCAACCACAGGAGTATCAATCATGATCAAGATAACAAGGATATCAGGACCGAGGTAAAATCTCAGGTCCGAGATACTTGAAAATTCAATCCAGAGTTACCCTCTTAGAGGAATGAAACTCATATAGGAAAGAATATCACGCACCTATAACCCCAGCACCTTATATCACCCCCAACACGCCAGGTTGACTAACCGAGGAGTAACGGTGAAGTTAGCCCCGGAAGTCCAAGATCAAGCATAAAATTTAATCATGAGTTAGCCTTTTCCAGGACTTTACTCAGATATAAAAATTAACACGCACCGAATAACCGCCCAGCACCTTATATCTCTCCCATACTCACCCAATCTGATTAACCGTGGAAAATAGTAAAGTTAACCACGGAAGTCGCAAGCACAAATAACACATTCAATAGTGAAAGCATGTAACACATTGCGGAATAGATGCGATAAAGTACACATCTTTCCTCAAGTAACACATTTTATTAAATAATCATGTCAAACATAACATATCATTTTATACATCGAAATAATAATATCAAGTATTACATGGAATTTCATGCAACATGCACACATAAGAACCCTCACCTGAAGCCTAAGAAAATATCTCGCGATAATGTTGGGTCTCACTTCCGGATCCTGAAAATTCACGAGAAAAATAATCGTATAAAAACCTGACTAAAATCTAAGAAATTTCATAAGGAAATTCAAGAAATACCCCAAGTCTTTCTAAGGTTAAATTTCTAGGGTTTTGGAGTTTAGGGTTTTACCCTAGGGTTTAGGGTTTTCAAAATTAGGGTTTTCTAACTTTCTAGGGTTTTGCTCGGAAAGGTTTAATTCACTAATAGCTAATCTACGAAAATTTCTGCACGCTTAAATCACTAAATTAAAGCTTATAAAGTCTTAAATCATAGCCTAATCACTTTTATTTCCTAGGTTTTACCGAAATTTCGGCAGCACTTCCCCTACAATCGGACTAACCCAAAAATTTTTAACCTGCAAGAAAACATCCAACAACCCAATCTCAAGTAGTTCTACTAATCTCACATCAAACTCAATTCAATTCCATTCAAATTCATCACAAAAATACATAAACTACTCCAAGTTCTTCAAGCAAATCAAACCTAGATCATGCCATTTCAAGTTTAATTTACTATCTACAAGGCATACAAGTTCACAAGCTTCACATTCATGGAATAAAACTTCATTTTTCATGGCCAAAATCAATCATACTTAACCATAAAAACATAACTTAAGAGCTAAAAACTATGATCTTTCACTTGAAATTAGAAGAGAAATTCATGGGAAATACCTCTAGGTAGACAAGATTGTTGCTTAGGAGGAAGTTCCACTCAATTTCTATGGTTGAAAAATGAGTAAATGGAAGTAAAAGCTCCAAGAAAAATGAAAGAAAATGGAGAGAAAAAGAGAAGAGAGCAGCCGGCCAAGAAGAAAAAGAAAAGAGAGAAAATTGGCTAAGTAAAGAAGAAAAGAAATGGAAAAGAATTGGGAAAAAAAATTGACCAATCAAAACAAGACAAAGGCAAAGTAGTCTTGACTTTCTCTCCATGGAAGACTACACTTGGCAATGGTTAATTAGGAGGGAATTTTATTATTTATCCTATAATTAGTCTTGCAAGATATCCTAAGTACAACTCCTAAGGAAGAAAGTACAACATGCTCATTCTCTATTTTTTTTTTCCACAAATTCGGCCACCCTTTTTTTTTTTCCTAATGAACATAATACAAAATAAATGGTTTTGCATGAATTTCTAGGGTGTTACAGTTTTGGCATGAATTTCTAGGGTGTTACAATTGCCCCCTCCCCCCCCCCCCCCAAATTTGGTATCAGAGCATATGTTGCTTTCCTTGGGTCAACAACTCAAATTATTTTATGACTAATAATTTTAACTAGTTAGAATATTCGAATTTAGATATATATTCTCAAGGTAGATATATTAATAGAATACACAATTTCAAGCATTATTGCTGTAACAGCCCCACCTTACCCAAAGGCGCACTAAAGGGCTTAGCGGATTGTCTGCCTTAGCTCTCGCCAGGACTCGAGTCGAGCACTTCGCTCAATACGTACACATAATTAATGCGAAAATAAAACACATTCATAAAGAGATATATTCATAAAATTCATTTGAAGTACATGTATTACAAAAGGTTTTACGCACTAAAATTTACAGTAGCATGTACAAGAATAGCCTAAACAAGTGGCTATCAAAAGATACCAAACAAAACATGTACAATGTCCAAAATCAACTTTTCCAGCTTTAGTATTTTGGGAAACCTGGTTAAAGAAAACAAATGAACGGGATGAGCTATAATAGCCCAGTGAGTGCCCAAGTCATGCAACCATACCAAGAAACCATTATTTTATGGTACAAAATAATTGACAAGTTAAATAGACAGGTCATGAACAATTTAATTAACAAGTAGTCAATGGCGGATACAGGGCTCAACTACGGAAGCAAGCTTAGCCGCAGAAGGAGCAAGTACTGATCATGTAACCATGATGTTAGAACTGAGATAATAGCTCGGGTCTTTATCAAAGGTCATGCCAGTATTATCAAGCAAGAACCCTAACCACCATTCACCTTATAACCTCCGTACAGGCTACCACATCCAGGGAGAAATCTCAACCCTGGAGGGCCAACACGCAAGAAAGTTCAATCCGGAGTTGGCCTCTTTGAGGATTCACAACTCATAAGGGAAAGAACATCACGCCCTAAAACACCCAGCACCTTATATCCTCCCAAGCCTGTCCGGGTTGAGTCTACCGTGAAGTAACGGTGAAGTTAGTCACGGAAGTCTCATGCACAAGTAACACAGTTGGATAGTGAAAGCATGTAACACATTGCGGAATAGATGCGATAAAGTACACATCTTTCCTCAAGTAACACATTTCATAGATAATCATGTACAAGTATAACATATCATTGCATCGAAATATAACATTCTCAAGTACTACAATGCATTTCATGCATCATGCACACATAAGAACACTCACCTGAAGCCTAAGAAAATATTTCGTAATACGGTCGGGTTTCACTTCCGGAGCCTGAAATTTAAAAGAAAATAGTCGTATAAAAACCGGATAAAAATCTAAGTAATTCGATAAGAAAATTCGAGAAATACCTCAAGTCTCTCTAGGGTTTAATTTCTAGGGTTTTGGAGTTTAGGGTTTTACCCTAGGGTTTAGGGTTTTCAAAATTAGGGTTTTCTAACTTTCTAGGGTTTTGCTCGGAAAGGTTTAATTCACTAATAGCTAATCTACGAAAAATTTATGCACGCTCAAATCACTAAATTACAGCTTATAAAGCTTTAAATCATAGCCTAATTCACTTTTATTTCTTAGGTTTTACCGAAATTTCGGCAGCACTTCCCCTATAATCGGACTAACCCAAAATTTTTAACCTGCAAGAAAAACATCCAAACAACCCAATCTCAAGTAGTTCTACCAATTTCACATCAAACTCACTTCAATTTCACCCAAATTCATCACAAAAACACCTAAACTACTCCAAGTTCCTTCAACCAAATCAAACCTAAATCATGCCATTTCAAGTTTAAATCACTAGCTACAAGTCATACAAGTCCATAAACCTCATATGCTTGGAATAAAACTTCATATTTCATAGCTAAAATAAATCACACTTAACCATAAAAACATGTCTTAAAAGCTAGAAAACTATGATCTTATACTTGAAATTAGAAGAGAAATTCATGGGAAATACCTTTAGTAAGACAAGACTGTTGCTTAGGAGGAAGATCAACTTAATTTCTATGGTTGAAAAGTGATTAAATGGAAGTAAGAGCTCCAAGAAAATGAGAGAAAATAGAGAGAAAAGGAGGAAGACAAGAACCAGCCAAGATGAAGAAGAAAAGAAAAAAAAAAGGCTAAGTAAAGTGAGAAAGAATTGAAGAAGAATTGGAAAAATGGTGGTCCAATCAAAGCAAGACAAAACCAAAGTAATCTTGACTTTCTCTCCATGGAAGACTACACTTGGCAATGGGTAATTAGAAGAGATTTTTATTATTTATCCCATGATTATATCTTGCAAGACATTCTAAGTACAACTCCTAAGGAAGAAGGTACAACATGCTAATAAAATAGAAAATCATTCCTTATTATTTTTTTTTCCACTAATTCGGCCCTTTTTTTTTTCTAATGAACATAATACAAAATAAATGGTTTTGGCATGAATTTCTAGGGTGTTACATCCTTCTCCCCTTAAAAGAATTTCGTCCTCGAAATTCCACCTTGATTTCCGAATAGCTTGGGATAAATATATATATATTTTTTCCAACCTTGAAATAGGTTTCTCCAGTATACTAAACTCTACCACTTTCACCCACAATTTAATGGTGCACAGTTTAATTGGGCCCACCACGCTTCCGCTACGCTACTCTGATATCTCTTCCACTTAGCATTTATTAACTTTCACCAAGGTGTGGTAGCACCTTCCAACTGATACCAACTGTGACAGTTCTCAGGGTCACATCATCGGATACCTACCATCTTGCCACCTTGCCACAGCTATCCCTACGAAGAGTTTCGCTTCTTGACTCTTCACGAACAAGAGGCTCAGGGCTTTTGATCCCAATGGCATATGGCTTTGATATCAACCGAAATACGACAAATGTCACTGGCCCCTCATCAATATACTTCAAAGTGGTAAAACTTTTCTCAATATTCACTAGCCATTTTCAGCGATTTCGAGATTCAAACCGCCGTTGAACTTGGGGGGTTAAATTTTTGAAACCTTTCTAGGCCTACGTTCTCCCCTACTATGGGGTTTCTATGAAAACTACAGGTTTCCATTATTAGATTTTGCCGATTCCCAAGTTGAGTGAAAACGTCGGTCATTCGGTTCAATATCGCGACCATGGGGTCAATCCCAGAAGTGGAATTTACGCTCTAAGTCATTCCTTCGTCCCGGTCTTGGCGACGGGGAGGTCTTCTACCATGACCTTATCCATTCATGACTTAATATTCTATAATAGCATTAATAAATTATTGCAGTCTTCACATAACAAGTAACAAAATATATTTCAAGATGCACAAATTCAAGAATAACAAGGAAATCAAGTTTCATGCCAAATAAAGTCACGTGCATATACAGGTAGTTCAACTTACACATTTTCAAAAGTTCATGTATAAAACATATCACATATGTAAAACATAACAAAACTAGCACAAGTCTTTGTACCTATTCTTAGACATTACATTTATCTAGGGCATAACTTGAGCTAACACTTTTTCACTTCCTCGGACTTTATCAAGGTTCTCATGTTCCAGTTGAGCTATAGCTTGTCTACTAGCCGTCTGTCTTAGGCAATCGCTTACTTGATGGTCAGCCCTACCGCAACGTAGACACTTACGGCTTTTCCTCCAACAATTTTCTTCGATATGATTATCTTTACCACAATACCCACAAGCAACTTGAAGCGCCGGGGGTTGAGTTTCTTTCAGAGTATCCTCTTTTCGTTCATTTGCTAGCGGAAGCTCTACCCATCAAAGCGCCTCTTGTACTTCCAGATGGTGCACCGGGTCCAATTTTCACTCCTCCAGGTCCCCTTCCTGCCTTAGAGGCTGGAGCACTTCTAGTTGATAGGCGAGGATTTCTAGCACGTCCCCGTTTCCTCGTTCGCATCGTTCGGACCAAGGGCTGTGTCCTTTCCACTTGTTGCACTTTTCCTGCCACGGCTTTGTAAGTTTCGCTGGTGGCGGCAGCGAGGGCATCCTGGTACTTGCATTCTATAAACATCGGCTCTCTGCCGTTCCTCCCGAACTGCGGCCTCAAGCTCTCGGATCCGTTGAGCCTGAACTCCCACTATCTCCTCTCAGCTCATGAATGCGAGCTCAGGAGATCTCACCCTCGCGTTCAACCCGTTTACTATCCTCAATCAATGAAAGTACAACTTGGTCGGGGTAAGTGTTTGTTCTTCAACAATCACATGCAGGCCATACTTGGCGGGCAGGGCAACAATGTACGGTAGGGATGTCCTGGTCCCTCACTTCGATCATTCTCTGCCATACCTACATATTTTAAAGAAAATAAATCACTTAAATCTAAACCCATAAAGACTTATTAATAAACAGTACTTAAGTATCACACCTCAAAATCAAGCTTAGAAAATAAACTAGACCATTCTCAATTATATTCACGTAAATTTTCAGGCCTAAGAAAAACTCGCACAACTATTTCTTAATAGCTTTTCAAGGTTTGCATAACAGAGGGAATAGTCACTACTTCCTTATTCTCGGATTTTTTTTTTCTCTTATGCTCATGAAATGAAAAGTTACGTGAAAAATTCACACAAGTCTAATACCAAGACATCTCTTCACAACCGAAACAAGCCCTGGTTTTCCATTTACATTCTTCCAAGTGTACGCTATTGCAACCTCTACATACCTTCACCTTCTTAAGAGGTGCCATTCTTCAACATAACAGGACCTAGAGCTAACTATCTACACCAAGCGACCTATACTAAACAATCCATCCAAAGTAAAGCTAAACCCATATAGAAGAAACTAGAAAATCCTCAATCATCAATTGTAGGTACTCGAACACGGATCTCAAAACTAAGTCAACCCACACTAAGGTTGTACACCCCGAAGTGTGAATCAATTAGTCCCAATAATCCGATCCAATGTACACACTAACCACCAAAAAGAATCTACAAACATTTGTATTAAAGGATCACAAATAAGATTCAAGCTTAGGATATCATTTAACCATTCACTAACACTTCAAATACTTAATGCCATCACTTGCTAATATAATATACCTAATATAACAGAGTCGATATCCACCAGTGCCAAAACCAATCACAAAAGAAAACATTCTATGTATCCCAATTACAACTAGAGGTTCACTTCTTACTAGCCAGGTAGTACTTTCAAATCTTAACAAACTAATATAAAATAATGTTTAGACTTAAGATCTAATAAGGATCAAACTTAAGCTCTTCAAAGATTCACATTTAAACTCTGCCAGAATTCAAACCTAGGCTCTGATACCACTTGTAACATCCCACGTCTGGGCTGGCTCAATAACTTTTGAGCTTATAAACCACGGGCTCAAAATGCTTAAGCCAAGTTATTTAGTAGCCCAAACGTATGATATTATATATCATTTCTTTTCTTTTGTTCCCACCAATGTGGAATATCACATTGATGTAACACCCTAGAAATTCATGCCAAAACCATTTATTTTGTATTATGTTCATTAGAAAAAAAAAGGGCCGAATTAGTGGAAAAAAATAAAAAGGAATGATTTTCTATTTTACTAGCATGTTGTACCATTACCTTTAAGATTTGTACCTAGCATGTCTTGCAAGATTTAATTATAGGATAAATGACAAAATCTCTTCTAATGACCCCTAGCCAAGTGTAGTCTTCCATGGTAAGAAAGTCAAGATTTACTTTGTTCTTGTCTTGCTTTGATTGGTCAAACTTTTTCCTAATTCTTTTCCATTTCTTTTCTTCTTCACTTAATCACTTTTTCTCTCTTTTCTTTAGCTTGGCCGGTTTCCCTCTTCTCTCTTTTCTCTCCATTTTCTTTCATTTTCTTGGAGCTTTTACTTCCATTTGATCACTTTTCATCCATAGAAATTAAGTTGATCTTCCTCCTAAGCAACAATCTTGTCTTACTAAAGGTATTTCCCAAGAACTTTTCATCTTATTTCAAGTATAAAGATCATAGTTTTCTAGCTTTTAAGTCATGTCTTTATGGTTAAGTGTGATTTATTTTAGCCATGAAATATGAAGTTTTATTCCATGAATATGAGGCTTATGGACTTGTATGACTTGTAGATAGTGATTTAAACTTGAAATGGCATGATTTAGGTTTGATTTGGTTGAAGAACTTGGAGTAGTTTATGTGTTTTTGTGATAAATTTGGGTGAAATTGAAGTGAGTTTGATGTGAAATTGGTAGAACTACTTGAGATTGGGTTGTTTGGATGGTTTTCTTGCAGGTTAAAATTTTGGAGTTAGTCCGATTATACGGGAAGTGCTGCCGAAATTTCGGTAAAACCTAAGAAATAAAAGTAATTAGGCTATGATTTAAAGCTTTATAAGCTGTAATTTAGTGATTTGAATGTGCAGAAATTTTCGTAGATTAGCTATTAGTGAATTAAACCTTTCCGAGCGAAACCCTAAAAGTTAGAAAACCCTAATTTTGAAAACCCTAAACCCTAGGGTAAAACCCTAAACTCCAAAACCCTAGAAATTAAACCCTAGAAATACTTGAGGTATTTCTCGAATTTTCTTATCGAATTACTTAGATTTTTATCCGGTTTTTATACGACTATTTCCTTTTAAATTTCAGGCTCCGGAAGTGAAACCCGCCCGTATTACGAAATATTTTCTTAGGCTTCAGGTGAGTGTCTCTATGTGTGCATGATGCATGAAATGCTTTGTCATACTTGAGAATGTTATATTAAGAAATATTATGTCATGCTTGTAAATGTTATGTTATGACATGTGTTATTTGAGGAAAGATGTGTACTTTATCACATCTATTCCGCAATGTGTTACACGCTTTCATTATCCAACATGTTATTTGTGCATGAGACTTCCGTGACTAACTTCACCGTTACATCACGGAGAGTCAACCCGGACAGGCTTGGGAGGATATAAGGTGTTGGGTGTTTTAGGGCGTGATGTTCTTTCCCTTATGAGTTGTGAATCCTCAAAGAGGCCAACTCCGAATTGAACTTTCTTGCGTGCTGGCCCTCCAGGGTTGAGATTTCTCCCTTATTGGATTTGGACTTATACTTGGCGGACTTGAAGAGGCCATTTATATGGATCAAGAAGAGCTTATACGTGTGATAATCAAGCATGGGAATGAAGTGCCAAACCTTCTGATCGAACCCGCGCCATGAACCCGCGCTGCGTATAGGTTCCGCGGGTACCATCAGAAGGCTCGTTCGTGAAGTGCTTGAAAGGCCAAACATTCTGATCGTACCCACGCCCCGTACCCGCACCGGGGATAGGTGCCGCGGGTACCATCAGAAAGTCCGTTTTAGTTATTTTGTGTAATTTTTTTGAGTTGTAATCTGTAGTAGTTGAGGTTAGGTTACAACTAGGGTAACGTAGTTTCTTGGGTTATGTCTTTGTGCCGCCCTATATAAGGGTTTCTTGTGAACAACATTGGACAAAACGTTTATGATATTTTGAGTGAAATTCTCTCCAGAATTTTCCTGGTTCTTTGGTGATTGAGAACCGCCATAGGTCTTATCAAGCTTTGCTTGTGGCGACCATCCAATCTCGCTTAGAGTTTCCTTTCGGTTTTGTTCAAGATCTTTAGAGAATTAGGTTTGAATGATTGAACGCGCTCAATTCGGTTCATCTTGATTTTTCTAGGATCAACTGGGCCTATGGTATTTGGGCCGGACTACGCAAGGAAGTGGAGGAACTAAGTGCTGTAAGGTAATAGCATAGGTAACGCAGCGGAAAAATAAAAATTTATTACCTTAACCATGGATCTCTTTGACATATCTATATGATTAACAAGGGGGTTTGCATGAAGATTACCTTAAGCACAGAAGATTTCTATACTTCTAGGCAAAGATCCTTCGAAGAAGATGTTAGATCTACCACGAAAAGCCCTCCAAGCGTAGAGCCTCTAACGATATCCACACGAACAACTTCTTTGGGAACCTTGTAGGCTTGCTTGCTTTGACTTTTGAGTGCTAGCTCCCTTGAATTATTAAGAACACAAGAAGAAGAAAAACCTAACCCTTAGGAAGAGAGAGAGAGAGACGCCTAGAGAGAGAGAGAGAGGCGTGCCTTTTCTTTCTTCTATTTTCTCTCACTAGTTTTCTTTTTGTGTAGCAATAATAATTCAAGAGTCAAAGCATGAACCTATTTATAGAGGAAGTATTCTAGTCTTTTAGGAAATAAAGCTAATTAGAAACCAAGAAGGTTTAGGCAACTTACTTTAAGCTAATCCTTCTCCTTTAGGAAATCTATTCCATAAGGAAACCAATTAGTTACTTTATTTCTTTTAGGAAACTAATTTCCTGCAAGACTTAGAATATTTATAAATAAGTCCTTTAAGTTAATTTATCTCATAAATTAACCCCATAAGTATCTCATACTTATCTTAATTACATTTTAACCCAAAGATTTTGTTCTTTATGTGTGTGACCCATTAGGTTCCATTCACGTTGGCAATAAGTATAAATTATAACTCATTAATTGAGCTAGATAAATTAAACACTTTTAATTTATCATTAATTCACTAATTAATCAATTCATACTTATAGATCATGAGTGGCGTCTAGCAATGCATCATGACCACCCAAGTGAATAGGAAAGTCATATGGTAGACCATACCCTTCAATGACAATGTTACCGTGTAATTAATATCCTTTCACCACACTATATCCCAATTAGTCTAAAAGTATAGTGCATACTTTTAAATGACTAATTTATATTTTCTTGTTCCAGAAATATAACTCTCCATGATGTATAACCTTGAAACTACTTCCAAGTTATACTATCACTTCTGCAGAAGATTTATGAGTTAATATTTCCAACAAGTGGCCATTAAGGGATATACTCTCCTATTAAGGAGTGGTGAATCCTATATTGATTACTCACTATCTTTCCATGCTTCAAACTATACCCAATCTCTAACCTATGAGCTACCCTTTTACGGGCACCGAGGAATAGAGTCAAAGTATAGCAATCCACACTCAAGATACTATGGTAATCTCAAGTCAAAGGATCACTTACACCATTGCCATTAAGAGTTCAACTATTGGCACTATAGTTGAAACTCTTGGCGGATCAATCCAATGAACTTGTTCTCAAACAAGCATCCACATACCTAGCTTAAGTGTCACGCACACCATAGTCAATGAGATCAACTACTACTTACCATAAGTAGAGGCAAAGTATGTGCTAGTCTATCCGTATTAATGATGTCCAATCTCATTAATACTATGACTAGGGATATTTAAGAATATGACTTTATGTATTAGAGTCTCATAATTGTAACCCTTACAATCTCTAATACACAGTCAATATTCTAAGGACTTTATCAATCAAACAAGTAACATGGAAATACAAGTATAGATGATAAAGAAAAATACCACATGGATAAATATAACATAAATAAGTGTAAACAAACACCTTAAACCATCTTGGTTTTAGGGCATACACTAACAAACTCCCACTTGCACTAAAACCAATCACTCATTTGTTTTAGGCCAAAAGCATTTACATGAGCATCATGCTTTTTCTGGGACAAGGCCTTAGTGAGATGATCAGCTATATTGTCATCAGTGGGAACCTTTTCTATCTTTACATCATTCCTACCAACTATTTCTCTAATAAGATGGTAGCGCCTAAGTACGTGCTTGGATCGTTGATGAGACGTAGGTTCCTTTGCTTGGGCTATGGCACCATTGTTGTCACAATACAAAGGTATAGGATCAACAATGGAAGGAACCACTCCTAGCTCGTTGACGAACTTCTTGATCCAAACAGCCTCTTTTGCAGCTTCGGAAGCAGCAATGTACTCGGCTTCAGTTGTAGAATCAGCGGTAGTTTCTTGCTTCGAACTCTTCCAGCTCACAGCACCACCATTTAACGTGAATATAAATCCAGATTGCGACTTACTATCATCCTTGTCTGACTGAAAACTAGCATCAGTGAAACCACACACTTCTAAAGTGTGTCCTCCATAAACCAAGAATAATTCTTTAGTTCTTCTCAAGTACTTAAGAATACTCTTGACAGCTACCCAGTGACCCTCACTAGGGTTAGCTTGGAATCTGCTCGTAACACTTAGAGCATAGGAGACGTCGGGTCTCGTACATAGCATAGCATACATAATGGATCCTATTGCCGAGGCATAAGGAACCTTTTGCATGCTATCAATCTCGACAGGTGTCTTAGGACACATGTCTCTCGAAAGAGTAATCCCATGTCTCATAGGTAAGTACCCTTTCTTCGATTGCTCCATGCTAAACCTCTTTAGCATCTTGTCTATGTATGTCGATTGACTGAGACCAAGCAACCTCTTGGATCTATCTCTATAGATCCTAATTCCCAGAATATAGGTTGCCTCTCCTAAATCTTTCATGGAGAAACTCTTGGACAGCCATACCTTTACGGTTTGTAGTAAAGGTATGTCGTTTCCCATCAACAATATGTCATCCACATAAAGTATTAAGAAAACGACAGCGCTCCCACTCACCTTCTTGTATACACAAGGCTCGTCTTCATTCTTAAGAAAACCAAACTCTTTGATTGTCTCATCAAAACGAATGTTCCAACTCCTTGAAGCTTGCTTGAGTCCATAAATAGGACTTTTGTAGCTTGCATACCTTATGACTATCAATGGAGTCAAAACCCTCAAGGTTGTGTCATGTACACATCCTCTTGCAAATTCCCGTTAAGGAATGCAGTCTTGACATCCATTTGCCAAATCTCATAGTCATAATAAGCAGCTATGGCAAGCAAAATCCTTATAGATTTAAGCATAGCTACCTGGCGAAAAAGTTTCTTCAAAGTCAATTCCTTGCCTTTGTTTATAACCTTTTGCCACTAACCTTGCTTTATAGGTAACAATATTACCATCCATGTCAGTCTTTCTTTTAAAGACCCACTTGCACCCTATGGGTTTTATTCCTTCAGGTGGCTCGACCAAGGTCCATACCTTGTTCTCGTACATGGAATCCATTTCGGATTTCATGGCTTCGCGCCATTTCAAAGAGTCTACATTAGACATAGCTTCTTCGTAGCTAGTAGGGTCATCATCATCTATGACCAACACATCATTGCTCTCACTAATGAGAAATCCATATCTCTCAGGAGCATAACGTGTTCTACTAGATCTTCGAAGTTCTTGTGTAACTTGAGCTTCCGACTGCGCCTCATCAACATGTGGCATAAGCTCTTGTTCCAACTGTTGACTACTTTGTGGTTCTTGAATTTCTTCAAGTTCTACTTTGCTCCCACTACTTCTTTCAAGAATAAACAATTTTTCTAGAAAAGTAGCATGTCTTGAAACAAACACCTTTTGCTCAAGGGGATTGTAGAAGTAGTATCCACGACTCTCTCTAGGATACCCCACAAACAAGCATTTGTCAGACTTAGCCTCTAGCTTGTCTGACATGTTTCGCTTCACATAAGCAGAACAACCCCAAATCTTTAAATGATTAAGATTTGGTTTCTTACCATACCAAATCTCATAAGGTGTGGTATCAACAGATTTTGATGGAACACGGTTGAGTATATAGGAGGCGGAATCTAAGGCATATCCCCAAAACGAACTAGGAAGTGATGCATGGCCCATCATTGAACGTACCATATCTAATAAAGTACGATTTCTCCTTTCAGACACACCATTTAGTTGTGGCGTGTATGGAGGAGTCCATTGAGGAATAATCCCATTTTCCTCTAGATATAGTTGGAACTCTTGACTTAAGTATTCTCCACCTCGATCAGATCTAAGTGTTTTGATACTCTTGCCAAGTTGTTTCTCAACTTCAGCTTTAAAGACTTTGAACTTTTCAAAGGCCTCGGATTTGTGCTTCATTAGAAACACATAACCATATCTAGAATGGTCATCCGTGAAAGTGATGAAGTAGGAGAAACCACCTCTAGCATGGATCGACATTGGGCCACAAACATCAGTATGTATAAGCCCAAGAAGATCACTAGCACGTTCACCCTTTCCAGAAAAAGGTGTCTTGGTCATCTTACCAAGTAAACAAGATTCGCATGTCCCAAATGATTCATAATCAAATGAGTCCAAGTATCCATTTTTATGTAACTTGGATATGCGTTTCTCATTTACATGACCAAGTCTACAATGCCAAAGGTATGTTTGGTTAACAATATCTAATTTTTGTTTCTTGGTGTTTATGTTGAGAATGGACTTTTGTTCATCTAGAATATATAAACCATTAATTAATGTACCAGTACCATAAGTAATACCATCACGTGAAAAAGAACAACTTTTATTCCTTTGAATGATGGTAAAACCATCCAAATCTAACAATGAGATAGAAATGATGTTCTTTGTAAGTACGGGAACAAAATAACAGTTTCTCAATTCTAAAATAAGCCCAGTGGGCAAAGAGAGTACATAGGTTCCTACGGCTAATGCAGCAACTCTTGCTCCATTCCCTACGCGTAGCTCGACCTCTCCCTTTGCCAGGAATCTACTATCTTTAAGACCCTGCATATTATTACAAATATGAGATCCAGATCCGGTATCTAATACCCATGAGTCTTGGTTAGTAGACAAATTAATCTCAATCATAAACATACCAGAGGTTGAAGCTTCACCAAGCTTCTTTGACTTCAGAGAGTCAAGGTAGGCCTTGCAATTCCTCTTCCAATGCCCATCTTGTCCGCAATGGAAGCATGTGCCTTTGGGTTTGTCCTTCTTAACCCCACCCTTAGGCTTGGTTCTCTTCTTCTTGGACTTCTTAAGCCCAGAATTGGGCTTCTTTTTCTTGGAGCCCGAGACAAGCATAACGGTGCCCTTCTCCTTCTTAAGATTAGGCTCAGCAGTCTTGAGCATGTTCATCAATTCAGTCAACGTGCACTCAACTTTTCGCATGTTGAAGTGCAGGATGAATTGTGAATAGCTCTCAGGGAGGGACTGAAGAATTAAGTCAATACTTAACTCATTGTCAGAAACGTGTCCCAGATCAGCTAATTTTTCAATTAGTCCAATCATCTTCAGTACATGGGTAGTCACTGAAGATCCCTCTGCCATCTTGCATTGATAAAGCTCCCTTGAGGTCTCATACCTCTCAGTCCTAGCTTGTGCATCGAACATTTCTTTTAAGTGCACAATCATGGACGGAGCATCCATCTTAAGATGTTGCTTTTGCAATGCAGGGGACATAGCAGCTAACATGATACATGTTGCAGCATCATTGTCGGCTTTGTGCATCTCATATGCATCTATGTCCTCTTGTGATGCAGTAGCGGGTGGAGGAGGGGGCATGGGTTTATCGAGGACATACTCAATTTTTTCATGTTTGAGAACAATTCTCAAATTGATATTCCAGTCCTCAAAGTTGGTTTCATTGAGTTTGTTGTCAAGAATCGGTCGCAAATTCACGTTAGACATTCTACAAAAAGTAAAGACAGAAAATAAGTATTTGTTTTATGTTATATGCAAACCAAAAATGTGGATTCGTGAATTTATTTGGTTTGCTCCCACTATTTTACTTCAAATCAATAACCCTCAATATTGATTCGGAAATCCGTTGGAGATTTCTAGTGGGCTAGGATCCCATCTAATTAGCTTTGGGTTTGACGGAGGCCAATGCCCCAAAGATAAATTCGATTAGGTAGATAACTATTTATCAATCACAACCCTTGTGACTCCTAGATAGTTGGGTATCAACTCTTTGAAATTTACATCTTATGTATTACCCAACATTGCCTCAAAAATATCATAACATTGACGGAGGCCAAACTCGTTATGTAATTTTTGTTAAGTCAAACCCATTATTCAGAGATCATATCTCATAACAAAAACATATTCCGAGTAAGGTGACCTTGACGGAGGCCAACGTGTCAACCTTAATAGGAACTCTTCGTTTTTGTTATAATAATGGAAGGCAACTTATATAGATGACCTAATATTTGATATTGAGGGATTTTAGTTTAAATATTAATGTCTCATCATATTATGCAATTAAAATATATCAATCATATAAAATAAAAGCATAATAAACGTGGATGATTATGGACTTTAACTAATAATATTTTCTTCGAGCCTTGAAGAAAATATTTGGTTAAAATTCCTAGGGGACGTTTCAACTCCTTGATGTGCCTCCTTGGTTGCTCCTTGGTACCACCTCCATCTTCTTGTACATTACATATGTAATTCTAGTCTAAACAATTTAAATAAACCTATTCCTAACCTATACTTTGTACATTACAAGTATTGATCAAGAAACCTCGAGTTACATTCGAGGGGAGTTTAGATGAGAAGAGAATTACATCAGAAAATAGAGAGGGAAGGACACGCAGGCCCTATTTATAAAACCAATACAAGCCAACCATAAAAGAAGTAATAACCATTCAATCGCATTGGTCTAGTCCATAATCATCCACCATGCCATCATACTATTTAACAATTAAATAAATTAATTTATTTAATTCTAGTCATAAATCATATGGTCTAAATAGTATAGATTAATGCTCTTGAAATTTATTTGTCTCAAAAATATAGTTATAGAAGGTATAGGTTTCCAAATTTTAACTTTCCAAATCTTAACAATTAAAATTGGAAAGTGTTTTATTTGAGAAATTATCAAAATTCGCGTTCTTTCAAAAATAGGAAAAATCCCGCTAGGTTTCTGCCTACAAACCGCGCGACAAAACGTGCGCGGGTTCATCCGCGGTTTGTAACCCGCGCGACAAACCGTGCGCGGTTTTATCCGCGGTTTGTGGACAGAAGTTACGGGATTTTGACCGCGGGTCAAAACGCGCTCGAGTTTTCGCGCGGTTGGTGTCCAGAAAATACGATCTTTGAAATTCTTTGGCGTTTTTCAAAACTCTTTTGAATCAAAACATGTTAAAACCCTTTTAGCATGTAAAAAACAATTTAGAAACCATAAAAACAACCTTAAGAACTTATCTTAATTATTTAAAACACCTTTTAAACAATCAAGAACTTTTCCTAAAAATCAAACTCTTGATTTTTCTATAATGCAATTTTGAGACAAATTTCATCAAGAACAAACCATCCATATTTGTGACAATTAAATAAACACAAATCATATAGATATAATCAAAGAAGGCTCTGATACCACTGTAAGGTAATAGCATAGGTAACGCAGCGGAAAAATAAAAATTTATTACCTTAACCATGGATCTCTTTGACATATCTATATGATTTACAAGGGGGTTTGCATGAAGATTACCTTAAGCACAGAAGATTTCTATGCTTCTAGGCAAAGATCCTTCGAAGAAGATGTTAGATCTACCACGAAAAGCCCTCCAAGCGTAGAGCCTCTAACGATATCCACACGAACAACTTCTTTGGGAACCTTGTAGGCTTGCTTGCTTTGACTTTTGAGTGCTAGCTCCCTTGAATTATTAAGAACACAAGAAGAAGAAAAACCCTAACCCTTAGGAGAGAGAGAGAGAGACGCCTAGAGAGAGAGGAAGAGGCGTGTCTTTTTTTCTTCTATTTTTCTCTCACTAGTTTTCTATTTGTGTTGCAATAATAATTCAAGAGTCAAAGCATGAACCTATTTATAGAGGTAAGTATTCTAGTCTTTTAGGAAATAAGGCTAATTAGAAACCAAGAAGGTTTAGGTAACTTACTTTAAGCTAATCCTTCTCCTTTAGGAAATCTATTCCATAAGGAAACCTAATTAGTTACTTTATTTCTTTTAGGAAACAAATTTCCTGCAAGACTTAGAATATTTATAAATAAGTCCTTTAAGTTAATTTATCTCATAAATTAACCCCATAAGTATCTCATACTTATCTTTATTACATTTTAACCCAAAGATTTTGTTCTTTATGTGTGTGACCCATTAGGTTCCATTCACGTTGGCAATAAGTATAAATTATAACTCATTAATTGAGCTAGATAAATTAAACACTTTTAATTTATAATTAATTCACTAATTAATCAATTCATACTTATAGATCATGAGTGGCGTCTAGCAATGCATCATGACCACCCAAGTGAATAGGAAAGTCATATGGTAGACCATACCCTTCAATGACAATGTTATCGTGTAATTAATATCCTTTCACCACACTATATCCCAATTAGTCTAAAAGTATAGTGCATACTTTAATAATGACTAATATATATTTTCTTGTTCCGGAAATATAACTCTCCATGATGTATAAACCTTGAAACTACTTCCAAGTTATACTATCATTTCTGCAGAAGATTTATGAGTTAATATTTCCAACAAGTGGCCATTAAGGGATATACTCTCCTATTAAGGAGTGGTGAATCCTATATTGATTACTCACTATCTTTCCATGCTTCAAACTATACCCAATCTCTAACCTATGAGCTACCCTTTTACGGGCATCGAGGAATAGAGTCAAAGTATAGCAATCCACACTCAAGATACTATGGTAATCTCAAGTCAAAGGATCACTTACACCATTGCCATTAAGAGTTCAACTATTGGCACTATAGTTGAAACTCTTGGCGGATCAATCCAATGAACTTGTTCTCAAACAAGCATCCACATACCAGCTTAAGTCTCACGCACACCATAGTCAATGAGATCAACTACTACTTACCATAAGTAGAGGCAAAGTATGTGCTAGTCTTGTGACAGCCCCACCTTACCCTGAGGCGCACCAAAGGGCTTATCGGGCTGCCTGCCTGGCTCTCGCCAGGACTCGAGTCAAGCACGCATTAAAATTCGTAAGTGATGGTAACTCAGTAGAAAACTCGTAGATACCAACTGTGACAGTATCTCAGGGTCACATAAAATTCAAAACTTAAAAGTAAAAGTACTGGTTTCACAGTTTACATCATATACGTTCATTAATACAATAATATCTCTAGCAGTTTTCTATCAAAATCCTACCAGAATCTACCCTTGAATCCTCACCACCGGCTTTAGGGATAGGAGCCTGTTTAAGGAAAACAAATAAAATAGGGTGAGCTATAATAGCCCAGTGAGGTTCCCACACATACAGACACGGAGGCAAATCAAGAGAGAATAAATAAGCAATTAACATGTGTCACAAAATCACATAGGAAATAATTAAGTAAATAATTATTTAAACAAGGGAGGATACGTTTCGACCATGAGAGCAAGTACTGATCATGTAACCATGATGTTGAACCGAGATAGTATTTTGGGTCTGGATCACAGGTTCTACCTGCATTATCGAGCAAGAGCCCTGACCACCATTCACCTTATATCCTCCGAAAACCGCCACATCCAGGGTGAGATCTCAACCCTAGAGGGCAAACAAGCAAGCAAGAAAGTTCAATCCGGAGTTGGCCTCTTTGAGGATTCACAACTCAAGGAAAGAACGCCATGCCCTAAAACACCCAGCACCTTATATCCTCCTTTGTACAACCGGCTTGACTAACCGCGGTACTACCACGGAAGTCTAGCCAACAAGTTTAGTGTATTTGAAAGTTCACAAACAATTACATTCGCATTTGATAGAAATTATGCATGTAACAAATTACGGGGTAAATGTGATAAAGTACACATTTTCCCTTCATATAGTACATTGTAACAATTCATGAATATCAAGTACACATAGAATTAATACAGAGGATTATCATTTATCATGTATCAAGCATACACAAGGAAACACTCACATGCACAAGAAAAAGGGACACTCACCTGGATCGCTTAGGAAAATATTTCGTAATGTGGTGAAGGTTCACTTTCGGATCCTGGAATTTACAAGAAATAATCTAGTGAAAACCCTAAGTCAAAATAGCAAGAAAATTCAAGAAATAACCCAATTATTTCTAGGGTTTCATTTCTAGAGTTTTAGAGTCTAGGGTTTTACCCTAAGCTTTAGGATTTTAGATTTAGGGTTTTCTTGTCCTAAGAAAATTTCACTTCATTACTAGGTCATTGTCCAAAATTTCTGCACACTAAACTTTCTAAATTTAACATATTCTAGGTTAGAGATTTCCTCTACCATTTTTCTTTCTTTATTTCTACCGAAATTTCGGCAGTATCTCCCCTTAAATCGGACTAAACCAAAATTTTCCCTGCAAGAAAAACAGCCATCCAAGCCAAATTCAACAAGTTCTACAACTTCTATGTTCAATTCAAGCTCAATCCCATTCTCCTTTGTTAACTCATGTTTTCAAGTTTACCAACTAGGGGTATTCAACCGAACATAACTTCTAATTGATATGTCGTATGAGAAAAGTGATTATATAGATAGAAACTATATTTTAAGGGCTAAAACTTTCATGAAGAGCATCATGTCAAATTCTAACAAAAATCATTCCAAAATCGGTCCACAACTTAGTGTTTCATCAACCCAAATCTGCACAGGGTTGGTTTTTGGCCAAGTTCATGCCATTGCTGGGATCAATCCATCAAGAACCAGGGAATTGTGATTACATGGTTTGAAAGTACGTTTCTAGGACTACAATTTTCATGAAGATCATCACTTAAAATTCCAACTAGAACAGGTTCAAAATCAGCCCCCAAGTTGGCTCCTTCTCAAAACTGTTTACGCAGAACCGAAATTTCAGCCCACTTTGCAGACTTTCTGCGATTAATACACAACGAACCACAGTGCAAGCTTTACACCGTTTGAAAGCCCTATCAATCTAGTTTCTAAAACAACAAGAATCATTCGAATCCAAGTTATCTACACCAAGTTATGAAAGTTTTACTAAAACTGGTCCAGCATGACTGTTCAAGTATTTTTCAATTCAAGCTTAAATCTTCAAGTACTACTATCAAATTCTTAGTATAAAACTTGAACAAAACTAAATAAAACTTGAACAAAAACTAAATAAAACTTGAAATTAATAGCAAAAGTTCATAGTACATACCTTAAACAAGCTTAGAACTATGCTTAGGAAGAAGAAAAGCTCACTTTCTATGGTTGAAAAATGAGTAAATGGAAGTACAAGCTTCAAGAAAATTGAAAGAAAATGGAGAGAAAATGGAGAAGAAAGCAGCCGTCCAGCAAGAAGAAAAAGAAGAGAAAAATTGGTTAAGTAGGAAGAAAAGAAATGGAAAAGAATTGGAAAAAAATTTGACCAATCAAAGCAAGACAAAACCAAAAGTAAAGCTTGATTTTTCTTGCAACTAAATCTCCACTTGGCCAAGTATAATTAGAAGAGATTTTTCTCATTTATCTTACCCTTAATCTTGCAAGACTTATAAGGTACAACTCCTAAAGGAAATGGTACAACATGCTAGTAAAATAGAAAATCAATTCCTTATTTCTTCTCACTAATTTCGGCCCTCTTTTTTTTTTTTTTCTTTCTACCAATAAGCATAATATGAATTATATGAATTTTCTAGGTCGTCACAAGTCTATCCGTATTAATGATGTTCAATCTCATTAATACTATGACTAGGGATATTTAAGAATATGACTTTATGTATTAAAGTCTCATAATTGTAACCCTTACAATCTCTAATACACAGTCAATATTCTAAGGACTTTATCAATCAAACAAGTAACATGGAAATACAAGTATAGATGATAAAGAAAAAATACCACATGGATAAATATAACATAAATAAGTGTAAAACAAAACACCTTTAAACCATCTTGGTTTTAGGGCATACACTAACAAGTGCTGTGCGGGGCTAAGTGCTACGTCGACTTAAGGGCGGGAGCCACTTCTAGAGCCCGTACGAGCCACCTCTAGAATTCGACACAACCGAGTGGACAGTCCAGATATGAATTGGGCTTTGCGAGGACGCAAACGCCTAAAGGAGAGGTGAATGTGATATTCCACATTGGTGGGAACAAAAGAAAAGAAATGATATATAATATAATACATTTGAGCTACTAAGTTATTGGGCCAGCCCAGACACGGGATGTTACAATTGCTACTTTCCTACCCCATTTCAACATCATCTTCATACAGAAAATACACAACTTAATAGTATTATGGATTTGATTATATCTTTAGCAGAGCACTTAGAATCTCAACAAAATAAGAATTTAGATTTGTGGACTTCTTTATATCAATGCTTTAAAAATAAAAATAAGTTATTAGGAGAAATAGTAGAAAATTTAATATATATATAAAAGATCAAAATAATAGTATTATTAGTAAATTAAAATACTTAGAAGAGGAAAAGAAGATTAGAAAGTTATATAAAGAACAATTAGAAAAATCCCAAGGAAACATACTCAGAGAAATAAAATATAGATCAATAGAATTAGAACAAAGCTATAGTAAAGTAGAAGGCTTGTTAAAAGAAATTAGAAATATTTCACTAAGTTAATGAACTTAGAAGATAATAAGTATTATAAAGAAGCTTTCATAAACTCACAAAAATATCGTCAGGATCCAGAAGGATTTACTAAATACTTAGGCACAAGTTTAGGAGATAAAACTTATCCTAAGCAAAATAATATAATAATAGGATTATTAATTTTATTACATCAAAGATTAGATATATTAGAAAATAAAATAAATAAGTTAGAATATAAAAAAGATTTAGACGACCTTATAGGAAAAATAGAAAATATTAAAATAAGTGATAGGATTGAAATTAATCATAAACCAAAGAAAAAGACAGGAGCCTTAGTATTTGGAACACTTAAAGCAGAAAAATGAGTAGAACAAATATAGTTATGTTTCCAGGAACTAGTAGAACCGTTAGAGAAAATTCTAGTAAATGAACAAGTAAATATTGGAAATAATGGCTTTATGAATAGAATTTTAGCATCTAGACCATCCACAAGTAGTCAAACATTAGAAAATATTGTAGATATTGATAGAGATGTAGAACTCTACAATACGCATCACATAGAATTATTAAATTCTAGAATTTTGTATATCACAGGGCCCTTAAATTTCAGAATACAACTACTTAGAATAAATAGAGAAGAAGAAATAGTAGTAACAACAGAACCATTAAATATTAAATTAATAAAAAAAATACTATTAATAATTTAAAATAGTTTGGAAAGAAATTAGCTCAGATACGACTAATAGTCATAGGAATAAACGGATTAACCAGAAGAAAATTAGTAACAAAAACTTTACTTTTATTATTAGACAAAAGATTTAATGATATAAGCATGGCAATCATAGCATCTACAAAAGTAAATATGAGTGAAAATAAAGGAATATTCTATTGTTCTACATATTTTCAATTAAGTATAAATGATTTAGAAAACCTAGAATTAGGTATACAACCTTTAAAGTATAAGCAAATTTATTAATGAGTTTAGGATTTTTAGGAAAAATAACTAATAGTCGTACAACTAATATAAATTAAATATACAAGGAATTATAGAAGCAATAAGTAGTAGAGGTATTAAAATGATAAAACCCTTAGAAATAGATCCAACAATTTTAGTAGGTGAAGAATGGAATGTTAGTAAACATTTAGAATGATAATAGTAATTTAATTCCCTAATGAAATTTAATGTATAAAAATCCTGAATGGAACATATAGTATGAGATTTACTGACTATGAACATAACAGACTACATAGGTGAAGAAGATCAAGATTTAGAAGAAATTAGAAGTAACTTAGAAACTAAATTTAATTGAAATAGCTATAGAAGATATTACATAATATGTTAATAGAGAAATAAGATGATAATTAGATAGAGTAATAATACTAGCAGGATTAGAACTAACAGAAGAAGAAATATTAATATCAGAAATAGAAATAGTAGAACGAGAAGAAATGGATGAAGAAGATGAATTATATACGACTAAAATAGGAATATTAGAATTAGAAAATATAATCCAAATTTAGAAGAAAAATTTCAAGTAGAATTAGTGAAAAATCAAGCCCAATCATCCAGTTGTAGTGCACCTCCACTACTATTTTCAAGAAGACAAACCTCAGTTGTTGAGCAACCTCCAAGGATAACCCATAATGAGTACGAGAACCTTCAGAAAGTAATACAAAATCAGAAGGACAAAGAATGCCATTAGAAGTAATAGATAAAAACAACTTATAATAGATGATGGCAGACTGTTAAATTTAACAGCTCATGATCCACAATTATGGCTCACAATTTTAGAAACATGGTCACAAATGGTAACGAGAAAATGGGATGAACTTTGTGTCGTACAAACACCAGAAGAAATTAGAAAAATTTTAGGAGAATCAACTAGAGCTATTTGGAAAGCTTATAAAGCTAATTATCCTCAGGATTTTGCAGTGGATTTATCCTTAGTAGCAAATCCTTATAATTTTACAAACAAAATATAAATGTTAATTTTATAAGCACACCCTAACTTAGGAAATACCTATAGGACAACAAGAGGCTATGAGAAGATTAGGAACAATTACAAGATAAAATATTGGAATAAAATAAAACCATTTTAGTTAGATTATATGTATTATTCATCAATAGCAGGATGTTTTTATGATAAAATTATAGGTGAAAATTAGTTCTTAAAATTACCAGACCCATTAGGGAAGAGAAATACATAAAAAAATATCAAGAAAAACAAGTTGAACCATAATTAGATAATATTGCAATGAGAGTTAAGTTTATTATAGAACAATTAGTAGAAAAAATGTACAAATATACAAATAGCAAGACAATTAAAAGGAGAATATAGTTTTTGTAAACAAATTTATACACCACAGAAATATGATAGAGAAGAAAAAGTTAAAAGAAAAAGAAAAATAAATATATAAGAAGTCCTAAAAAGAAATATTTCCTTAGAAAATCTAGAGCTCGTAAAACCATATCTTAATAAAGATAGGACATGTTAGAAGATATAATCCTAGAAGAAATTATAATAATAAAGTAGCTATGTTTTACTTGTGGAAGTACTGATCATTTAGCTAGAGAATGTAATAAAAGAGTTAAATATGCATAATAAAAACTCTATTTTAGTAGAATGTGTACAAGATGATATATTAGAAGTTGATGAACATATGGATGATACAGAATCAATATATAGTATAATATCATTAGAAGATAGAAATTCTGAAGAAAGAAGATTATAGTAGTGATGAAGGAGAATTAGCAAAAGATTTTTTGGATCTTCTAAAATACTTAAAGATAGTTATGAAGTCTAGCGATAAATGAATTAGATGAATTAGATAATATGTTAAATAATACTAGTATTTCATTAATGAATGTAGAAATAGAATGTAATCATAAGTGGATACATAAAAGTGGATCAGATGACCATCCTTGTAAATTTTGTAAGTAGATATCCTGAATTACAATATAGATTTAAATGTTTCATATGTAATTCAGAAAGTTGTAAATTTTGTCTAGAAAGCCAAAATATAGAATTACAATTTAGAGATATAAAAAGTAAAAAGACTTCATATGATACTCTTGAAAGAAGAATAATAAAAATAGAAAATAGAATAGATGATATAGAAAACATTTTAAGTCAACAACCCAAAGGAAAAGAAAAGATAGAAGAATTAATACAAAACAAGGTAGAATATATAGGAATAGAACGATTATAAGAAATTAGTAACCCACAAATAGATTATTTAGGAAAATCCCCTGCATTAACTAATATATTAATAAAATGTAAAATTATTATAGAAAATTGGACATTAGAAGTAGAAGGATTTGTAGATACTAGAAGCACTAACACTATTTTAGATAGTAAATTAGTTCCTGAAGAATATCAGTATCAATTACCAACATCACAGTATTTATATGTTGAACAAATTGATGGAAAATTATTCTATTATACTTAGATCTTAGCAAAACATAAGATAGCATTTATGACCTCAGTAGGGTATACACAACCTTTATTCAGTACACAAATCTTATTAAGAAACCTAAATCTTAAAAACACAAGATTTATTCTGAGCCTAAATTTGTTATTAAATACTCAATATGGATTAGTATTACTTAGAAACTGGTATGTATATTTTAAACCAGCCCCTTTTACCCTTACTATCATCAGAGCACCCTATGAAGCATGGTGGACTTCTCCCTCACCTTAGAAATAGAAGAGTCTTTAGAAGATTGTAAATGTAAAATTCCTGAACAATGTAACATAGTGTACAAATTCAGGAAGCCTTAGAAGAATTAGAATGAAAATTATGAAGAACTAGAATTAGAAAATTATGAGCTTAGTATAGAAGTTTTTAAACTTAGAAAAATACTTATAACTTATTAGAAATAGGAGAAAAAGAAATAGATATAATTATAAGCAAATTAGAAAAGGAGGAAATAATAGGAGAAAACCCAACAAGACATTGGGAAAAAGATAAGATATTTTGTAGATTAGAAATAATGAATCCAAACCTTAAAATTAGTACAGAAAAAATAGTAGTGTCCAATGAAGAAATTAAAGAATTTGAAATGCACATAGGAGAATTACAAAAATTAGGAATAATAAGAAGTACTAGTCCCCATAGAAGCGCAGCATTTATAGTAAATAAACATAGTGAAATAGTAAGAGGAAAAAGTAGAATGGTAATAAATTATAAAAGATTAAATGATAATGCAATAGAAGATGGATAGATATACCAGACAAAACACAATTATTAAACAAAATTCAAGGTTGTAAGATATTTAGCAAATTTGATTGTAAATCAAGATTTTGGCAAGTTAAAATGCATTCAGATAGTATAGAATGGATAGCTTTTACATTCCCATTAGGACACTTTAAATGGTTAGTAATGCCTTTTAGGCTGAAAAATGCGCCAACTATTTTTCAAACGAAAATGGATAACATATTCAATAAGTATAATAAATTTGTTGCAGTATATATAGATGATATATTAGTATTCTCAAGAGATAAAAAAGAACATATTAGTCATTTAAAATTAGTCCTTTCAGAATTCTTAAAGCATGGAATAGTAATCAGTTGTAAAAAAGTGCAGTTCTTAATTTAGAATTTTTAGGAACAGAGATAGGTGAAGAAAAAATAAAATTGCAACCTCATATTTGTCAAAAAGTATTAAAATTTCCCAACAAAATAGAAGATAAAAAACAATTGCAACAATTTTTAGGTTTGTTGAATTATAGTAGACCATTCTTTAAAGATTTAAATAAATTAGTAGGACTTTTATATAGTAAAACTAGTACTAAAGGACAAAAATATTTCAATAAAGAAGACATAAAATTAATCAAAGACATAAAAAATAGAATTACTAATCTACCAAATTTAAAATTATCATTAGATACAGATTATCTAATAGTTGAATAAGATGGATGTGAATTAGGATGGGGAGCAGTGTTGAAATGTGCCTTAATTTGCAATTATCGAAGTCTGAAAACTTTTACCACCCGATTGTATATAACAAAAGTCTTGAAGTTTTGGCTAAAAAGTCTTTGATAAAAACTTCAACTTAATTGAAAACTTTGATTAATGCTAGAACTAAATCTTCAATGCGCTTTTTTACTACTAATTACTATTCCATGCTTTAAGAATTCTCAAAGAACTAATTTTAAATGACTAATATTATAATATATGTATTATATAATATATAATATACATATATAGATAATATATATACATACATATATTTATATATATTATATTATTTGTATGCATGTATGTATGCATGCATGTACATACGTATGTATGTAAGTATAATATATATTATATATATTTATGTATTATAATATATAATATATATATACACACATATATGTATATATATATTATATTATCTATGTATGTATGTATGCATGCAGGTACATATGTATGTATGTGCGTATAATATATATTATCTATATATATTATATATAATATATTATATATATTTACTTATATAAAATATACGTATAGGTATGTATGTACGTATATATTATATTATATATATAATGTAAATACATATATTATATAAATGTTTGAATGTAGGTATGTACGTATACCATGTATATGTGTGTGTATGTGTGTGTGTATGTATGTATATGTATGTGTGTGTGTGTGTGTGCGCGTGCATGTGTATATGTGTGTGTCTACAAATTTAAATTTTGGACAAAATCCCCTAATTGTTTCTAAAAATAATATTGTCCAAATGCTAACTGTTTCTAAAAAACATCTACAGTAAAATTTTCTAAAAAACACCTACAAAAAATAACCATTCAAACGCAGCCTTCATTTCTTGACAATTTCGTATTAAGTATAAAAGCCCACGTTTTGTTTTGATTGAGAAGGACTTAAAGAAAAAAGCTAGATAGATTATTTAACATCCTTGCTGGGATACACCACCAAGAACACACTCTATATTTGTCACCAAACACACATTGTGTAGCACCCTAGAAAATGCACATATAAGAGACATTTTTTTTCTTATTTAGGGTTAAGTGTTAATCCTTGATTTATTAGTCGGGAGATTTCTTGAGTTAATTAGGTTAATTAACTAAGATTTTCATTTTAAGCAAGAACACTTAAGTACTACATTTAGAATAATTTTACTTGACCATTTAACTTATATTAGTGTTTAAATTTTGACTAGTTCATTTTACTATTTTCTAGTCTTTGGACTACTTGAAATTTTGCTCAATTTTTCTCAAAAGTTTCACTTATTTTCTTGCTTTATTTTCTTTTCCCTTAGCTGAAATTTTTCTCTCTCTTTTCTTTCTTTCTTGGCCGGTTCTCTCTCTCCCTAATTTACTCTATTTTTGCTTTAATAATTTATGTCTTATTATTGTTAGTATTAAGTGATAAGAGGGTATTTAGCTCCACCAATTAAATTAATCCAAGATAGCACCTCTTGCATTAAAAGCTTACTTTTTACTTTACTCTTGTTATGATATTATTGGTTAATTATTTCCTCACCTTTTCTTCAATTCTTTTTCATTTTTCCTAGACTATTTCTTTCTCTTTTTCTCTCCCCTTGGCCGGCCATCACCTTTCTCCCTCTTCCCTCATTTTTTGCTCTCAACTCCTTGAACTTTCATCTCTCAAGTTGGAAGAAATCCACCATAGGAAGTGGGCTTCTACCTTTTCTAAGCAAAGTTCTAAGCATATCTAAGGTATTTACCATGAACTTATCTTATTAATTTCATGTTTTAATTAGTTTTTATGCAAGTTTAAGACTAAGTTTCTTGTTAATACTACTTAGAGAAATTTGTTAGAACTTGAGAATTACTTGCTATATAAAGTGTTCTTGTGGTTAGATAGACTAGTATATGGCCTTTAAACCTTGAAAATTTATGTTTTATATGTGGTTTAGTTGAAGATTTAAGTTGGAACTCAAGAACACTTAAAACAGTCATGCTGGACCAGTTTTAGTAAAACTTTCATAACTTGGTGTAGATAGCTTGGATTCGAATGATTCTTGTTGTTTTAGAAACTAGATTCATAGGGCTTTCAATCGGTATAAAGCTTGCATGGTGGTTCATTGTGTATTAACCGCAGAAAGCTTGCAAAGTTGGCTGAAAATTCGGTTCTGCGTAAACAGTTTTGATGAAGAGCCAACTTGGGGCCTGATTTTGAACCTGTTCTAGTTGGAATTTTAAGTGATGATCTTCACGAAAGTTGTAGCCCTATAAACGTACTTTCAAACCATGTAATCACAATTCCCTAGTTCTTAGTGGATTGACCCCAGAAATGGCACGAAGTTGGCTGAAAACCAATCCTGTGCAAATTTGGGTAATTATTCTTGGAGTAGGAATTTTGAATTTGAGTGGAATCTTGATTGAATTTGAGTTTAAATTGAATCATAGAAGTTGTGGTACATGTTGAATGGATTGGGTTGTTGAATTTTCTTGCAGGTTTAAAAATTTTGGTTAGTCCGATTTAAGGGGAAATGCTGCCGAAATTTCGGTAGAATTAAAAGAAGAAAAATGGATAAGTGAAATTTTAAGCTTAGAATGTGTTCAATTGAGGGAAATTTAAGTGTAGGAATTTTTAGAAATGATCTAGTGATAGATTAGACTTTCTTAGAATAAGTAAACCCTAAACCCTAGAAACCCTAAAACCAAAACCCTAGAAGTAAGTGGGGTATTTTCTTGACTTTTTCTTACTAAATTTACTAGGATTTTAATTGAGTTTTTATGTTATTATTTCTTTTAAATTTCAGGGTCCGAAAACACAGCACGACCGTTTCACGAGATATTTTCTTAGGCTTTCAAGGTGAGTGTCTTTATGTGTGCATGATGCATGAAATGTGATATTTTATTTGATAAATATTATGCGAAAATTTGTAATTACTATGTGAATACCTGTGCTACTTGAGGAAAGATGTGTACTTTATCACATCTATTCCGCAATGTGTTACTTGTTTTCATTGACCAATGTGTTATTTGTGTGTGCGTGAGACTACCGTGACTAACTTCACCGTTATTTCACGGATGGTCAACCCGGCTGCACGTGGGAGGACATAAGGTGTTGGGTGTTTTAGGGCTTGATGTTCTTTCCCTTTCGAGTTGTGAATCCTCAAAGAGGCCAACTCCGGATTGAACCTGTTTGCTTGTTGGCCCTCCAGGGTTGAGAATATCTCCCTGGATGTGGTAGCTTGTACGGAGGTTATAAGGTGATTGGCGGTTAGGGTTTGTGCTTGATAAAACTGATATGTTCTTTGAAAAAGACCTGAGCTATCATCTCGGTCCAAATATCGTGACTACATGATCAGTACTTGCTCTTTCTGCGGTTAAGCTTGCTTCCGTAGTTGAGCCCTGTATCCTCCTTTGACTACATGTTAAATTAAATTGTTCATATCTTGATTTATTAATTAATTGCTCGATTATTTTATTTACTAAAATAATGAGTTCTTGATTTGATTGCATGACTTGGACATTCACTGGGCTATTATAGCTCATTCCGTTTTATTTGTTTTCCTTACTCAGGTTTCCTGAAAAATTCAAAGCTGGACCAACTGGTTTTTGATTATTATAAAAGTTTCAGTTATTATAATAGCCGAACTGTGTTAGGCTATTTTGTGAAAATCATGTATATTATGACACGTAAACTTTTGATGTGAATTGTACTTTATGATAAATAAAATGAGTGTATTTTATTTATTCCATTTTATTTTAGTTTACTTTATTTTAAGTTAAGTACGCTCGGACATTTGCGTGAGTGTGTGAATCGAGACCTGGCGAGAGCTAGGCAGGCAGTCCGCTAAGCCATTTGGTGTGCCTCTGGGTAAAGTGGGGCTGTCACACATTGACACGCCAATATTCGTACAAAAACACACACTAAATCAGTGTTTTGAGAACCGGACCGGACCGGCTGATTCGATTGGTTGAACCGCGAATTGGCATTGACTCCGGTTTGATTCTCTATAAAAGCTATAAGATACCATTAAACTGGCAAGAACCGGTCCAACCGTGCGAACCGTGAACCGCCAGTTTTTTAATTTGGACTTTGCAAAAAATGTTGTTTTGATGCAAATGGGAGGTCTTGAACCCAAACCCTCCCACTTGTGCTCCTAAGTGCCCAACCACCTAACCAGGCTTGCTTGATGTGGTTGCATATAACAAATTATTTTATTTGTTCTTTGTTTTAGATTTCCTTTATTAATAATTTTTAATAAAATTAATTGATTCTCCCATTTTTAGTTTTTTTTCTTTCCTTTATCAATCATGTTTAATGAAATTAAATCTTCCTTACTTTTATAGTTTCTTTATTTCCATCAATCATGTTTAATGAAATTAATTGATTCTTACTTTTTTAGTTTGACATCCAATTTATTATGAAATCTTGGATTTACTTTTACTAAAATCTTTCATACTAAACCTAGTCCTTTTTATCAAAATGTTTAATTATTAATTTATGACTAAAATATTTTCCTAATTAAAAGTTTAGCATTTGGCTCTTTTAAGTTAAAATGCAAATTCAAACTCAAAATTCCAATATATTTTTTTATTGATTGCCACATAAACATGCATATGATTAGGTTATGTTTTTTGTATTAACTAAATATGACTACATTATATTTGCAATTATTAAAATTTTGTCAGTCGTCCCACTTTGCCTGAATATAAAAAATTTTAAGAACCATATTTATTTTAATCAATGCATTAAGCGACCAATTTCATGCACAACCAATATTAGGGAACCAAAATTACAAATTTTCCCTTAAATATTATGGACGTTTTAATTTTTTACGTGATAAAACATCTATTTTTACTACTAATATTCTAGGCTTTTGACGGTATTCTTTTTTATTTTTGCCAACATTAACTAAGAGCAAAGCCTATTCGATATCCTCAATATTTTTACCCTTTTTATTTTTATTTTTTAGTGGTGAATTACCATCAAATTAGAAATCTCTATATTGGGGAAAGTATTGATTTGATAGTATTTCAATGCTAGCCATCTTTTGGATAGTGGTGAAAATAATGATTGGTAATTCTAATATTTTAAGTATAAGTAATGATTAGTAGCAATTAAATTTTTAGGTATTTGGTTGTATTCTTTTCTCTTTTAAAGTTTTTTTTTATTTTGTTAGTTGATTTTTTTTTTTCAAGTTTGATGATCGGAATTATATCTTTGTGTTAAACTTTTTGACTTTTTAAGGTTAAATTGAAGAAGTTATCACGGTAGTGATAGTCACATGGGTGCTGTTGCCTTGTGGTGATAATGAAGGAATTTTTTCATTGAAATTATTTGCCTTCAACATCAGTTATAAATTTGATAATAAATATAATATAATTAGTTGTTAGACTCCGTGCTATTTTTTTATGAACCTCTTTAATATGTAAAAGAAAAATAAGCATGTACTTTAATTAGTATTTAGATTGTGCTTATTAATATTATTTATATTTGTAATGAAATTATGAAAAAACTTGTGATAATGTGTATAATTCTCTAGGTTTTAAGTATGAATTTTAGGAATTTTCTCATACAATTATGAAAACAAAAAGGTTGAACCACCGATTCGACTGATCAGACCTTGAACCTGGATTTCCTCCGATTCATTGGCCGGTCCGATTCTGAAAACACTGCATTACATCAACAACACATGCCAAACATAAACACCGTCAGTTACACACAAACACACAATACACAGTAATATGTTCCACACAAAACGCCACCAATTTCTATCACAGGCCACCACCCATGCGCCACCAACAATTTGTCTCCTCCACAACTCACGGGCGAATTGCATCGTCACTGTGATATCCCACATTGGTGGGAGAATAGTATATAACATCCTACGTTTGGGCTACTAAATAATTTGACTTAAGCATTTTGAGCCCGTGGTTTAAAAGCTCAAAAGTTATTGAGATGTTACAAATGATATTAGAGCGAACCTCGTGTGGTCTCTGCACGGGGTGAGACTAGGCCTATGGTATTGGACCGGACTACGCAAGGAAGTGAAGGAACTAAGTACTATGCGGGGCTAAGTGCTACGTCGATCTAAGGGCGGGAGCCACCTCTAGAGCCCGTACGAGCCACCTCTAGAATCCAACACAACCGAGTGAACAGTCCGGATATGAATTGGGCTTTGCGAGGACGCAAAGGCTTAAAGGAGGGGTGAATGTGATATTCCACATCGGTGGGAGTAAGAAAAAAAGAATAGTATATAACATCCTACGTTTGGGCTACTACATAATTTAGCTTAAGCATTTTGGGCCCGTGTTTAAAAGCTCAAAAGTTATTAGACCAGCCCAAACGCGAGATGTTACATTCACGGCGACAACCCACCACCAAGTGTCAACCATTACCACCTCCAAACTACCACCCTCTACCACCCAAATTCGCCATCCAAAGTCAGTCCCAAACCACGCTCTAAGCAGCCCACATGTTGCAGCCAAATTAGCTCCAAAGGGCCACCAAAACCCAGTAAAACAACCTCCTAAATCCCTGCCACCAGCCACCTTAAAACATCACAAATCAACCACCTTCACCACCGTGAACTCCACCATCTCCTCCACCAAACCCAAGTCCGTTGCTAACCCATCAAATTGGCCCCAGAAAACACACAGAAATAGCCTCTGAAACCACTAACAACTGCACTTAAATAGCCCCAACCAAAAACATCCAAGAGCCACTCCAACTGCAACAAGATCCAGTCATTATCACCAGTGTCTATCCCTTTTTCTGCCAGAAAGGTTAAGTCTTTTGAGCCCCTCTTCTAATTGCTTTAAATACATGAAGATTTCATTGTGATTAAGTTAGAATTAGATGGAGACTTTTGTTTCAAATTTTCAGATTTTGGTGTTGGGAGTTTAGAATATAATATATTCTACTTTCAGGTTGAAGGAGATTTTCTTTAGGGGCTTAGGGTTGTTTGCAATTTCGGTCAAGAGAAAAATTCAGGTTTGGGGGGAGTTTTAATATATTTGTTTTCTTTGATTTTGTTTTAATTGTTTTAGTCTGGTTGTTAGTTTTAGTTCATTTTATTTGTGTTCTAACATTAATTTGGTTTGCTATTAATTCTATTAATTAGGTTAATTTAACTCTTAATTTGGTTTAGGCATTTTTTATTCATTTGTTTTTTCTGTTTTTCATTATTATGAATGGGATACTTACCTCCTAGCTAGGTTTTTTTAGATAACGTTATCTTGCCCCAATAACTCATCTTAGTCCCTCTATTTATAGACTGACCCCCTTAGGCCTTGTTTTCTTTTAATTAGGTCTTGTTTAATTGCGGTTTTGCTCCCTTACATTGGCGGGAAATTGCATATTAAACCCTTAGAACTTACTGAAATTTTCATTTAAACCCCTAGGACTTACTGGAATTTTCAAATATAGCCTCATAGACTTGCTGAATTTTTCATTTTGTCCCTAATGCTGGCTATTTTTCTATTTTTGACCACAATAATTGCTGGAATTTTAATTTTGAACCTAAGAACTTGCTGTATTTTATAATTTAACTCCTAAGAACTTGCAGTATTTTATACTTTGCCCCCTAGACCTTGCTGGATTTTTAATTTTTGACCCTAATACTTGCTGGATTTCAATTTCAATCCCCTAAACTTTGCTGGAATTCTTCAATCAATCCCTTAGACCTTGTTGAATTTTCAATTTTGACCTCAATACTTGCGAATTTTTTAATTTTTGACCACCACATTTGCTGGAAATTTTCAATTAACCCCTAAGACTTGCTGGATTTTCATTCTAGTCCCTACATATTGCTGGAATTTGTATTTTAGTGCTTATACATTGCTGAAAATTTTCATTTGGCACCTCATTTGCTGAAATTGATATTTTCCCCCCTCATTGTTGTTCCCTAGATGTTAGAACTCATTTTTTATGCTTTATTTTATCTAAATAGTGGTACCTTGACTTGCTTGATCATGATTCTAGTACTTGTGTCTCGTCTTCAAGAGAGATGTACCCTTATTATCTGTTCATTTCTCATTATGTGCTCCTATGTGATTTTCTTATGTATTTTCTTTATGTTTTTCTTGTATTATATGTTTGTTGAGTGTTTATTTACATTATGTTATCTATTGAGTTCAATTTTAATTATTAAGAAAAATGTAATAGATAGGTTGTAATTCTTTTATTTTTAGCCTAGTTTTGTATTTAGCTAGTCTATGTAATAGATAAGCTATATTTTCTTATTTTTAGCAATAATTTGTATTTAAATAGAAAATGTAATAGATAAGTTAGATAGATTACTTTTCTAACTTCCCCCATTTATAGTTGTAATTAGGGTTTCTCGACGTAATAGTTATGGTTTTATGTGCCAGGTGTTCCTGCGTGCTATGTGCTTATGAGATTATTTTTTTTTAACCTGCTTTCTTTAGGATTTTGCATCTAGATATTATGCTTATGTGTTATGTGCTCTTATGTGCTCTTACATGCTTCTACGTGCTTATTTGATTTTCATTTATGTTTTATTTGCCTTATCAAAATACATGTGTACCGTCACCACACTTGTCCAACACTAGTGGTTTCTTTCCATTTCCTCGCTATCTCAACGCTAGTGAAAGTTTCTAGACATGGGTTAGTCCAATACTAGACCTTTAAACTCTTTGCACACTAGTCTCATCCTTTTTTTTTTTTGGCTAACCTCGTACATAGGGAGGGATGACAAGCCCAATTCTATTAATTAAAATAAAAAAAAAACCATTTGGAGGGGGATATAAACCAAAACCTCCATTGCATGCATAATAATAAAAAGCAAAACGACATAAGGAGTACTACTCTTTTACAATGATACGTCGTGAAGACGGAGAACCTATGGAATCTAAGTTCACTGAGTTTATAACCAATGGAGGTAAATCTGAAGAATAAAAAATGTGATAGTGAGATAATGGCAAGGATGCTATTTTATTCACTACCACTTTTGCTTGGTGATGAACGTGATGAATAGATCTACGAAGCTTTGCAAGGAGATAATGAATGTGTCTAAGAAATATGCAAAGGGGCCATTTACCTTTTTGATGTTTTTGAAGGAGCAAAATCAATACTTGAGAGTCCACTTCAACTACATTATTCTCAAAGCTGTGATTATCCATAAGTTGCAAACTAGTTAAAAGAGCCTTTATTTTAGTCATTTGAACATTTTGATCATCAAATTCTTTATAAAATGCAAAAATTACTTTTCTAGATCTATCCCAAAGTACCCATCCACTAGACGCTTTTTGTGAGGTAATTGAAGCATTCCTGTTAAGTTTGTAAAATGCTTCTGGAGGTTTCTTCCGTGAGATTGCCCAATACTAATACTGTGGAGCAGTTCTAAAGATAAAAAATGTACTCCAGTATATGTTCATATCTCCCAAAAAATTTGTTACAATTAACATTAGATGAAGCTCTGAGTTTTTGCATGAAATTATCTATCTTACTTACTATCTTACTTAATGAGGTTGTAGATTCTTGAAACCTTCCTTAAAACCTTGCTTCATTCCGGTTTAGCCACAAAAACAATAAAATCACTAAAAGAGCCATGATTCGGATGTGTGCCTTGTCATTTGAGGGAGCCAAGACAAACAAAGACATTAATAGGGCTGATATGCATGTAAATTCCCTCCTTTTAATCCCAAAAACAGCAAAGAAGATATTCCAAACATCATAAGCAAGTTGTCTATTGTAGAAAGTGTAGATATTAAATTTTGATACACTATTTAGAAATTTTATTATTTGGGGGCATTTTTTATTTTTCGGGGTCAATTTAATTATCGTATAAAATATATTAAATTAGTCAAGTCGGGGGGTAAAATGATAATTTTAACTTCTAAATACTTTTTTTTTTATTTTTGTATCTAATTCGTATTTTTAGACTTTTGGAAATTTTTCTTAATTTTTGGTGGTTTTTAATGATCGTTCAATGTTTTTTAGGATGTTTGCTATTAAATGTCTTTTGTTATCCAGTTGTTTTAGTTGTTAGAATTTTCATTTTTTTGAATATATTTTTATACCTTAAAAAAGAAAAAGAAAAAGAAAAATTATTAGAGAAAATTTGGCCTAACGAAAAAGGTCGAAAGGCTTATAGTTAAGGTCTATAGTGTATTTTATTTTTATTTTTCACTTTTGTTTTTTTCTTGGATTTTCTTACTGGTCGGGCTTAATTTGAGATGTTTCTAAAGTGATCATCCTTTTTTTTTGGTATTTATGCACGCAGCCTAGGTTTCAAGAAGGGGATTCACGTTTCATTCATTGTTACAGACTTTTTCGCAGCAGACAAATTTCACGCATCTCTCATCCTCCATTCACCGTTCATCACAGCCACTAAACGCCATCCTACCACTGCCACCATCATTGCCTCCTTCCCCCATAAGCCTACCACACGCAACACCACTTTCTGTCGTTAGATACCTGCATACACAAGTGTACATAACCAGTTCATTAGCAACCACCAATGTCAGCCCAATCCACCACACCACCAACACCCATAGAGCAGTCATCAACCACCACTAGAGATTCCAACCACTGTCACCAAGACCATCAGCATCAACCATCTGCACACACAAATTCATACACACACAATTAAGCTACAACCATTACACGCACAAATTCACACACTCATTCATACACATACAATTCACACGCACACCCATTGCACACACACACACATACATAGAGATTCACTCACAGCATCATTACACACAATTTGCACACACAATCACAAAGTCGTGCCATCTTCACATCCAACAGAAAAGCACACCAATAGCAGCCAAAGCCTCCGCCCAAGACAGCCTCAAATCACCATAGCATACACCATCAAACTAGCCATCGCAAGCCTTCAAATGCATCAACACTATCAGCAACTCGGTATCAGTTTCGGCCACGACCAATCTACAACCAGTCGAGTTAACTGCCATCCCTCCTATTTTACTGCCATCATCACCAGTAACAATTACCAAAAGCCATCACAACAGACCTGTACCACCACTCCATTTACCCCAATTCCACCAAACCAATCACCTTAACAACCCATTCAACTACCAGTAACACCACTATACCCCACACCATCACTGCCTTTGCCACTATCATCATCTATTGCACCACCGCCAGTCTCTATTTATACGAAGCCACCAAGTCAACGGCTCCACACACCACCATTGAACAAACACCGTAGCACATTGACTGTCACAATTGCTAGCAGCAGCGCCCCACCAGTAGCAACATCACCTCCGCACTCCTTACCATTGCATGACCACTGGAAGCTATTGCCACCATCGCAACTAGCGCCTTGAAAATTGGTTTTGAAACAGGCCTGTCAATCACCAAGAATCACGAGTGCCACCACCTCCATTTGCCATCTTCCCTGCTGATAAGTAATAAACTTACCAATATTATTTTATATATTATTATATATTTTAGATGATATTTTAAGTATAATTATTGTATTTTTGGTTGCAAATGACTCATTTTTCAACAATTCACGAGAATTAGGATTTTTATCAGAATTAGAGTTTTTGAGGCAGATTTTTTATTTAAGCAAATTAATGCACAATTCTTGTGTATAATTGCAGGTTCATCATACTAAAACTTATTTTGGATCAATTGGAGTCAAGGAAAAACAAATTCAATGGTTATTCAAAGAGTTAAAGTTGATTGAACAAACTTGAAGGAACAGTTGTGCAAAACAATGAAAAAATTCAATTCTTCAGCAAAATGCTTGGAAATATGTGAAAAATGCTTGCACACATCAGGTCCAGTTAAGCAAAAATCAGAAAATCAAGTGGGGACCACAAGATGTGATCTGCAAATGGGATACGCGGATGATCATCCGCGTATCGCCATCGGCGTATCGCACGTCAGCTAGACTTTTTAGGGCATCAACTTGCATCCTCTTCCAGCTGGTTTTTGCAGACATTTACAGATGAAGATAGGGTTTTGCAAGTGGGAGAATACATTGGAAGCATAAATGAAGACTTTTTTTTGCCCATTTGGAATCCCCAAGCAAATCTTCATCATTTTCATGCATTAATGATTTATGCAAGTTGGAAAGTGACTTGAGGAACATTTGTCTATAAATAGAAGTCATTTGTAGAAAGTAGTTATAATCTTAAATTTTATATTTAGTTTGGTAGAGAATTAGTAGAATTCTCTCAATCCTTGAATAGAGTGGTGAGGAACATTGTAAGAGACTTTTGCTAGTGCAATCTTTTGAAGGTGAATAAAGAAGAGGACTAATTCTCATATTGGTTGAGCAATTCTCAAACTCTATCTCTTTTACTTTCAATAGTTGCCATGGAATTCTATCTTTGAAGTTGAACTTTTAGTTGTTTCATTAATCATGTTGAACTAAAGGCTTCATCTAGACCATAGATGAAGTTAATGAATCAACAAACATAATTTAACTTCTTGCACTTACTAAGTTTGTATTTGTTTATTTACTTGTTCAAGTTTTAGCACTTGTTTTTGCTTGGCCAACTTCAACAAGTCATTTAGTTGCTTCTTGACATTGAGAGATGCATGTAACAATCGAAAATGAACAAGTAATGCTTAAGACTTTCATACTGAGAATAATGGAGGCTTATGTGAATCACTACAATTCATAATTTCATAAGGTTTCATCATGAGAATAGTTGAAATCTTGTCATTTCATAGAGAAATCTAGTTATGACACATATGGAATTGGATTCTAAACAAAGCAAGATAACACTTAGTAGGTCATTGATGCTTGGTTCATTAGTGGAATCTATGTTCTAGACTTCTTAGCTACAAAGGTTCTCAATCATATACCTACTCTATTCAAGGGATCCCATATAAATGTTATTTTCATTTGTGTTTAGATAATAAAAGTTAGTGATAAAGCTCTAGTAATTGCACATATTTGATTCCTCGTGGGATTCGACACCTAATACTCCAAATGCTACAACCGACCCGTGCACTTGCGGAATAAGTTGGGAGATTAGGTTTTTATTACTTGATTTGTGTATTTTTGTTCATAATTGTTATACCTAATGTAGCACCCTAGAAAATGCACATACAAGAGACATTTTTTTTTCTTATTTAGGGTTAAGTGTTAATCCTTGATTTATTAGTCGGGAGATTTCTTGAGTTAATTAGGTTAATTAGCTAAGATTTTCATTTTGAAGCAAGAACACTTAAGTACTAAAGTTAGAATAATTTTACTTGACCATTTAACTTATATTAGTGTTTAAATTTTGACTAGTTCATTTTACTATTTTCTAGTCTTTGGACTACTTGAAAATTTTGCTCAATTTTTCTCAAAAGTTTCACTTATTTTCTTACTTTATTTTCTTTTTCCCTTGGCTGAAATTTTTCTCTCTCTTTTCTTTCTTTCTTGGCCGGTTCTCTCTCTCCCTAATTTACTCTATTTTTGCTTTAATGATTTATGTCTTATTATTGTTTATATTAAGTGGTAAGATTTAATAATTTCAACCAATCAAATTAAACCAAGTCTCCACACTTGCATTAAAATCTCACTTTTTGCTTTACTCATGTGGGACTTTCATTGGCCAACTAATTTTCCACCTTTTCTTCATTTCTTTTTCATTTTTCCTAGACTATTTCTTTCTCTTTTTCTCTCCCCTTGGCCGGCCATCACCACCATCTTCTTTCTTCTTCTTCCCTCATTTTTTTTGCTCTCAACTTCTTGAACTTTCATCTCTCAAGTTGGAACAAATCCACCATAGGAAGTGGGCTTCTATCTTTTCTAAGCAAAGTTCTAAGCATATCTAAGGTATTTACCATGAACTTATCTTATTAATTTCATGTTTTAATTAGTTTTTATGCAAGTTTAAGACTAAGTTTCTTGTTAATACTACTTAGAGAAATTAGTTAGAACTTGAGAATTACTTGCTATATAAAGTGTTCTTGTGGTTAGATAGACTAGTATATGGCCTTTAAACCTTGAAAATTTATGTTTTATATGTGGTTTAGTGAAGATTTAAGTTGGAACTCAAGAACACTTAAAACAGTCATGCTGGACCAGTTTTAGTAAAACTTTCATAACTTGGTGTAGATAGCTTGGATTCGAATGATTCTTGTTGTTTTAGAAACTAGATTCATAGGGCTTTCAATCGGTATAAAGCTTGCATGGTGGTTCATTGTGTATTAACCGCAGAAAGCTTGCAAAGTTGGCTGAAAATTCGGTTCTGCGTAAACAGTTTTGATGAAGAGCCAACTTGGGGCCTGATTTTGAACCTGTTCTAGTTGGAATTTTAAGTGATGATCTTCACGAAAGTTGTAGCCCTATAAACGTACTTTCAAACCATGTAATCACAATTCCCTAGTTCTTAGTGGATTGACCCCAGAAATGGCACGAAGTTGGCTGAAAACCAATCCTGTGCAAATTTGGGTAATTATTCTTGGAGTAGGAATTTTGAATTTGAGTGGAATCTTGATTGAATTTGAGTTTAAATTGAACATAGAAGTTGTGGTACATGTTGAATGGATTGGGTTGTTGAATTTTCTTGCAGGTTTAAAAATTTTGGTTAGTCCGATTTAAGGGGAAATGCTGCCGAAATTTCGGTAGAATTAAAAGAAGAAAAATGGATAAGTGAAATTTTAAGCTTAGAATGTGTTCAATTGAGGGAAATTTAAGTGTAGGAATTTTTAGAAATGATCTAGTGATAGATTAGACTTTCTTAGAATAAGTAAGCTCTAAACCCTAGAAATAAGTGGGGTATTTTTCTTGATTTTTTCTTACTAAATTTACTAGGATTTTAATTGAGTTTTTATGTTATTATTTCTTTTAAATTTCAGGGTCCGAAAACACAGCACGACCGTTTCACGAGATATTTTCTTAGGCTTTCAAGGTGAGTGTCTTTATGTGTGCATGATGCATGAAATGTGATATTTTATTTGATAAATATTATGCGAAAATTTGTAATTACTATGTGAATACCTGTGCTACTTGAGGAAAGATGTGTACTTTATCACATCTATTCCGCAATGTGTTACTTGTTTTCATTGACCAATGTGTTATTTGTGTGTGCGTGAGACTACCGTGACTAACTTCACCGTTATTTCACGGATGGTCAACCCGGCTGCACGTGGGAGGACATAAGGTGTTGGGTGTTTTAGGGCTTGATGTTCTTTCCCTTTCGAGTTGTGAATCCTCAAAGAGGCCAACTCCGGATTGAACCTGTTTGCTTGTTGGCCCTCCAGGGTTGAGAATATCTCCCTGGATGTGGTAGCTTGTACGGAGGTTATAAGGTGATTGGCGGTTAGGGTTTGTGCTTGATAAAACTGATATGTTCTTTGAAAAAGACCTGAGCTATCATCTCGGTCCAAATATCGTGACTACATGATCAGTACTTGCTCTTTCTGCGGTTAAGCTTGCTTCCGTAGTTGAGCCATGTATCCTCCTTTGACTACATGTTAAATTAAATTGTTCATATCTTGATTTATTAATTAATTGCTCGATTATTTTATTTACTAAAATAATGAGTTCTTGATTTGATTGCATGACTTGGACATTCACTGGGCTATTATAGCTCATTCCGTTTTATTTGTTTTCCTTACTCAGGTTCCCTGAAAAATTAAAGCTGGAACGACTGATTTTGAGTATGCTAGATGTTTTAGTTATTGTAATAGCCGAACTGTATTAGGCTATCTTTGTGAAAAATCATGTATATTATGACACGTAAACTTTTGATGTGAATTGTACTTTATGATAAATAAAATGAGTGTATTTTATTTATTCCATTTTATTTTAGTTTACTTTATTTTAAGTTAAGTACGCTCGGACGTTTGCGTGAGTGTGTGAATCGAGACCTGGCGAGAGCTAGGCAGGCAGTCCGCTAAGCCCTTTGGTGCGCCTCTGGGTAAGGTGGGGCTGTCACACCTATCTACACCATGTCACCTGCAGTCTCCACCACCATCGACCTCACCCTTTCTGCCCGAGTCCAGGTAAAATTCATTGCTCCCCTTTCAATTTCTTGTGCATAGATTAAGTTTACATTTGATTTGCATTGTTTCAAGGTGAAGAAGAATGATTTATGAAAGGGGGAAATTGGTTCGGGTATAGGAAAGTGAAGCACTGAGAGAAAATTGAGAGATTTGGGGTGGGGAATTGGTTTGGGTAGAAGAAGACTTAGGATAGGGATGTTTTTGTCTGTTGTTTGTTTATTTTCCCTTATCTTTTTTTTTTGGTTTTGTAGTTTTAATTAGTTTAATAATAATAAAAGGGAAAATGAAAAAAACTAGATTAGGGTATTAGTTTAGTTAGATTAGTTTTATACATTAAATGGTTGATTGACTAGCTTTTAACATAGTCTAATTTAGTTTAATTAAGTTAATTTAATTGATTCATTTAGCTTTAAATTTAATTGACTAATTTAGCTTTATTTTTTATCATGAGATAATATTTATGTTTTTTTATTTTTTTTTTCTTGTTTGTTTATTGGTGTTAGTATGCCCCTAAGAATTTTTGTTCTTTGTGCACTCTAGCCATTTAACAACTCCAGACACTTTAGGCTTTGTTTGCTTGATACTATTTTTTAGAAACATGTTTTTTACAAACTTTATACACGTTTCTCAATTACTTTTTTTTATCTCACATGCACATTTACCAAGAAGAATATTTAGAACAACTACATTAATATTTTTTATAAAACACTCAAAAAAACACTTATCCAGTCTGCAGCCTTAATTTCTTCTTAGTTAGGCCCTCTAGTTTATAATTCCAGCCCTCAATTTTCTCAAATTTACATTCTTGTCCCTTTAGTGTTCTAGACTTTGAATCCTACCCTCGTAGTTTGTTAAAATGTACATTTTACCCCCAATTTGTTGGAATTTATTTTTTTATGTTTTATTTATCTGAAATATTGGTATCTTGACGTCTGTGTTCATTTTGTTAGCATTTGCACCACATCTTCCAGAGGTACAATTCTTACATTTTATTTTCCTATGTGCTCCTATGTGTCATCATTATATGTTTCTATTGGTTTTTTTTTTTTTTGTTTGTTTTTAAGTATTTGTCACTTTTATTTATTGATTCAATTTTTTATTTCTCAAATATTCAGATGAATATAATAGATAGTTTTTATTTTTATCTAGTAAATTTATATTTAGATAGAGAAATGTAATGGATAAATTAGATAGGGTGTTCCAATTTTATTTTTTTTCTTTTTTCTTTTTCCTTTTTCCTTTTAGATTGTAGTAGGTTCCCCCGATATAATAGATATGGCTTTGTATGCTATGTGTTTTTATGCGTGTAATGTGCTTACGTGTTTATTTGCCTTTCGTAGAATTTTTGCATCTAGAATATTATATTTATGTGATAGTACTCCTTTTTGATCTATGTGTTCTAATGTATTTGTTTATTTTTAATATGTTTTTATTTATGTTTATTTGTGACGTTACCACACTAGTCCAACGCTAGTTCTGGTTTTCCCGTTTCTTCACTAGTCCAAAGCTAATAAGAAATTTCTAGAAGATGGGCTAGTCCAACGCTAATCTCTTAGGTTCCTTGCGCGTTAGTATCATCACTTGTGTGCAATTCATTGCACTACATGCATTTTTCTTTATTTAAGATTGTATTTCATTTGCATCTTATTTTCCCTTGTACTATTCCTTTATTCCCATATGTGTGTGTGTGTGTGTGTATATATATATATATAATGCAGGACACTTAGATTGCATTTCATATAGAATTTTAAGACATAAATAGGTCATTTGCTTGCCTAGGTTAGGATGCATCATCCTTCCAACACAGGAAACGAGCAAGTGTAGCCTTTTTGGTCTTAACATGCTGTGTACCCCTTTGTAAGAAAATAAATCGTGGTACAAGTCTTAGCTCCCCGTACTCGTTATGTTGCATTCTCTCTTTTTGATCACTTATATCTATATCTATATTTTATTTTTCGCTTTTGCATATCATTTTGTATCACTCATGACCCTTTTGAGATCTCATTTTAGGTTATGTAATTAATGTGTTAATCGACTTTTGATGAGCTTTTTGAGCAAAAGGGTGATGTAGCTCAAGCTGTGTTAGAAGAACTTGAGAAGGTAATGGGAGCATATGGATACAACATTGAACAGATATTGATGGTGGACATTGTACCTGATCCCTCTGTGCGCAAAGCTATGAATGAGATAAATGTAGCTCAAAGGCAACAGCTTGCTAGTGTGTACAAGGGAGAAGCAGAGAAGATTCTACAGATTAAAAGGGCAGAAGCTGATGCTGAAGCAAAGTATTTAGGTGGAGTTGGTGTTGCAAGGCAGAGACAGGCAATTACTGATGGCTTGCGAGAGAACATTCTGAATTTCTCCCACAAGGTTGAAGGCATCCTCAGCCAAGGAAGTGATGGACCTGATCATGGTCACCCAATACTTTGACACAATCAAATGACCTTGGGAATTCTTCTAAGAACTACTACAGTTTTCATACCCATGGCCCTGGTCATGTTCGGGATATTGGTGATTCAGATACGCAATGGGCTGATGGAGGCATCTAGTGCGAAGATTTGTGCTGAATAGGAGCTATTGGTTCTCTGGATGAGTTTGAGGCGTACAATATTTCAATTCCCAGTATTAAGGAGTTTTTAGTTTGATAGTTGCATAGGGCAAAAAGCAATAATGGACAAAGATATGGTTTATATGGGCTTTAGACCTCAGTTTGGTGTGATTTATTACTGCATGGTTATATGTTTTTCTCAGTGAAATTGTAAATGTTCCTGGCATTTAAAAAAAAAATAATGTGTTAATCATAATTAAATCTCGAAGGGACATTTTGCCTGTTTGATATCTCTTTCTACTAGATTGCTTCATGTAGAGATATCCAAATGTGATAAGTTTTAGGGTTACATTTGAAAAACTTCAACTAAACCTTGCAACTAGGTCGAAAGGTTGCCTCAGGTGCAAGCCTTTGCCTTCATTTTGTTCAATTGTGACTCCCAAACCTTTTCTCTTGTTTTTCAAAAACTAGGAGTCGTCTAAAATGAGTTTTCTCACTTGTCTTACCTTTTCATAAAATATTTTTTTAAAAAAGGTTTTGTTTTTGTTTTCTTACTTTTTCCATTAATTTATTTTTCTAATGACTTGGTATACCAAAACTCAATACCAAGTAGCGACTCTCGCTTCATAAAAATCCTTTTTAGATTCTATTTTCTGGGCCAAACTGTTGCATTTTCAAAGTCCCATTTTAGGCTCTTTTTTTTTTTAAATAAATTATTTTTTAAAAACCATTTTTACAAAAACCACTCTCTCTCTTTTTCTTTTACGAATAAGGGGCGTGACAGCTGGCGACACCACCGGGGATCACTAGTGAATCCAAGCACTTGGTTTAGTCACTTTTTCTCTTCTAATCCTTTTACCTATTGCATTTGGATATTTAGAGTGCATTTTTTCTTTTAGGCATTTTTGCATCCCATGTGCGCTTTTGTCACTTGATTTTTGTGCATGTGATGAATGATCTATTTGTTTTTTATTATTATCCGTATAGCGCTTTGCATTTGGGAAAGGAGATGTAACTATTTTAGAGCCTCATTGCGTGTTTAATGGCATTAGTCCCTCCTTTCCAAGGAGCACTTTCATACGTGCATATGATGATTTTTTATCCTTTTTTCTCTTTTTTCGGTGGTTGTCACCCATCATCCCTTTGGGAATACGATCAATCTGCCTTGACATGCAGCCATCGCATTCATGCATGTAGTGGTGTTTAGGGGATCACTCGTGCCACCGACCTGAGACCCTTAGAATTGATGGAATTATTACTTTTGGGTCTCTAAGTCCGAAGGTTCGAGAGCCTTAAGTTGTATTGAAGGCTTGATCTGCTTGGGCATGTGGCCGTGGCACGATATGCACATAGTGACGTGGTGTAGTTAGGCATAGGAAATTTAAGCAATATACATACAAAAGTCAAGTAATAAAACCTAATCTCCTAACTTTTACTGCAAGTATACGGATTGTTGTAGCATAGGAAATTATGGTTGAATTCCACAAGGAAGTTTTATCACTTGCTTTATTATCGAAGCAATGAATAATTTAACAAGTACGGATTGGTTAGAATTTAACTAACGAAGAAAAACTTATAGGAATGCAAGAATTCTTGCAGAGAAACAATTATGAAATAGTTCTAGGGTAATGAGTCCACTAATGATCAATATTAAGGTGTAGAGATTAATAATTTGCCAACATGAACTTGCCTTGTTTAGGAATGCAATTCCATTTGTATCAAAACTTGTTTTCACAATGAATTGATTCAACCTACCTACTACGACGATATAGTTGAAGTTGTGTGCATGAATTGCATCATTTAAACCCTCCTAGGCATAACAATATTTTCATTTGCTATTACTTAAGCTCAAGTATCCATTTTTTATTATTAAGAGCAAACTTAATTGAATCTTAACAACTAAGAAGCTTTGCATGTGATGGCCTTTCATATACAAAGTTTTAAACTTGAATAATTGAAGAAACAAAGGCAAGAAATGACAAGTTTAATCAACTACAAGTCCTAATATGGATTCATTAGTTTCATCAAAAGCCTTAGAAGTTGGAATTTTGCCCAACATAGTTGCTTCTAAATCAAAACATGTGATTTGAAGACAACTAGCCATAGCAATCAAGATAAATGAAAGATACAAAGTTAAAGAAAGCTTATTCAATTGATGAATGGCTTCAAGAACTTGCATTACTCCCAAAAGAGTGGCTACAAGGGTGTTGTGCAAGAATTTCTCTTAAACTCACAATATCTCTACTATAAACTAAGAGAATTCTAGCAATTCTCTACAATATCTCTAACTTAGTATGTGTAAACTCTTTACAAATGACTTCTATTTATAGACAAAATTCTTACAAGTCATTTTCTAACTGGCAAATACATTTAATGTATTGGAATGATGAAGATCTTTCTTGATGGTCCATTCTTGGCATAAAAGTCTTCATTTGTGTTCCCAACGAAACCTACAACTTGCACAACCTTGTCTTCACCAGAAAATTCCCAAAAATAGCTTAAAGTTGATGCAAGTTGCAGCAATTGAAAACTAGAAGGCAGTGGTGATTCGCGATCCATGGGTGAAGACCTGCGGATCCCAATTAATCGGGCTCACTTGATTTTGAAATTTCTGAGCTGGCATTCCATGTATTTTGGTCCTTTTCCATGCCTTTCCACGTCTTTTTACTGAAATTTTTCAATTTCCCAAATTTTGCATACTTAGTTTTTGCAATAATTCTCCAATAGCTCAATCCACTTTGTCACTTTGAATCCACTCTAATTTGATCTGCTTTGCCTTCAATTGATCCAAAGTGAGATTAGGTATAGTAAATCTGCAAAGGAACATAAGAATTGTGCATTAAATAATTCAAAATAACAATTTAGCATCAAAAACTAATTCTGGAAAAAAAAATCCTAATTTATGGAAAACAAGTCATTTGAAGCCAAAATTACTCTAATGCTACTAAAAAAACACACCAAAAATACATAATAATGTATATAATAACATTGGCAAATTTATCACTTGTCAAACTCCCCCACACTTGAATCATTGCTTGTCGTCAAGCAATTAGAAAATCTAGAGATCAACTCATAATTCAAGGATTGAAATAACTCATGTATCTTTCCAAAATAACTTTCCCAAAATTAAGCAAGTAAATCATCATTATGCAATGTCTTGTTCTTGCTTTTTCGTACTTATGAAGTAAAGGAAAAGCAATTATACCACAAATTTCACTAGTCTAAATCAAATTTCTTAGGCTTACTAAATTTTGCAAATAACAATTCATATGGTCAATCAAGTAGTCTTTATATCATAAGATTATATCATAAAAGAGGGATGTATTTATGATTGTTTTCTTATGAACAAATATGAAGTTGTCTTTTGACGTGAAAATCGACATTTTTAGATGAAGACCTTCAGTTACTCAATACTTCTTTTCATTTTGCACCTTGTTCACTATATACCTTGGAAATGAAATTGTCTTTTGAATCAAGAATTGACATTTTTAGATGAAGATCCCTGATTACTCAATAATTTTTATTCCCAAGCTACTTTGTGCATACTCTTAATTCTAAGTACCGCTTGATGTGAAAATGGACTTTTTTTATGAAGATTCCCAGTTACTAAGTACTCGAATCATTGGAGTAGTTTTTATCTTTGCTTTATTGTCTTCTTTTGTTCCTTTTTTCTTTTCAAATTCTACAAGAATAACAAACTCCCTCTTAAACTAATAATCATAAAGTATTTTTACTACTTAATCCATACTTATAATTTAATTTGTAAAATTGAATAAAGAAAAGAAATTTAATTCAAAAATATAAGATTTTAGGCATAATTACTCCTACTTTACTCAATATTCTTTTCTTAAAAACAAGACTATCATTTACATAATAATTATTACTATCTATTTGGGTTATATTATTTTAGGAATTTTCATGGGATTAATTCAACACGTAGAAGACTTGATAAGCTTAAATCTTTGAAAGAGCTAAAATAGGTCAAGATAGGTTCTCAAACTTATGAGGTTTTTTTTTTTGAAAAATGTGCTAGGAAAATCAGGTAAATTGAAACATTTTTGAAAAATTTTGGTAGAGTTTCCCATATAACTAGACCAAACTCCCTGCCAAACAAAAGTACATATTCAATTTTCCAACTAATAAGCAAGGAAATTCCAACACAATTTTGCACCAACTCAAACTACAATATAAGGAAATCATAGTCTTAATCCTACCCCCCTACCCAACACTTAAAATACAAATTGTCCTCAATGTGCTAAAGAAAGAAGTAGAAGAAGAAAAGAAAGGACTTTAAATAAAAACCCCCTTATAATGTAATCTTGAGCAGTTTGAATACGCAATCCTGGACCTTGATCATCATAATTTTACTTGAGATAATATCAAGTAAAGTTGCATTAGTTCCTTCTAAATAGATAAAAGTCGAATACATAAATAACAAAAACACATGTCTTTAAATAAAAAAAGAGGAAAAACGCCTAGGGAAACTGATAGTGGCCTATTCACACATGTTTTAGAGTGTCTAAGTGGTGGTTTTGGTAGGTATTTTAGGACTTTTAATTAGTAGTTTTGGGTTAAACTAGTCATTTTCTAGACATACTTCATTTTGCCAATTGAAGTTCATATTGGAGCATAATTGAGCCATGTATTTACACTTATTCGATAAGTTTTTACAGGTAAGAAGATCAAGGATTGGGGCAGTCAGAAGTGAAGAAAAATGCCAAGGAGATTGATGGGATAAAAGGATGATTGTGAAGAAAAATGACAAACTGCGGATTACTTCAAAGCAAATGTGTGAGGTTTCTCTCGCGATTCACAGATAGAAGGTTAACCACGTGACCAACGGCGTGCAGTTGTTTCTGCAGTTTCCATCTAGAAAGCAAATGGGGACAAAACTACATGAGAGTGCACGTGGCAGTGCAAAGAAGAGAAATCGTGTGACAAACCGCGTGCAGTTTTCCATCGGGTTGGTCCGTGATTTCTCAAAATTTTGAGAAACCGTGAGATTAACAGACAAACATGTGCGCAATTTCTGGACGCGAACCTGCAACGGTTTTACAACTGATACTAGCATTATGACAGGATATTTATTCTTCTATCTTTCTCTTAGGGTTCCTTAGAGAGAAAAAGAGGAAAATTGGAGATTCTTGAGGGAGATAGAGAAGGGAGAAGAAGAGGAGGGTTCAAAGGGCAAAAAGGAGCTTGAATCTTCACCACCTAGAAGAAATTGTAGCAATTGACCAAAGGGAGATTTGAAGGGCTTCAATTGGAATGAGTTTTTATATTTTCCTTTTCTTAATTAATGTAGTTTCTTTGATTCTCATGGGGTAATTCTTTGTAGTCTAGATTGGTTGAACCCAATTGTGATAGCTCCACCTTACCTAGAGGCGCACCAAAGGGCTTAGCGGACTGCCTGCCTAGCTCTCGCCAGGACTCGAATCACGCACTCACTCAAACATTCAAGCGTACTTAACCCAAAATAAAATACATTCATAATGAAATACATTCATTTAATTCATTCGAAAGTACAAGTATCACAAGAAGTTTACATCCCAAAATATACATATTATTTACAATAAAAGCCTACACAAGTTAGGCTATCAAAATACATGAAACAAAACATTTACTATGTCCAAAATCAGCTTTTCCAGCTTTAGTATTTTGGGAAACCTGGTTAAAGAAAACAAATGAACGGGATGAGCTATAATAGCCCAGTGAGTGCCCAAGTCATGCAACCATACCAGGAATTCATTATTTTATGGAACAAAATAATTGACAAGATTAAATAAGCAGGGTATGAACAATTTAATTAACAAGTAGTCAATGGCGGATACAAGGCTCAACTACGGGAGCAAGCTCAACCGCAGGAGGAGCAAGTACTGATCATGTAACCATGACGTTAGGACCGAGATAATAGCTCAGGTCCTTGCCAAAGGTCATGCCAGTATTAACAAGCAAGACCCTAACCACCGTTCACCTTATAACCTCCGTACAGGCTACCACATCCAGGGAGTAATCTCGACCTTGGAGGGCCAACACGCGAGCAAGAAAGTTCAATCCGGAGTTGGCCTCTTTGAGGATTCACAACTCAAGGGGAAAGAACAACACGCCCTAAAACACCCAGCACCTTATATCCTCCCACGCACGTCCGGTTGACTAACCGTGAAGTAACGGTGAAGTTAGTCACGGTAGCCTCAAGCACAAGTAACACATTTGATCACGAAAGCATGTAACACATTGCGGAATAGATGTGATAAAGTACACATCTTTCCTCAAGTAACACATGTCATAAAATAACAATTACAAGTATAACATAATATTTCATGATATAACATTCTCAAGTGTGACAAAGCATTTCATGCATCATGCACACATAGAGACACTCACCTGGAATGCCTATGAAAATATTTCGTAAAATGGTCGCGATTCGCTTTCGGGTCCTGAAATTTAAAAGAAATAATCCTAATGAAAACCCGATTAAAACCCTAAGTAAATTAGTAAGAAAATTCGAGAAATAACCCAATTATTTCTAGGGTTTCATTTCTAGGGTTTTTAGGATTTTAGGGTTTAGGGTTTTTCATTGTTCTAGGAAAATTTAATTCATTACTAGATCATTTTCTAAAATTTCTGCACACTAAATTTCCTAAATTTAGCATATTCTAGGTTAGAAATTTCATCTATCATTTTTTCCTTCTTTATTTCTACCGAAATTTCGGCAGCACCTCCCCTTAAAACCGGACTAACCCAAATTTTTTCCTGCAAGAAATCAACCATCCAATCCAACTTTCAACAAGTTCTACAACTTCTATGTTTAAATTCCAACTCAATTTCACTCAAAATTCCACTCAAATTCAAGATTTCAAGCCCAAGTTTCTTCATCCAAGCAACATATAATACATGAAATTTCAAGGTTTAAATGCTATCTACTAGTCTATCTAACCAAGAGAACACTTAATCTAACAAGTAAAACTTCATTTCAAACTTAAATCTTCAAGTTGTAGTAATAAGAATCTAGTATTAAACTAGTACAAAAGACTAAATAAAACTTGAAATTAATAGCAAAAGTTCATAGTAGATACCTTAAACAAGCTTAGAACTTTGCTTAGGAAGAAGAGAAGCTCACTTTCTATGGTGAAGTTGTCCAAAGTTTGGAGAGAAAGCTTCAAGAAGATGAAAACTAAAGAGAGAAGAAGGTGAAGTAGGAGGGCCGGCCAAGAAGAGAAGAAAAGAGAAAGAAATAGGCCAAGAAAATGGAAAAGAAATAAAGAAAATAATGGGAAAAGAATGACCAATTATAGCAAGACAAGAGTCATGCTAGGTGTTATGCTTTTAATGAAATAGTGACCAACTTGGTTGAATTTTGATTGGTGATGATTTTAATCATTTATCTACTAGTAATTAACAAACTTATGGCACAAAAATTAAAGCAAAAAGAGAGAAAAATAGGGGAGAGAGGGCCGGCCATGAGGAGAGGGGAAAAAGACAAGAAATTAAGTGAAATTTTGAGTTAATTTTTGAACTAAAGCTCAATTAGTCAAAAGGCTTAATAATGGTAGAGTTAGTTAGTCAAAATTAAACACTATTATAAACTAATGGTCCAATGAAATTAATCCAAATTTACTACTTAGGTGTCCCACTTAATAATGAAAGAATCTTAGTCAATTAACCTAATTAACTTAAGAAATCTTCCAACTAATAAATCAAGAATTAATACTAAACTCCAAATAAAAGAATTTTCTCTTTTAAGTACATTTTAGGTTTTCCCCTTTTCTTTTTCTTTTTCACTATATTTTTTTCTACTAATGGACATACATGAATTAAATAATTCTTATATGAATTTCTAGGGTGTTACACCAATTGTGTAATTGATAGATTGATTTTTGATTTATGCTAATTACCTCTCTTGATTTGGGTTAATTTGTGATTTATCATGTTTAATTGGATTGGAATTTTGCATGCATCCTTGATTCTATGGTTGATTTTGTATAGGTATATCGAGAGATTGCACTTATGAATGGATCACTTCACAAATTAAGGCAATTTGAATGAACCACTAGAGATAGGGTTCCATGAAGTGTTCCCTTTTATTGAGTTTTGGAAAAAGACTTGATAAATTAGAGTCCATTAATCCTTAAAACATCTAATTGTGGTGTTAATTGTGAAGAGATTCCATTGGTCAACCAAGAGGGTAGGAATTGTTTCTCTTGAGAAAGGTTACGGTCTAATTTGGGACTTTGGGTTCAAATCGAGTTGTGGTAAAGCATTATTTCAAAATTGGTTCATTGAGTAGGCAATTGGGACTATACCACGTCTAGACTTAATTTGTCATTCTTGTTGTCAATTCTATTCTCCTTTATTGTTCTCTCTTGACGTCTAGTGAACTAGATAGTGTTTTTCCTAATTTTATTACTTTTAAAAGTCCAATTGTGCTCATTAGGCTAGATAATAGAACTCAAGTGAATACTAGTACTTGCTAATCCTTGTGGACGATATTTGGTGCTCTCTTATACTATACTATGAAACGCTATGTGCACTTGCCTAGAGCTTCTTTAGTATAGTTCAAAGAATACGCATCAAGTTTTTTGGAGCCGTTGCCTGGGATTGGCAATATTTAGAAAAACTTGCATTTTATTACTTTAGCTATTATTTACCTTTTAGTATTTCTCTTTTTCTTAGCTGAGTGTTTTGTTTATTTGAGTTGATTTGTTCTTATGGCACTTCTTCGTAGGACTCCATTCTTGATGTATGACCCAAAGCTCAAGTTCCTCTCTCTTTGAAGTTGACCCGAAAATAGAAAGAATCTTTAGAAGGGCAGTGAGAAGATAGTTAAGGGATCAATTAGAGGAAATTGCTTTGGATTTCTATCGGGAGATAGTTGAAGAAGAGCTAAATATGGCAAAAAATCAACCTCCATTCGATCCTCCCTTAGAGGAGCAAAGGAGAGAGCAACTCCGAAGACCAATGACGATGTCTGACTACGCTAGACCCTCGTTGATGGGAACTGAATCTAGTATAGTTCGTCCTCCAGTGGCAGCAAATAACTTTGAAATTAAGCCTCATATCATCCAAATGGTGCAGCAACATGTTCAATCTGATGGTTTACCAGATGAAGACCCGAATGCCCATCTTGCCAACTTTTTGGAGATATGTGACATATTCAAAATCAATGGAGTGACAGATGATGCTATTAGGTTGAGGTTATTCTCATTCTCCTTGAGGGATAGGGCCAAGCAATGGCTAAGTTCTCTACCCCGAGGCTTGATCACCACTTGGGATCAAATGGCAGAGAAGTTCTTATCCAAATACTTCCCTCTTGCCAAGACTGCAAAAATGAGGAATGATATATCTTCTTTTGCTCAATTTGAAACTGAAATCTTGTATGACACTTAGGAAAGATTCAAGGAATTATTGAGGAAGTGTTCCCACCATGGATTGCCCATATGAATGCAGGTGTAAACATTCTACAATGGGCTTAATCCAGCTACAATGCAAATGATCAATGCGGCTACAAGTGGTACTCTGAATAACAAAACGCCAGAGGCAGCTCAAGAGATTATTGAAGAAATGGCCATGAATAGCTATCAATAGCAGGCTACCCGTTCTAGGCCAAGTAAACCAACTGGAGTTTATGATGTGGACGTAGTTACGGCATTAGCAGTCCAGGTCGAGGCTTTGAACAAAAAGATTGATGGCATGTCGATGAACCAAAGACCATTTCAAGTGATGCAATATGACCTGTCTGGAGGTGAGCATCCTAACTAAGAGTGCTGGGCAATTAATGCAATGCAACAATCGGATGAGCAATGCCATTTCATGGGCAATACTTTAAGACAACAAAACAACCCCTACAGCAACACTTACAATCTGGGTTGGAGGAATCACCCAAAAATTTCTTGGGTGAATCAAGGGCAACAAAGACAATGACCACCGCCGGGATACCAACCACAACCTCAGCCTCAAACTCAATTTGAGAAGAAGTCAAATCTTGAGGAATTGATGACCAAGTACATCAACACAAATGAAAGTAGGATGCAAAGCATGGAGACATCTTTGAGGAATCAACAGGCATCCATCCATAATTTGAAGAATTAAATTGGGCAAATAGCAAAGTTGATGTCTGAAAAACCTCAAGGGACACTTCTAAGCAACTCTGAGGCCAATCCGAGAGAGCAAGCAAAAGCAATCACCTTAAGGAGTGGCAAGGAAGTGCAAAAGGAGGAACCAAGGAAGGCTAAGGAATTGGTAGTTGATGAAAAGAAAGATGAAGAAGAACAAGGGGAGGGACAAAATAATGATAACAAGAAGACGAAGGTGGAACCCATGAAAAAGGTGGTAAAAGAGTACAGACCTCCTATTCCTTATCCTAGCAGACTTCAGAAGGACCGTTAGGATGAGCGCTTTGGTAAATTTTTAGAGCTTTTTAAACAATTGCACATTAACATTCCTTTTGTTGAAACTTTTTCACAGATGCCAAAGTATGCCAAGTTTCTGAAGGATTTATTGTCAAACAAGAGGAAGCTTGAGGAACTAGCAATTGTGAGACTCAATGAAGAATGCTCCACTATCCTACAGAACAAGCTACCTCAAAAACTCAAGGATCCAAGGAGTTTTACTATTTCTTATGATATTGGTAATTTGTCTATTAATAAGGCTTTAACTGACTTAGGTGCAAGCATAAATTTGATGCCTTATGGAATATTCATGCGATTAGGACTAGGAAAGCCCAAATCCACTAGGATGAGCATTCAATTGGCGAATAGGTCCATAAAGTATCCCAAGGGGATTATAGAGGATGTTTTGGTTAAGATTGGCAAATTCATTTTTTCGGTTGATTTTGTGATTTTGGACATGGAAGATGAAGTAGAGATTCCCCTCATGTTGGGACGACCTTTCTTGGCTACGGCTAAAGCATTAATTGATGTTCAGGCCGAAAAACTAACCCTTAGAGTGGAAGTTGAGGAAGTGGTTTTTAAGATATCGGAAGCTATGAGATATTCTCTGGATAGAGATGATAACTACTTTTATATGAATACCATTGACATTGAATTAGTTAATGTTTTGTAGGAGGTCATCATTAATGATCTATTGGAGGCGTGTATTATTCAAGCGAAGGGGGCGACACCCCACCCTACTATAGTAGAGCAAGTGGCTCACCTAGAAGCCAAAAAGCCATATGAAGGTACCCGAACTTATGAAGAAATCAAGGGATCAAGAGGAGGAGCTCTCAAACCGTCTATTGAGGACCCACCTGAGCTTGAATTAAAAAGGTTTTCAGAGCACTTGGAATATGCTCTCTTATTGGAAAATTACAAACTACCGGTGATAATTGCAGCGGGTCTAGATGATGAGAAAAAGCAAAAGCTATTACAAGTCTTGAAGGAACACAAAAGAGCACTTGCATGGAAGATTTCTGATATTAGAGGGTTAATCCTTCCTTTTGTACCCACAAGATACTACTGCTTCTTGGATGCTCAAGAGATTGGTTGGCCATGAGAACTACTGCTTCTTGGATGGATTGTCAATGCATTTTCAAATTCCCATAGCTCCGGAAGACCAAGAGAAGACGACGTTCACTTGCCCCTATGGCACATTCGCATACTACCGGATGCCTTTTGGGTTGTGTAACGCACCGGCCACGTTTCAAAGGTGCATGTTAGCCATTTTCAATGAATTAATCAAGGACATCATGGAGGTATTTATCGATGACTTTTTCATTTTTCCTTTGACTTATGCTTGAAAATTTTGGAGAGAGTGCTAAAAAGATGTGAGGAAACAAATTTGGTGCTTAATTGGGAGAAATGTAACTTTATGATTCAAGAGGGGATTGTCTTAGGACATAAAATTTCTAAAAAGGGTATTGAAGTGGATAGAGCAAAAATAAAAGTCATAGAGAAATTGCCCCCACCGACTTCGGTTAAGGCAATAAGAATCTTCCTTGGGCATACAGGGTTTTATAGAAGGTTCATAAAAGATTTTTCCAAGATAGCTAAGTCTTTAACCAAATTACTTGAAAATTATGTGGTCTTTGATTTTGATGAAAATTGCATGAGTGCTTTTAGAATTTTGAAAGAAAAATTGACCTACTTCCCGATTATAGTTGCTCCTGACTGGTCTTTACTTTTTTAGATCATATGTGATGCTAGTGATATTTCAATAGGAGTGATACTTGGACAAATAAGGGATAGGCATTTCCGACCCATCTACTACGCAAGCAAAACCTCGACGGCGGATTAAGAAAACTACACCACAACGGAGAAGGAATTGCTTGCGATTGTATTTACATTTGATAAATCTAGATCCTACCTTATCTTGTCTAAAGTTATATTGCACACTCATCACTCAATACTCAAGTATCTTTTAAGCAAGAATGATGCTAAACCAAGACTCATTAGATTGATTTGATTGTTGTAGGAGTTCGATATTGAGATTAAACACAAGAAAGGAGCGGATAATTTGGCAGCTGACCACCTTTCTCGTCTCAAGAATGATGAAGAAAGAGACTTAATTAAGGGAGAAATTAGTGATGATTTCTCTGATGAGAGATTTTATGCAATTTCTTCTTCTTCTTATGTTCATGTACCCTAGTTTGCAGATATAGCTAACTATTTGGCCTCGTGGGTTCGTCCCAAGGGGATGACTTATTAAGAGAAGAAGAAATTCTTTTCTGAGTTGAGATACAACCTATGGGATGACTCGTATATATTTCGTGTTTGTGCAAATCATATCATTTAAAGGTGTGTGGATAACTCAGAGACTGAGTTGATTTTGAGGCATTGTCATGCGGGGCTAGCAGGTGGTCATTATCATGCTAATGGGACAATCCAAAAAGTCTTGGATTCAGGTTTCTTTTGGCCCATGATCTTTAAAGATGCTAAGAGGTATGTGGAGCAATGTGATAGTTGCAAGCGGTCAGGTAATATTGATTACGAGGTTTAGGTACTATCAAAATTAGGCAAAATTCACACAAACCAGTAATAAAATTTATAACCTAATACTCCTTTTCGCAAGTGCACGGGTCAAATGTAGTAGGGAAAGTATTAGGGTCAATCCCACGAGGAAACAAGAATTTGCAAGTACCAAAGCTACTAACTTGCTCTATTAGCTAGACAAAATATCAAATAGGTGGTGTGCAAGGTAAGAAAATTCAACTACTTGAATTAAAACAATTGGAAGAAATTCACAAACACAAGTAATAGGGTTTAGAATCCACTAATTGTCACTAATATGATTGAATGAATTAATACCTTGCTATGTTAATCTTGTCTTGCTTAGGATTGCAACTCCATATGAAATCAAGACTTGTTTTCACAATGAATTGACTAGAGTTCAATTATGTTCATGATGAACTCTTGTGAAATGCATGAATTGTGGTATTAAACAACTTCAATCCACCTACTTGTAACAACTATTTGCATGTGTATACAACATAAGTTTCATCCTACTATTTTCCAATGTTATAAGCATTTCTTATTGTCAAATAACATCTAAATGATTTGCAATAGTTGATCAAGCTACTACAAATGTTAAACCTTGATAGATGAACAAGCAAATACTAAGTTATAGCAAGTATAATAACATTCAAATCATATAATTAGCTTCATCTAACCTAAGACATGTATTTAGTCAAACATAGCTTTCATGAATAACATATAATAGAAACAACTTATAAACAAGTAAGAAATTAAAGAGCTAAGGTAAGAAATGCTCATTTGTTGGTTGAACATGGCTCCAAAGCTTCATTTCTCATTGATATGCATTGACACACTTGAATCCTCCAAGAGTTTTCTTACAAGTAATGAAAATTCTTCTAAACTACAAAGAAAACTACTACTATATGCTACTTGGGAGTGCTTCTCCCTTCAAGACATGTTCTAAATGTCTTGCAAGAGCTCTCTATTTATAGATAAATTCACCTTAATTATCTCACCAACTTGCATGGCAAATTGCATGAAAAGTTGTCTGAGAATTACAAAAAGAATTCCATTGAATTTTTCAATATTTTCTTGGGTAGTGCATGTAAAAAGGATCTTTAAAAAGTCATCAAAAGAGGCTGAAAGATAAGTTGCAAGTTGGAACCATCACTTTCTGGCCGGCATTCAAGATTCGTGGGCTATTGGTCCGTGGATTTTGACCCATGGATTGCCCCCTAAAGAAGGACAAATTAGCTTTTCCTCAAACATTAAAGTTTTAGCCCGCTGAATTAGCTTTCCAACGCCATAAGAATCAGGTCATTTAAAGTTTTGGATGCAAAGATATGGCCAAAATACTGAGAGGTAGTTGAGAGAGCTTTATATTTCAGTAATTTGGATTTTTGTCTATGAAGACGTGAGAATTTGATTTTTATGCCTTCATAAGAATCGTAGAGTATCCTCTTAGCTTTAAAATACAAGAAGAATCATCTCAATCCAATAATTGTGTCTCAAGTTATTGCCAAACTGAAATGTGCCATTGTTGCCGATCTCTAGTTTTCTTCATTTCTTCACTTCCATTGCTTCTTCGCACTTCTCTTTTGCTTGTTATGCCTCTTATGCCCTTGAGACATTTTTGTGATGTTGATCTTTTAATTCCATGATGAATTTGTTGATGAGAATTTCCCAGAAGTAGAGTAAAACAATCCTCCAAGTTTGAATGTAAAAGTTGTTCTTTTGAAATTTCCAATCCAATCATCCTTGAATCCACTAAGAATGGGATGACCTTTACTCCAATTGATTCAAATTATGATTGAATGTATAAAACCTAAAATATTGTACAAATATTATGCACTAATTTGCTCAAGATATAAATTTTGCTTCAAAACCCTAAAACTCGAGTGAAAATCCTAATTTTTGAAAAATTCTTCAAATAGAAGAACAATTATGAAATTGAGCCATTTTTATATTAAAAATACTTAAAACATACTAAAAACAAACTAAAAATATATATAAAATACTATATTAAAATAGCTAAAATTATCACTTATCTAATATCTCTCGTAGAGACGAGATGCCCCAATTGGACATATTAGTTTGTGAGATTTTTTATGTTTGGGGCATCGACTTTACAAGTTTGTTCCTCGTGTCATATGGAAATAAGTACATTCTAGTAGCGGTGGATTATGTCTCTAAATGGGTAGAAGCTCAAGCTCTTCCTGCAAATGATGCTAGGGTAGTTGTCAAATTCCTTAAACGGTTATTTACCCATTTTGGCACTCCTAGAGCAATTATATGTGATAGGGGTACTCACTTTTGCAATCAACAAATGGAATAGGTGTTAACTAGATTTGGTGCCACATACAAGCTAGCTACCCCTTATCATCCTAAAACGAGTAGTCAAGTCGAGATGACCAATAGTGAGTTGAAGAGGATCTTAGAAAAGACCGTAGAGCGTTCTCGAAAAGATTGGTCTATCAAGTTAGATGACACTTTATGGACTCATAGAACAACCTACAAGACACCCATAGGAACAACACCGTTTAGATACATTAAACAAAGTGCTTGTTGGGAGGCAACCCAATTTTTAGTTGTTCTTTCTTAATTTTTCTTTTCTCTCTTAGGAATAGCCTTTAGTTTACGTGGTTTTTAAAAGTAACATAGTCCATGTTTTGACTGTAGGTTAATTTGGAAAAGTTAAGACTCACTACACAAGGGATATAGTATAAGAAAAAGGGAAATGCACTAATTTGCTGAAGACTCACTTAATTGGGGTTAATTTTCTTGTTTTTCACTAGTTGAATGTGCTATTGTCTTTGTTTTAGAGTGTGAGATACATTTCTATGTTTAGGAGAATTAGGATTGGGTGCAATTAGGTGAAAATTTGGCTAAGTGTTGTTTATTGTCGCATTTAATAGTTGTTTCTTCTAGACACAGATTGTGGAAGAAACAGTCCACGTATTGTTCTGCAGTTTGTGTCCAGAGACTTTGGCAATTGAAACCGTAGCCATGAACATCCACGGTTGTGTACGTGTGAAAAACTACATTATATAAACCGCATGACTAATTGCGTGTGGCTTCTCACGCTGTTTGCTTCAAGAAACTTGGCCAAAGAAACCGCACATGTCCCCTCACGCATTTCCTCAAACGGTTCATATACACTAATTTTTTTTCCCAAGAGAAAACAAAGGGGGGACACGCACGCGATTCTTTCCACGGGTTGTGTCTAGGAACTTTTGAAAATTTGTAAGATGAAACATGGATTGGCCCTCGCGCATTTTCTCAAACATTTTATATTCATTGGGAAACCACAGGTAAACTCGCGCACAGGTTGGTCCGCAGGTCATGTCCAGAAGCTATTGAATTTTCTTTAATGAGGAATCGTGCGTGCACTCTCGCGCGGTTGCTACTTGTATGTTACTGTGTGTGAGAAACCACATGACCAATTGTGCACAGTTGTTCCTGCGGGTTGTCTCGAGAAAGTCAGTATATTAAAATCGTGAGAAGGAACTGTGGACCCTCTCTATGAACCGCGCGCGGTTTAACTTCAGGTTTTGAAAAAAATTGAACAAATGTAGCCTTTTTTTCCAGTTCCCTCCTTTATTTTTTCTCTTCCCTTTCTCCTCTTTCACACGCATGAAAAGCCCACATTTTTTCCCTTGGTTTTCACCATTTTTTAACCATTATCACTGCACACACATCACATTCTACCCATCCTTAGTTAGATTTTACAAATTTTTGCTGGAGTTTTGTGTAAAGAAGTGGTTTTTTGGGAGAACCATTCTTCCAAAGGAAAAGTTCATACCTTTGCCACAAGTTGTGCTTCTACTAGGTAATCCCACTAACTTTGTGTATATTCCTTTGCATTTGAGGTAACTATTGACTCATTTGTGCAATTTATTTTGAGATATGTCCGATACTTGAATTATTGTGCGAGTTCTTTTGTGAAATATGGAGTTGATACTTGAAGAGCCTAATTCAAGTGTGATTCTTCATTCTTATGTTGACTAGATTAGATCTAAATCATGGGTTAGTCAATCTTTATTCTCATTTGGAATTAGATGATTAAAGTTGGGAATTTTGGCCAATAGGGTTGATTTTTATTTTGGTTTGAATTTGAGTTATCCATGTTTGAAATGGCTTGTAATTGAGTAATAAAAAATGACATTGGATGCGTTAATTCACTTGTTGGGCAATGGGTTCAATTTGGAGACTCGTATTTCTTGTCATTGTGGGAATCACTTGGTGATTGGGTATGCATAATTTTTCTAAGTCGAATTTTGGGGCACCAATCACCATGATAGTTGAGTAATTGCTTGGATGGTTGAATCTGGTGTTTGATCATGCATTTTTCCTACAGTAAATTTGTTAAGAAATTGACATGGGATTTAATCGAACAAAATATGGCTTAAATTACATATGATTGTTTGGTTGAGCACGTGTGTGTGGTGAGTATAAATGTGGGAAAACTAGTGAATCTATATTTTGGGCTTAATAGTGAAAAATATTTTTCAGGTGAAAATGGCCTCAACATCATCAAGGAAGAGGAGGAATACCGGTTCTACCAGTGGGTCGGGGTCTAGACAAGCACAAGGATACGATGACACGCGGTTCATCTCTTTGGAGAACCAGCATTGGTATGAAGCTAGACGAGGAAAACAAATTCTAAAAGAAAAAAGCGTGGTATCGGAGATAGAGAATTACTTTCATCTCTCCGAACATCTTGGTCAGATAGGATGGTATCCCATTCTTAGTCTCCTAGATGTCATCTACCCTGAGCTGGTCTGGGTACCACTAAAGAGGGTTTTAATGTTGAATTTTAATTTTAGTGCAATCCTTGAAATTATTGAAGGTAATTGCGGAGAGACTCAGCCTTGGTATGGGCCGCTAGTTTGGAAATTTCCTATGTGCGACCTTTTTCTTGTTGCTTTCGAGAAAAATAATTGTCCAATTGCTCAATCTACTTTGTCACTTTGAATCCACTCTAATTTTGATCTGCTTTGCCTTCAATTAATTGAGATTAGGTATAGTGAATTTGCATTCTTCTCGATAGCAAGTCTAGGTTTTGGAATTTCATGGCCGGTACCAGTGGAAGACGAGGTAGCTGTGATAGCTCTTGTTTTTTCATCGTTCGTGATCATGTTGGGCGAAAGGTAGTTGTAGAGGAGCGGCTGTGAAAGGGCAATTCACATTGCTCGTGCTGGAAGATTGTCCATCCATTAATCACTATCCCGTGCCCTTGGCAAGTGCCCAAAGAGACTTACCCAGCTTGTTTGGGAAGATCGCTTTCGCGTCCCACTCCGTCTTGAAGAGTAGAGTAACTAGGACCAATTTAGTCACCTTTTCATGTTGCAATTGAACACTTTCCATTTTTGATTATTCTCAAAGGAGAAGATTATTCTCTTTAACAAAAATATAAGGATAAGAATTGTGCATTAAATAGTTCAAAATAACAATTTAGCATCAAAACATTAATTCTGGGAAAAAATACTAATTTATGAAAACAAGTCATAATTCTACTAAACAAAACACACAAAAAATACATAATAACGTATATAACAATATTGGCAAATTTCTCACTTGTCACGTAATAGTGTCTAGGGGATCACTCAAGCCACTAACTAAAGGCCTTCGGAGTGATGCCCCTTTACCCTTTGGTCTTAAGGCTTGGGAACCTAAAGCCTTATTGATTCTAATTGCATTAGTGAACCCAACTTCTTGCATCAATGTGGAACAACCTATGATAGAGTCTCATCTACCTTCACTAGGTACGCTAGGCATGAGAGCAGGGAGTTTACCCCCGGTTTTCTTCTTCTATATCTATGCACTATTTGTTGCTCAATGTGTTTTGTGTTAAATGAACTAATCATGTCTTTTTCCCTATCTTTGCATCCACAACCTTATGAACAAGAGTCCTAGCATGGTTTTTTTTAGATGAAATCACCTTTTTAGATAGACTATTGCCCATTTAAATTTCAGTCATTGCATTGACAAAAAATGTATTGCATATCATTTTTAGGCTTACCTCAACATTCAAATGGTGTTCTTCAGGTCATGTTTCAAATCATAGTTTTTTCATATTTACTTGCTTTAATAAACTAGCATTATGCATAAACCCTAGAGGAAATGACATTTAGGGAAGCTTGTTTTAGGAATAAGCCAACCTTGTTTTCCCGTGGGTATATAACCCCGTTATGGGAATGTCACGTTTATTTTTCAGTACCATCCTAATGGGTGAGACCTTAGGTAAGGTAATTCTATCTTGAAGGATCCAACTCTTCGTTGATTAAAAAGGGGGTCTTACACTAAAAGATTGCATTTTATGCTAGGCCTACCTTAGGCACAATAAGGGTAATGACAGGATTCCAAGGATGCCTATACAAGTCACACGTACTAATCATGGAGTTGTTGATCAAGTAGCTTGATGCAAGTTTGAGGAGACATTTATCTTGTATGCAAGCTGTCCAAGAGTTGTCTGTGAGTTTATGCTTGAGCTTGGACTTGGAGATTATATTGAGCAATTTGGACACTCGGGCCACAATATGATCTTTTGGTTGTGGATAAAGAGTACATGTAAAGAAGGATTTAGTAGAGCTACACAAGCTATCCAGCCTATTCAAGTAGTCAATGAGGTGTACCAAGGCTTAAGGCACTTGTGGGGGTCCAATGGGTCGTGTTTGATGGGCTTGAGAATTGTTCAGCCCAAGGCCACTAAACATGGTATGAACAGTGATTTTTGGAAGCTTTTAAGTGTTTAAGTTTATGTTTTAATAGGTTACTTTGAGTACGAGTTGTAATCTTTAGTAGTTACCATTTGTGATAGATTACTACTAGTGTTTAAGTTAGTTTCCAAGTAGTCTTTTATTTCCTTATTCTCACTTTTTGTACCCTATATAAGGGATGCTACTGTTCATCCGAATTTATGGTGATATTTGAGTTAATAAAATTGTGTGTTTTCTCGTGAAGAGATTACTCTTAGTTCTTTGGTGATTAAGAACTACCCTTGTTTCTTAACGAAAGAGATTTTGTTAAGTTTCAAGTTTCTAGCTTAGAGTTTGTTCAATTGGTTTGTTTTCAGTCTTTTAGGTTTGTCTACTAGGAATCTAATCCATAAGTTGGTTAGGGGTCTAAGCAAATTCTAAAGGGAGGACATTCAATGAGATTGAATAACCTTCAAGCAACCAATTCGTGATTCTTGGAGTCTTTGGACAGGTTTCAAAGTAATCATGCATTCGAGTTGTTCAACCTATTTTCAAGGCGTTCTTGGTCTCACGCAACCATGTGCATATCAAGTGGTATCAGAGCCATCTTCCTTGAAAATTTCAGGTTCTTCAATCCAATTTTTCCTTTGGAAAATTTGGATATATCCCTTCTTTTAATTTTTGTGTCAATCGTTCTTCTTGTGCTTGTGTCTTGTGCCGTTTCTTGTGTTATCTAATCTGTCCAAATTTTCTTGTTAATTCCAGCCGTGTTTCTCTTTTATTTTGTGTTGTTTTCCTGCTGTTTTATCTTGTTCTAGTGTCATCCTAAATTGTTCTAGGGTCTTAGAGTCGTTCTTGATTATTTTCAATCAAGAATTCTAAGTATTTGTGTGGTATTTTGGTTATCTTGATTGTTTTCCTTATTTTCTTGAGTATTCTTGTGTTAAATCTTTTCAAGAAAACAAGTTTTTGGACCTTTAAAGCCCTAAAATGAAATTTTTTCTTGAAGAATTGGTGTTGTGTTCTTGGTTTAAAAAAAAAAAAAAGGAAGGCGTGCACTTGAGAAAAAAAAAACTTAAAGACCCGTGCACTAAAAGGAGTAAGGAGAGAAAGAGGCATGCAAAATAGGAGGAAAAAGCCTTGCACTAATCTGTCCAGATTTATTTCTTGGTGTTTCTTGGTATTTTGTTGTAATTCTTGAAATTCTTGAACTTACCTTGGGAGTTCTTGAATCAAAGAACACAAGTTCTTGAGTTTCTTGAATTTGTTTGGGGTTCTTGATTGGTTTCTTGAAATTCTTGGTTAGTTTCTTGAGATTCTTGAAGGCTTAAATAATTTCTTGAACCAATCTTGGGAAGGTCTTGAGTTTCTTAGTTGAAAGACTTCAATTCTTGAAGTTCTTGCTTGCTGGAATTTTCTTCTTGGCGTGTCTTGATCACTAGAATTGTGTTTCTTGAAGAAATTGCTTGCTGGAATTTGAGAGAGGAAAAATCTGTCCCAAATTGTGTTAAAAGATAAGAAACTAGTTTCCTAAAAAATAGGAAGCTCACGGTTTCTTTGAAAGAGAAAAGATAGGAGCAGCCAGCTATTCTTTTCAGAAAATTTAGGTAGTTTGGAGCGAAGATGGAGTGAAACTTTAGGGGTAAGGAAGGCTGTCCAAAAAAAAAAAGAAGCCGTGTGTTTGGAGAAATTCTTGGAGTGTTCGCCATCTTGTGGAGAAAAAATAGGGCAGTTCGTGTTTGAGAGAAAAAAATAGACGTCTGTCCAAAATTCTTAAGGGAAGGAACCTCAATTTTTGAAGAGAAAAAATAGGAGTTGTCCGTGGGAATTGAGGGAGAAAAAAATAGGAGCAGCGTGTTACCTGGAGAGAAAAAAAGGAAGCTGTCCGCTTCTGCCTTGAGAAATTCTTGGAGGGAGGCGTGCTTTGTGTTGCAAAAATTTAGGGGTTGTCCTAAATTTTAGGAAAGTGGTCTTTTGCAAGAAAGAAAAGGAAACTTGTGCTAAGAGAAAAAGGAAAGTGCAGTGATTTTTGAATAAGAAAAATAATTCTTGTGTTAGCACTTGGTGTTTTTGGAAAGTACCTTTTGTTTTTCACAAGAATATTATTATTTTTTCATCAAGAAAGTATTGAAAATCACGATTTTCCACACAAGATGTGACAGCCCCACCTTACCCAGAGGCGCACCAAAGGGCTTAGCGGACTGCCTGCCTAGCTCTCGGCCAGGTCTCGATTCACACACTCACGCAAACGTCCGAGCGTAATTAACTTAAAATAAAATAAACTAAAATAAAATGGAATAAATAAAATACACTCATTTTATTTATCATAAAGTACAATTCACATCAAAAGTTTACGTGTCATAATATACATGATTTTTCACAAAGATAGCCTAATACAGTTCGGCTATTACAATAACTAAAACATCTATCATACTCAAAATCAGTCGTTCCAGCTTTAATTTTTTCAGGAAGCCTGAGTAAGGAAAACAAATAAAACGGAATGAGCTATAATAGCCCAGTGAATGTCCAAGTCATGCAATCAAATCAAGAACTCATTATTTTAGTAAATAAAATAATCGAGCAATAAATTAATAAATCAAGATATGAACAATTTAAGTTAACATGTAGTCAAAGGAGGATACAGGGCTCAACTACGGAAGCAAGCTTAACCGCAGAAAGAGCAAGTACTGATCATGTAGTCACGATATTTGGACCGAGATAATAGCTCAGGTCTTTATCAAAGAACATATCAGTTTTATCAAGCACAAACCCTAACCGCCAATCACCTTATAACCTCCGTACAAGCTACCACATCCAGGGAGATATTCTCAACCCTGGAGGGCCAACAAGCAAACAGGTTCAATCCGGAGTTGGCCTCTTTGAGGATTCACAACTCGAAAGGGAAAGAACATCAAGCCCTAAAACACCCAACACCTTATGTCCTCCCACGTGCAGCCGGGTTGACCATCCGTGAAATAACGGTGAAGTTAGTCACGGTAGTCTCACGCACACACAAATAACACATTGGTCAATGAAAACAAGTAACACATTGCGGAATAGATGTGATAAAGTACACATCTTTCCTCAAGTAGCACAGGTATTCACATAGTAATTGCAAATTTTCGCATAATATTTATCAAATAAAATATCACATTTCATGCATCATGCACACATAAAGACACTCACCTTGAAAGCCTAAGAAAATATCTCGTGAAATGGTCGTGATGTGTTTTCGGACCCTGAAATTTAAAAGAAATAATAACATAAAAACTCAATTAAAATCCTAGTAAATTTAGTAAGAAAAATCAAGAAAAATACCCCACTTATTTCTAGGGTTTTGGTTTTAGGGTTTCTAGGGTTTAGAGCTTACTTATTCTAAGAAAGTCTAATCTATCACTAGATCATTTCTAAAAATTCCTACACTTAAATTTCCCTCAATTGAACACATTCTAAGCTTAAAATTTCACTTATCCATTTTTCTTCTTTTAATTCTACCGAAATTTCGGCAGCATTTCCCCTTAAATCGGACTAACCAAAATTTTTAAACCTGCAAGAAAATTCAACAACCCAATCCATTCAACATGTACCACAACTTCTATGATCAATTTAAACTCAAATTCAATCAAGATTCCACTCAAATTCAAAATCCCTACTCCAAGAATCATCACCCAACTCTGCACAGGGTTGGTTTTCAGCCAACTTCGTGCCATTGCTGGGGTCAATCCACTAAGAACTAGGGAATTGTGATTACATGGTTTGAAAGTACGTTTATAGGGCTACAACTTTCGTGAAGATCATCAATCCAAATTCCAACTAGAACAAGTTCAAAATCAGCCCTCTAGTTGGCTCATCATCAAAACTGTTTCACGCAGAATCAAGTTTTCAGCCAACTTTGCAAACTTTCTGCGATTAATACACAATGAACCACAGTGCAAGCTTTACACCGTTGGAAAGCCCTATCAATCTAGTTTCCAAAACAACAAGAATCACTCGAATCCAAGTTATCTACATCAAGTTATGAAAGTTTTACTAAAACTGATCCAGCATGACTGTTATTCAAATACTACTAATATTCAAGGTTTAAATGGTATTTACTAGTCTATCTAACCAAGAAAACACTTAATCTAACAAGTAAAACTTCAATTCAAACTAAGTTCTTCAAGTAGTAATACCAAGAATCTAGTTTTATACTTGAACAAAAGACTAATTAAAACTTGAAATTAGTAGGAAAAGTTCATAGCACATACCTTGATCAAGCTTAGAAGGTTGCTTAGGAAGAAGAAAAACTAAATTTCTATGGTGAAATTGCCCTAATCTTGGAGAGAAAGCTTCAAGAAGTTGAGAGAAAATGAGAGGAAAAGAGAGAAAATAGAGGGCCGGCCAAGATAGCAAGGAAAAGAGAAGAAATAGGCTAGAAAAAAAATAGAAAAGAAATAAAGAAAAAGGTAGGTAAAATGATAACCAATTAAAGTGTAACAAGAGTAAGATTAGAGTTTAGTCTTTTAATGCATTAGTGGCTAACTTGGTTTAATTTAATTGGTGGAAAATATTGGTCACTTATCTCCTAACAACTTGCAAGACTTTGGCACAAATTTTAAAGCAAAAAGAGAGAAAAATAAGAGAGAGAGAGAGAGCCGGATTTTAGAGAGAGAAAGCAAGGGAGATTAGTGAAAATTTTAGGTCAAAATTTTGAACTAAAGCTCACTTAATCAAAAGTCTTGAAAATGATAGAGTTAGTTAGTTAGTCAAAATTAAACACTATTATAAACTAATAGACCAATAAAATTAACCCAAGTTTGGTACTTAGGTGTACCACTTAATCATGAAAGAATCTCATTTACTTAACCTAATTAACTTGAGGAAAACTTCCAACTAATAAATCAAAGATTAACACTAACCCTAACTAAAGGAAATTCTCTTATTGAAGGCATTTGATCTTGACCTTTCTTTTTCCTTTTCTCACCATTTTATATATATCTTTCTACTAATAAATATAACATGAATTATATAATTTTTATACGAATTTCTGGGGCGTCACACAAGATACCACACAATAGGACTTCTAATTGTGTCTTCTTGAGTCTAAATCTTGTGTTACCTACTTTCTTTGAAATTCTTGAAAACAAACTCACTCTAAGCATTCGATTTTCTTGATCACTCTTCTTGATTACTTAAATTTATTCGTTGTTGAGGACAATTGAGCAGGTTCTTCATCAAAGGGCATATAGACGTGATCTCAAGAGTGGTAAGAGGCTTAGTGGTGAGCTCGTTAGAGGGTAAAAGCCAATCTACTTGAGGGAAGTGAGTGCCAAACACTGAGGAAGTGTTTCACATATTCTTCTTTATTTTCTTTTTATTATTAACGATATTTCTTGTTGGTTTATTCATCATGTCTAATGAAAGTGTAGAGCAAAACTTCGACATGAAGTCCATGTGGCAAGCTATGCAAGAGCAATTGGTTCAAATGAATGCTAGAATGGAAGGCATGGAGTCTACCTTTAAAGCCCAAACTAGGGTTACGAGGAATCTGGTGTATGAGGAGGATCATAGAGATGAAGTGTCTGAGTATGATGACATAATCACTCGACAAGGGAGGAGGGTTCAACACCATCAAGATAGCAATCTTGGTAGTATAAAGATGAAAATTTCCCCGTTCAAGGGCATGAATGATCCTGAAGCTTATCTTGAATGGGAACGAAAGGTGGATGATGTGATCCAAGGAGCACTCACAATTGTTAGACTTGGGCTTGAACATGGTGAGCTTAGGAAAGGTATGTTCTTGATGGAAGATGATCTACATGGTTGCTAGTTGAAGATTATACATGGATTTGGGCTCGTTTACAAGCTTGAAGCTCACATTAATCAAGGTAGCACATTGGGCCAAGGATTGGAGCATTGGCTTTGGATCAAATCTAATTACAAAGACAGTCCAATTGACATTACTAAGCTGTCCATAACATGCATACAAGGGGCTAGTTACTTGGACTTACTTGGAGGGCTCTTGAAGTTGTTAAATGGAGGCCCAATGGAGCTTAATGAAGGATGTCTAGCCCATGATGTAATTTTGGACGAATTTTTATGTTTTTTTATTAGTTTCCTAAGTCTTACAAGTTGTAACTTTTAGTTAGTTACCCAATTGTGATAAGTTACAACTAGTTTTAGTAGTTTACTTTATTTTAAGCTTCTAGACTTTTCTTTATAAGCCTATAAATAGGCATGTTACTGTTCATACAATTTTCAGCATGAATTTATGAATAAAATTTGAGTGTTTTCTCTTAATTGAGATTCTTCTTGGTTCTATGTTGATTTAGAACTACTCTTGGTCTTATCAAGCTTGCTTGTGGCAGACCACCAACTTCGCTTAGAGTTTTTCTTGTATTTTTGATCAAGTCTTAGAGATTAATTAGGTTAGACGATTGAACTCGCTCAACTTGGTCTAGTCTAGTTGTTCTTAGGCGCGTTCATCTTCTCAAGGGAATATTCAAGGCAAAACAACTCCACGTCAAGGGTTCCTTGGTTCACGAATCAAACGAGGTCTTGAGTTCAATGAGTTGCATACTTGAAATCCAAGACTTTCTTGGCAACGCAACCGTGCGCACATCAAGTGGTATTAGAGCCATCTTCTTGGATTTTTTTCAGGTTTTTCCAATCCAATTTTTCCTTTGGAAAAATTTAGGATATATCCCTTTTTTTTTCTTTTTTGTTGTTTATCAAAGAGCTTCGAGCCTGGTTAAGCAACTTGTGTTTTATTTGTTTTTCTTTCTTTGAGTCGTTGTCAAAGAGCTTCGAGCCTAGACAACAAGTTGATTTCTTGTGTCTTGTTACTTTCATTTCTTGAAAAAATTTCTGCTATTTTTCTCGTTGTTTTCTTTGTGAAATTCATGCCCTAGGTTCATTAGAGTTGTTCTTGGTTGCTTCTCAATCAAGAATTCTAGGTCTTGTGTGGTATTTTGTGATTCTTGACTGTTTTTGGTGTTTTCCTTGAATTTCTTGTGTCAAAAATTTGCAAGAAAAAGGGTTTCTTGAACATAAGAATTCATACAACCAATTTTCTTGGAAATTTAGTTGAGTTATTTTTGAGTTCTTGTGTGAAAAAAAAATTAAAAAAATTCGTGTAAAAAAACTATAAAAAAATCATGTGAAGAAAAGAAAAGAAAAAGTCGTGCAAAGAAGAAAAGAAAGAAAAAGACAAAGCACAAAGAAAAGAAGGAAAAAGAGAATAAAAAGGAGTGAAAATCAAAGAAAAAACCGTGCACAATCATTTATTTAAATTTTCTTGAAGTTTCTGGGTGTTTAGATACAAGTTCTTGAAAGTTCTTATACTTACTTTGCTAGTTTCTTGAATTTGCACCAACTTGTTCTGGAGTTCTTGAAGTCTTTGTGTTGCTGAAGATTACTTGACTGATTTCTTGAAGTTCTTGGCTAATTTCTTGGACTTTCTTGATCAAATCTTGAAGTTCTTGTAGCCTTGAAGTGTTGGTCAAAGGGTCTTCTTCATAAACTAGGGTTTTGATAGGGTTTTCTTGCATAATAGTTGCTGAAATTCGTTTTAATTTTTAGACGAATTTCTGGCTGCGATTTTTGCAGAAATTCTGGTGTTTAAAAGGAGTCTAAAAGGGTGTTAGTTGGGTTTATATAGAAGTTATTTGTCTTTGGGAAACCCATTGGGAAAAGGAAAGTAGTTACAAAGGGGATTTGGAAACTTATTCTACAAAACAAGTAGTTTCCTTTTTCTTTTTGGCAAGTGGCGGTTACACCTTGTTTCCTTTTTATTTTATTTTTTGTGTTTTCCAGCTGTTTGGAGGAGTGTTTGACCATGGTTTGGTGTTTCCTAATTGGTTGTGTGTTGGTTTTTAATTAATTATTTGTTCAAGAATTCTTTTTGGAAAGGAATTTCTTTCCTATTCCTTAAAGGAGTGTTGGAGTTTTGCTTTTTTTGCACAAGAATATTATTATTTTTCAAGAGAACATTAAAAATCAAGAATTTTTACACAATTATACCACACATTAGGGTGTCTATTTTGTGTCAATTCTTGATTCTTATCCATTCTTTGATTTATTCTCTTGATAAAAAACACTCTAAGCTAATTTTTCTTGGCCTCTACATTTACTCTTTACAAGTTGAGGTTGCTATAGGTCCTTGGTGGGATTGATTGAGCTGGTTCTTCATCAAAGAGCCTACAAGAAGATTCTTTGAGTGGAAAAAGGCTTAGTGGTGAGCTCATTCGAGGGTAAAAGCCAATCTACTTGAGAGAATCGAGTGCCAAACACTAAGGGAGTGTTTCACATATTCTTGTTTATTTTCTTTTTTATTTCTAACAATTTTTCTGCAGGTTTTTTAGGTCAAAATGGCATCTCCAATGGACTTAAACAATGAATTTAAATTGTTTAGGGAAGCCATTGTTGGTGATTTTGAAAGAAAGATGCGCCTTATGAGAGATGAGATCTATGAAGAGCTAGAAAGGCGTACAAATACATCCAATGTAAGGGGTTCTACATCCAAAAATCCTTTTCAAGAGAAGGATAAACCATCAATTTCAAGACATAAGGAGATGCCTCCATTGGAAGGAGGAAGTGAGGACTGAAGAAACTCATTGGGGAGGCGACCATGGAGAGATTTTGGTAACAAGGAGAGCACTTAGTGTTGCACCTATGGAGGATGAGGAGAACATTCAAAGAGATCATATCTTCCACACTAGGTGTACCGTGCAAAACAAGGTATGTAGCATGATTATTGATAGTGGTTCATGTACTAATGTTGCTTCTACTTTGTTTGTAGATAAATTAGGGCTTGAAACAAAGAGACATTCCCAAGCCTTATAAATTGCATTGGTTGGCTGAAACTGGAGACATGAAGGTGACCAAGCAAGTGTTGGTGCCATTCTCCATCAACAAATACAAGGATGAAGTATGGTGTGATGTGGTTCCTATGCAAGCATGCCATATTCTTCTTGGGCGTCCATGGCAATTCGATAGGAGGGTGACCTATGATGGCTTCAAAAATTGGTACTCTTTCATGTGGAATGGACGTAAGGTGACTTTGGGTTCTATTGCACCATCTGAAGCACATGCTGATCAAGTGAGGATTGCAAGAGAATTCAAAGCAAGGGAGGAACAAAGTCAACTAGCAAGTGGCGAATTCATCAAAAGAAGGATTAGTAAATCGTGTGGAGCACCAAAGAGTGGAATGTATGGATGATGGTTCCAATAAAAAGTCACGAACCAACCTTGAAGGGATGCAAATTGTTGAATCCAAAGAGAGAAAAGTGGCCATCCGTGATATTGGGAAGAGAGAAAAGAGCAAGAGTGTTATGCTAGTTAGACCTTTAACTCTTGTATCCATGTACTCCAAAGAAGAAGTGTACTTTGCTAATTCTCTTAACCTACCTTTTCCTAGTGTTTTTGTAGTGTTATTGCAGGTTAATACTCAAGGAAAAATGCCACATACTTGCTGTTTTAGTGTTCAAATTCCTTCAATGAGTAAAGAGCATCCAATCGTGGAGAAGGAATTACAACCTTGTTCAAGCGCCACAACATATAGCGAGCATTTGATGAATCCAACCTGATTTGTGGCCTAAGTTTTTATGTTTTAATAGCTTTAAGTTGCATCTTAATTCTATCTTATGTGTTTATTCTATTAGGGTAGATAGTTATGTTTTGCATCTAAGTTGTTTTACTTCGTCTAGTGCAATCTGTCTTAGAAGTTCTCCTATGTTTTTGCGTCAATGTTTGGACGAATTTCAACATGTTTTATGTGATTTTTCATGCCAAAATACTTGTATTAGGGATCTTGTATTTGTTTATACATGCTGCCCTATACGTTTTGGTGATTTAGTTTTTGATAATTTTCAGATTCTTGAGTCTATATTGCATCATGTAAGTCATTTTGTTGTTCTAGTTAGTGGTAATGTTTATGTTTTGTGTTGTTCTTATACACGAATTATAGGGAGTCATATAAATGATTTTCAGTGTGTTTATCTTAAGTGTTTAACTTTTAAAATTTATTTTTGTCATAGGTTAGTTCATTTAAAGTGTTCTAGTGTTATAGTTTGTGACAATGTTCATGTATTTTTGCTACATCGTTTGAATTATTCTAGTGAGTCGAATGATGATATTTTCCATCTTCTAAGGTTTGTTTTGCATAGTTCATTTAGAATTATAGCATGTTATCTTCATGATTCACTATTTTCTACACTTACTTGTAGTTAGTAATTTTTTTATTCTGGTTATACATCTTTATTTGATCATGATTTCTATCTTGTTAGTGAGTGTTATTTTGAGTCCATTCATAGATATATAGGTAGCTGAACCTCATGTTTTTCTTGTTGACCATTCGTATGTGTTAGTTCTTTTGCATGTTTTTAAGGATATTTCTCATCTAGGCATGTTTATTCTTCTTAAGTTAGAATTTGTTATTTCACCTATGACTTGTGAATTTAGTGTTTTATATCTATTTGTGTTCAGTAGTTGCATTAGGCTACTTGTTTTACATTTATCACTTGAGTTAGTTATGAGCTTGCTTAAAATTTGTGATTGTTTCTCTATCAATCCTTTAGTTACTTATATTAATTTATATGAACTCGCAGATTCGAGGACGAATCTTTTCGAGGAAGGAGGGATTGATGTGATCCAAGGAGCACTCACAATTGTTAGACTTGGCTTGAACATGGTGAGCTTAGGAAAGGCATGTTCTTGATGGAAGATGATCTACATGGTTGCTGGTTGAAGATTATACATGGATTTGGGCTTGTTTACAAGCTTGAAGCTCACATTAATCAAGGTAGCACATTGGGCCAAGGATTGGAGCATTGGCTTTGGATCAAATCTAATTACAAAGACGGTCCAATTGACGTTACTAAGCTGTCCATAACATGCATACAAGGGGCTAGGTTACTTGGACTTACTTGGAGGGCCCTTGAAGTTGCTAAATGGAGGCCCAATGGAGCTTAATGAAGGATGTCTAGCCCATGATGTGATTTTGGACGAATTTTTATGTTTTTTTATTAGTTTCCTAAGTCTTACAAGTTGTAACTTTTAGTTAGTTACCCAATTGTGATAAGTTACAACTAGTTTTAGTAGTTTACTTTATTTTAAGCTTCTAGACTTTTCTTTATAAGCCTATAAATAGGCATGTTACTGTTCATACGATTTTCAGCATGAATTTATGAATAAAATTTAAGTGTTTTCTCTTAATTGAGATTCTTCTTGGTTCTACGTTGATTTAGAACTACTCTTGGTCTTATCAAGCTTGCTTGTGGCGACCACCAACTTCGCTTAGAGTTTTTCTTGTGTTTGTTATCAAGTCTTAGAGTTAATTAGGTTAGACGATTGAACTCGCTCAACTTGGTCTAATTCTAGTTGTTCTTAGGCTTGCTCATCTTCAAGGGAAGATTCAAGGCAAAACAACTCCACATCAAGGGTTCCTTGGTTCACAAATCAAACGAGGTCTTGAGTTCAACGAGTTGCATACCTGAAATCCAAGACTTTCTTATCAACGCAACCGTGCACACATCAGTGGATCATGTTTTCAATGTGCATAATTACTCCGAAGCAAAGAAAGTCCAACTAGCTACTGTGGAACTTGTTGAATATGCTAGTATATGGTGGGACCAACTAGTCAAAACAAGGAGGAGATATGACGAACCCCTGTAGTTAGCACTTGGAGAGAGATGAAGACCATCTTGAGGAAACGTTTCATTCCTAGCCATTATGCAAGGGATCTACATAGGAGGCTTCAACAACTCACACAAGGGTCGATGTCGTTGATGAATATCACAAGGAGATGGAGATGTTGATGATACGAGGTGATGTTCATGAGGATGAAGAAGCAACTATGGCTCGATTCATTGATGGTCCTCAATCCTGAGATTGCTGAAATTGTGGAGTTGCAACACTACGTGGAGCTCAAAGACTTGGTGGAAAAGGCTGAGAAAATTGAAAGACAACTCAAGACTAGGAGAGGACGAGGTATGGCTGGCACTTCAACTAGGTTTCCATGGAAAGATTCTCGTGACAAAAGGGATGAACGAGCAACACAAAAGCCACGAGATTTTGTGAAAACTAAGTCTGACACGTCTTTAATGGAGAAAGGCAAGGGTGAGTCGTCTTCATCAAAACCTCAACCTAAGGGTAAGAATGAAGCTCCAATGCGTCAAAGGGACATTAAGTGTTATAAGTGTCAAGGTTATGGCCATGTAGCTACCCAATGTGCAAGTAAAAGGGCAATGATTGTGCTAGATAATGGAGATGTGGAGAGTGAACAATCAAGTGATGATGATATGCCTCCACTAGTTGAAGAAGAGTATGGTGCAGATGAATTGGAACCATCCTTATGGAGAGGCCTTGATCACACGCAAAACACTAGACATCCAGCCTAAGGAAGAGGATGAAAAGATGCATAGGGAACAAATCTTTCATACGAGATGTGTCGTGCAAAACAAGGTATGCAATGTTATTGTGGATAGTGGTTGTTGTACTAACATTGCTAGTACTTTGTTTGTAGAGAAGTTGCAATTGCCAACCATGAAGCATCCAAGGACCACTACTACTTGCAATGGATGACTGATACTGGTGATTTAAAGGTAACAAAACAAGTTGTGGTGTCGTTTGCCATAGGAAAATATGAATATGAAGTCTTATGTGATGTAGCTCCAATGCAAGCATGTCACATTATATTGGGGCGTCCTATGGCAATTCGATAGGAAGGTGACCTATAATGGATACAAAAACACGTGTTCATTCATTTGGGACAAGAGGAGTATCATCTTGAAACCTTTAAGGCCAACTGAAGCATACAAGGATCAACTTAGAATAGTTGAGGAATGTAAGATGAGAACAAAAGAAAAGAGTGAAAATAGGAAAAGTTTGAGGGGCGAAACTTCTGAAAAGCATGAGGGAGTTAGTAAGTGCAAGAATGTTCTACTTGTGAGGGCAAATTCTCTTGTACCAATGTACTCTAAAGAAGAAAGCTATTTTGCTAACTCACTTAACCATTCTTTTCCTAGTGTTTTTGTTGTGATTTTGCAGAATGTCTTTCAAGAAAGGATGCCACACGTGTGTTGTTTTGATGTGAAGTTTGCAACTGCAATTGAGTGTTCATTTAGCAAGGAGGTTCCTAACGATTTCCAAGGAGAAGCTGATGGACACAAGGACTTGTTTTCATGTTTCCACCATTGAGAATAATTTGTTAACTTTGCTAGATTGGTGGAAGGAATTTTTAAGTTGTGATCGTTTAGAAGTTCTTGGTTTACTTTCTAATTATGTTTTTAATATTTCTTTGCTTGACTTAGATTTTGTTTTACACTTAATTTGCTTTAATTTGCAACATGAATTAGATTTTTTTATGTTGTTGTTACATGTTCTTTCATCTTGCATTGATGGGATTAATATGAGTTTAGATTTGCATGCATTCTATTTTTTGTTTCTTTCACGAGATTTTAGTATGCATGTGCATTATTGTTCTGTTAGCATTGTTAAATTTCATGTTTTTGCAATCTATCCAAGTGTTTTTTTTTTGTTATAAGTAGTCGTGAATGTTCGTTGCATGATGAGTGTAGAGTGTTTACATGTTTTCTTTGTTCTTATGTTGCTAAAGAAGGTTATATTAGTATGTTTTACGTTTTTCCATATCCATTGCATAGAGTGTCTATTTGTTTCCTTCAAAGTATGAGTTTTGAAGTTGAAAACTATATTGAGTCATCTTTTGATTATCCTAGTTTGTGGAGTTTATTTTGTTTTTGTGTTAGTTTAGTCACAAGTTTCCACTACATCTAGTTCATACTTGTTGATTTTAGTACATGTTTTTAGAGATTATGCACATAGAAGGGAGTTTGTTGCTTTAAGGCATGCTCTAAGTCATGCAATTTGCTTACTTGAGTATGATCCTCATGATGTTGATTTCTTTAAGTGCATTGATGAGAGTATCAAGTTGCTACATGAGCTAGTCTTGCAAGGTACACACTTTGATTCAAGTCAAGTTTTCTATGATGCTTATATTTGTATTTATGGTATAGGCGATTCGAGGATGAATCTTCGCTGAGGAAGAAGGGAATGATAGGATTCCAAGGATGCCTATACAAGTCACACGTGCTAATCATGGAGTTGTTGATCAAGTAGCTCGATGTAAGCTTGAGGAGACATTTATCTTGTATGCAAGCTGTCCAAGAGTTGTCCGTGAGTTTATGCTTGAGCTTGGACATTGGAGATTATATTGAGCAATTTGGACACTTGGGCCACAATATGATCTTTTGGTTGTGGATCAAGAGTACATATAAAGAAGGATTTAGTAGAGCTACACAAGCTATCCTAGCCTATTCAGGTAGTCCATGAGGTGTATCAAGGCTTAAGGCACTTGTGGAGGTCCAATGGGTCGTGTTTGATGGGCTTGAGAATTGTTCAGCCCAAGGCCACTAAACATAGCATTGAACAGTGATTTTTGGAAGCTTTAAGTGTTTAAGTTTATGTTTTAATAGGCTTACTTTGAGTACAAGTTGTAATATTTAGTAGTACCATTTGTGATAGATTACAACTAGTGTTTAAGTTAGTTTCCAAGTAGTCTTTTATTTCCTTATTCTCACTTTTTGTACCCTATATAAGGGATGCTACTGTTCAGTCCAAATTTATGGTGATATTTGAGTTCATAAAATTGTGTGTTTTCTGGTGAAGAGATTATTCTTTGGTGATTATGAACTACCCTTGTTTCTTAACAAAGAGATTTTGTTAAGTTTCAAGTTTCTAGCTTAGAGTTTGTTCAATTGGTTTGTTGTCAGTCTTTTAGGTTTGTCCACTAGGAATCTAATCCACAAGTTGGTTAGGGGTCCAAGCAAATTCTAAAGGGAGGACATTCAACAAGATTGAATAACCTTCAAGCAACCAATTCATGATTCTTGGAGTCTTTGGACAGGTTTCAAAGGAGTCAAGCATTCAAGTTGCTCAATTTATTTTCAAGGCATTCTTGGTCTCAAGCAACCGTGTACGTATCAGCTTCCCTAGGACATGCATCCGTTTTTGCTTTTAGTTATACTAATTATGATCATTTTTCTTTTTACAGGTCCTCTAATGGAGGCAGCAAGTTCGGGAGGACATTTGACACATATCTGTCCTTACATCCAAGTATTATTCCCATAGAACTGCATCCGACTGCAGTCATGTACTCAATAATTTTGAAGGTGTATAAGCATGGATGTATTTCTTGAATCATTCAAAGGACCAATTGGGAATCAATATTTAGAATTGATAGCATTGAGGGCTTAGATAGATGAAATTGTTTAAGATGATCATATGACCAATAAAAAGTTGCGTCCATAGGAAAATAATTGTTCATTTTGTGAGTAACATGTATAGCAATAATCTGGATGCTAAAATAGAGAGAGAGAGAGAGAGAGAGAGAGAGAGAGAGAGGAATGTCTCTTCTAATAAACTAGAGATTGTCTCATGTTCAAAAGTCTTTTGGGACCTAAAAATGAATTTTCTCAAAATGGTTTCGATACTAGGCTCTCATGTTATGTTTTGTACCTGAATTTCAAAAAAAAAATTTTGAACCTTTTATAATATTGTTTTTATTGTGTTAAAGCAAGTTATCATTTCTTTGTACATTTTGTTTCATTTTTAGATGACCAAAAATAAGTACCTAAAATCCTTTGGATGTCACATTCATTGAATTTGATGAATGCAACTTCAGTATCTATCTGATTATGAAATAATCAAACTGTTATGAGAACTAGAGTGATACCAAAAAAGTACATGGATTCTATGTTGAGAGTTGAACAATATGAAAAGAAACCCGAGTCTAACTTGGAAGATACAGGAGTTGTTAATGTTGGCACTAAGAAAGAGAGGTTAAGGAAGCATGCACACCGGACTCAAAAAGATGTGAAGGTTTCTTTCACTCGTAAGCCATTGTTCAAGGCATTAAAAAGAAACTGAAATGAACTGAAACGAAGGTCGACATCAAGTTTTTGATGGAATCAAAGATTATTTGTTCAATCTTTCCTATCTTAGTGTTGCCAAAAGTTAAGGCAAACACTCATTGTGTATCTCTCGGTATTATATGGAGCGATGAGTTTTGCTTTGGGTTAACATAGCAGTTCAAGCAAAATTTGAGCAAGAAATTCAACATCGGTGAGGCAAAGTATTCAATTCTGGAAAAGAATTATTGCGCACCAACTTGAATCACTTAAAAGATAACACATTGTCATTTGGGTCACTCCACCCATCTCATGCCCCAATCAAATTCCTTGAGGTGCTTGCTTGAAATGCCAATGCGTACTGGATCATGACTAAGGGGTAGATGATTCTTAACGAGTTTGACATTCTGCTTACAAGTCAAAAGGCAGTCAAGAGTCAAGCAATTACAAATGGTTTCGAAGTAGATCTTTCCAAGTCAAGAAAAGACCAAAGGACAACATTTTCTCCCACCCAAAAAAAAAAAAGAAATAAAAAAATAAGAAGAAGAGAGAAGGAAAAAAAAAGCAAAAAAAAAAAAAGAAGAAGAAGTATTTCTCGGAGGAGATTTTGCTCTGGCAGAAATGGATGGTCAAATGTTTTCCCGAATCATTAATTCAGACATTATGTAGAAGGTTTTATTTGATTTAGTAAATTTTCTTTTTAAATTCTTACAAAAGAGGACGGGTCAAAAGCGGGCCTTCTTTCTTTTCCCATAGACATTTTCTTCCCCTAGTTTTCTCCTTTGAGCTTTCAAAACATGTGATTTTCATTTGACAACCCACTTGAAGGTCGCACCCTATATTGGGGCAATATTGGTGGTGATTTTATCTCAATACTGGGGCAAATTTTATTTTGAAAAATAAAAAATAAAAAAAAAGAGAAAGAATGCCCAAAAGAAAGTAGCAAAACTAGGGCAAATATTTTTAGAGGGGAAAAAAAAAGATGAAGCCCAAAAGAAAGTAATAAAATTGGTCAAGTTTTGTGTAGGAGAATGAAAAGGGAGCCCAAAAGCAAGAAGCCAAGTTGGGATGGATTTTGTAAGAGAGCCTGAGGATACCTGCAAAATTGGGGCAAATTCTTTGCAAAGGTGACCTCAACTTAATTAAACTCTCCATGGACTTTGTTTTCCGGCCTTAACATTGTTAGCACCTTAACTAACCTTGTTACAAAAGCCAAGAATGTTTTGACCTCCGTCTTCATTTTGTGATGATTTTGAAATGAAAATTTGTGAAACAAAAGTGCATGTGATGTTAAAATATCTACCCCAAATCATCAAGAGAAGATTGTTTTACTGATGCCAAATACTTTTCAAATACTGGTCTGTTTAATGAAAAGGGAATGACGATCTTGAATCTGGATGCTGTCATTCATTTTATTTATTCCTCTGAAGGCCAAAATCCAAAAGGGCATAGCTTCTTAGGAAAAAAAAAAAAAAGAAAAAACGAAAAAAAAGAGAAACATGAAAAAAAAGAGAAAAGAAAAAGAAAGTGGGTGGGCGAAACCTCAATGAAAACCTGAAAGGGCACTATGGTAAACTAATTTAGAATTTAAGGCTCACAGATGAAGAAGTAAGTACTCTGGCATTGGATGTTGAGTGCTTTTTGAAGCTATTGACTATAGCTACTTGGGTTTCCTTTTTCATATTGATCGTTTTGTTGCAATCACGAAATTCAAGGTGAATGACATTCAATGGGTCAAAAGGCAATTGTTGAAGCCAACACTCCAAAATAATTTTTGAAAGAAAAAAGAAAAAGAAAGAAAGTTTTGTCTGATTGTAATTTACTTGTTTGTTCTTTACGTGTTTTCTGCCATTTACTGTACATAATTCTTTTGAGTTAGTTTATGTAAAATATTTTTGATGATTCCTTCCATTGAATTCAAATGAAATTAAAGGCAACCCTAAGTTGGTAGGAAGAGAGAAATGTGCAAACAAATGGAAGACCTTTTGGTTGGTTCGGTCTAATCTTGCATTGGAATCCATTAAATCCATTGAGTGTACAAAATGAAGTGTGAGAGCTTGTAACAAAGAATAAGGATGACAATCTCATAATTTGAATTGGGAGAGTTAGAGGAATGTTCAGAGGTGGCATTGTCTCTATCTTAAATGTCTTCTTTTTTTCCAAACTAAATTCTAGAATTCTCATTGATACCTCATAAAAAGGTGAAAACTGGGCAAATTTTTTTTTATCTGACAGTGACCTATACCGGGGCAATTTTGAAAAGATTTCAAATTGATTTCAAAAATTTCAAATTGATTTTGAAAATATTTCAAAATGATAATGCTAACATGCAAAAGGCTCTAAGGGTGTCTAACCCCGTCCCTAAATGCAAGCGCGATACAAATATATATATATATATATATAACATAGATAATCCTTACATCACATACATAGAAACAAGAGACGAAGGCGCATATGCAAAATATAAAGAAAATCCTAAAAAAGAAAAATGCAATCCTAAACATCCAAATGTGATATAATGAAAGGGCCAGAGAAGGAAAATGTAACTAAACCTAGTGCTCAGACTTATTAGTGATCTCGAGTGGAGTCGCCAAAATCTGTTGTGCCCCATTTTTTAAAAGGGAGAAAAATAAATAAGAGGAAGTAGGTGTTTTTTTTCAAAAAATAGCTTTTAGAAAATGATCTTTACTTTTTGAAAAATAACACGAGAAAAAGGCCAGGACTTTTGAAAATTGTGATAGTATTGGCCAAAAACAAAGTTTGAAAAAAGGTTTTTATAAAATAAAGGAGTCGGCACTTGGTATTGAGTTTTGGTATAGCAAGTCACCATAAAATACTTTATTATAAAAGACAAGAAAAGTCAGGAATGATTCCTTTGGAAATTTTTTTTGAGAAAAATAAAAGCAAAAACAAGAGAAAAATGAGTTTGGGACTCACAGTTGAAAAAAGGAAAGGCAAAGGCTTACACCTCAGGCACCCTTTCAACCTAGCCGAGGCTAGCTGCGAATCTAGTCGAAAATTTCTAATATAACCCTAAATTCTATTGCATTTGGATGTAACTATATGGATGCAAACCTAGACCTAAAAGAGATATTGAAAGGGACAAAATTTTTATGCAAAGTTAAATTGAAATTATCGTATTAATTGTGAAATCCAAAAAGAAACCTCGAAGGGGTCACAAGCAATGCATGATGAGACTCAAAAAACAAAAATAAAATTTACATAGATATAAGTGATCAAGGAAAGGGAACACAACATGATGGGTAAGGGGAACGAAGACTCGTGACAAAATATTCCTTCTTACAGAGGGATAAATAGCATGCTAAGGTTGCGAAAACTATAATCACTATTCCCATATTTGAAGGGTCAATTCTTCTAATCTAAATAAGCAAATGATCTATCTATCCTAAAATTCTATATGAAATGCAATCTAAGTGTCATGCATTATATATTTATGAAAAAAGGGATAATGACATGTAAAATGGAAAAAGATTTTAAAAATAGAATAATGCATGTAAATGACACGAATTTCATGCAAATAAAACTAACGTTTAAAGAGCCTAAGGGTCTAGCATTGGACTAGCCCATTTTCTATAAATTTCTCATTAGCATTGGACTAATGAGGAAACGAGAATGAATAACAACTAGCATTCGACTAGTGTGGCGATGATACACATATATCAATTTTTTTTAATTGGCTAACCCCGTTCACGGGTGTGGGCGCCACTCCAAATTTTATTAAAATTAAGTGAGGGGGACATAAAACCTTACCTCAAAATATCCACAAAGAAAAAAAAAATTAATGCTTACATTTCCTAATAGAATGAAAATCTAGTCTATCTACCCGCATCTCTCCTCTAGCAAGGCGTGGGAGATCAAATTCTGAAGTAACCATCTTTGTCTACTGATTTGAGCAACCTTCATTGGCCAAAATATCTGCTACCTTATTAGCTTCTGGATAACAATGAACAATGGAAAGAAAAGAACCTAATAACTTCATCAATTCTTGAACTTCACGTGAGATCGTCCATGGATATTGGGCCTACTTCTTTAATATGTTGATTAATACTTGAGAATCACATTTCACATGAAACGTAGTATACCCCAAACGAATGGTTTCATGAATACCAAAAAGTAAAGCTTTTGCCTCAACTTGAATGCTAGTTCTAGCTCCAAAAAAACATGAAAATGCAAACAAAAGCTCACCTCGTGAATCCCTTAAAATCCCACCACCTCCACATAGCCCTAGATTGCCCCTGGAACATCCATTAGTGTTAGGTTTAACCGATGTAGGATGAGGAGGCAGCCATTTTACCAACTGAAAAGTATATTTGGACTAAAAAAATTGAATCCAATTTTGACCTTCCACCTTAACCTCTGGGAACTAAAGTTGAAATAATACCTAGAATTCCTCAAAAATTTGAGCAATGAGAGATAGAAACCTTATCAATTTTCCTTGAAATCTTCTGAAATTTCTCCACCTCCATAGATGCCAAAAAATTAACATAGGAAGGTTACGAAAAGAAAAAGACATATATGGATTAGTTTCAACTTGCAACCACTATGACGAAACTAATACCTGAACATTAGAATGTAAACTTCAACAACCACACACGGCTGAAAAATAATACCATACCTCTTTGGCCAAGTCACTTCTATAAAAGAAATGCTCAATCATTTCTTCCTGAGGGTGTTTGCAACAATGACATCGTGACGGCCCCAAGAACCCCAAACGTCGCATCACATCATCCATTGGAAGCTTCCTTCTCAAGAGATTGAACATAAAAAATGAAATTTTACTTGGCATACTTGAGTTTCATATCTGTGCATACATAACCGAAGCATTCCTCTTGCTTCGCACCAACTCAAAAGCTGTAGCCATGCAGAAATTTCCAGATGTAGTAAGCCTCCAAACACATCTATCCATCTCACTTGATACTGGAGGTGGAAAATGAATGATAGCTTCTACAATGGACTTGTCAAATAGGTGACCAACAGAAGAAATATTCTATTGTTCTTCTTCAACCAAGGAATTAATAGATGCTGAAGAGGTATTAATAGGTGATGATACACATATATCATAATAAAGCAAGTAAATCAATAAATAACATAAATTAAAGCAATAAACACATAGAATCAGATAATAGCACATAAGAGCACATAGCACATAAGCATAATATTCTGAATGCAAAATCCTAAGGAAAGCAGGTAAAACACATAAGCACATAAACACATAGTACACAAAAGCCCAAACTATTACACTGGAGAAAGCCTAATTACAATCTAAAATGGGTAAAGATAAGAAAAATAACATATCCTATCTATTGCATTTCCTATCTAAAATACAAAAATTTTTTGTCGAATAAATGAAAAAATATATTCTATCTATTACATTAACTATCTAAGATGCAAATTTTGCTGAATAAAATATTACCTATCTATTACATTTCTTTGAATAATTAATATTAAATTCAAATAAATAATGTGACGTAAATAAATACTCACACCTAAATAAAATAATAAACACATAAAAGATACATAAAAAATATAATAAAACACATAGGTGCACGTAGGAGCACATAAAGAGAAATCAAAAGGATAATAGAGGTACCTCCCATTTGAAGACTCAGTATAAATTTTAATGAAACAAATGGCCCCAATCATCTTGGATGAAAAGAATCAAGAAAGAGCTATTTCACGTAAAAATAGGTTTGTACATGTAATTGGGGCTCGTATACTATCTTGGCAGAATAGGTTATTATCTAATGGAGGTAAGATTGTTTTAATTAAACAGGTCCTATCTTCTATGCCTAATCATATATTGGCTTCATCCAATCCAACCAAAGGTGTACTTAGCTCAATTGAAAAAGTGATGGCTGATTTTCTGTGGGGGGGTTATCAGGGAAAAAACAAGTTGCAATGGATTAGATGGAAGGACCTTTGTCTCCCTCTTGATGTGGGAAGAGTTGGTTTTCGATCTTTGTTTGATGTTTTTGTAGCTTTTTCTGTCAAATTATAGTGGCAGTTTAGAACTTCAGATTCTCTATGGGTCTCTGTCATGGCTGCAAAGTATTGCTCAAAGAAATCTCCAGTTCGAGTCGTGATGACCTTTCTTCATCTTTAACGTGGAAGTGAATGTTGTTGATGAGAGATGTGGCAGAATCTCAAATGCTATAAAGGATGGATTCTCAACAAAATGTGTGTGTTTGGACTCCTACTTCTTTAGGGAAGTTCACGGTGGCTTCTGCTTTTAATATTGTTAGGAGTGTTCGAGCTTCTTCATTTATGCATATGAAAGCTTGGGATTCAATCATTCCTTTTAAGATATCTTTTTTTATTCTTCGTCTCTTATGCAACAAGTAGCCTTTTGATGTTTCCTTTCAGCGTTTTGGTATATTTGGTCCTTCAAAATGTCTTTGCTACCAAATTCCAGCCACAGAATCACTTGATCATGTGTTCATTTCTAGTGATTTGGCACTTAACACTTGGAATTATTTTATGGGTGAATGTGGTATTGTTAATTCAATCTGTTCCATTAGGCACCTTCTTGCTATTTGGTGGTTAAAGGGTTCAAAAAATGCCTATATGTCCTTTGTTTTTTACGTAGTACCTATTATCGTATGTTGGCATATTTGGAAATGGAGGAATGCTGCACATTTCCAAGATGTTAAGTTGCCTATCCCTTCTTTGTTGTGAAACATTTTTGAAAATATGAAAGAGATGTTTGTCACTAAATTTGCAGTCGCAAGGGTGAGTGGGCATAATTGGGTTTCTTTTATTCATTCGATTCGTCATCTGCAGTGGGCATAATTGGATTTCTTTTATTCATTCTATCCGTCATCTGTAGGAACCAATCATCTTTCATTCGATGAAATAGATACCTCCCCTTTTGGATTGTTTTAAATTAAATACTGATGGTAGTTCTCATGGGAATCCGAGACTCAATGGTGGTGGTGGAGTACTCAGAGACTCTTTGGGTAATTTTGCTTTTTCTACATTCTTCGGGGAGAACACCAACATGCAAGCTAAGGTCAAGGCTCTTATCTATGGTGTGGACCTTTGTCTGGAATACGGTTTTTCAAAGTTCCACGTTGAGTGTGATTCACAGACACTCGTTCAAATATTGTAACAAAAGATATCTGTTCCATGGATCATTGAACAGGAAGTTCATCAATTGTTACTTCATGCAAATAGGTTCCTTTCTTTTAACCATGTTTATAGAGAAGCAAATAAAGTAGTAGATATTCTTGCTAATGTGGGCTGTTCAGATCATGTGAATTCGATGTTTCTAAATGAGCAACATTTTCCTTTCTTGGTGAGAGGAGAAATTCGATTACATAGGTTAGGTTTATCTTCTATTAGAAATTGTAAATGATGAATTTGATGTGATAAGGAGTAGTCCTAATTTACTTTCTTTTAATTATGTACTCTTGAGGTAAGGTTGATATCCCCCTCATTTTTTAAATCGATTATTAATGAAATTTGGAGTGGTGACCTCCCCCGTGTATGAGGTTAGCCAAAAAAAAAAAAAAAGGTTTTTACATGTAACCAGAAATTTCTTTGAAACATGTAGAAAGAAAATTTAGGAAATTATTTAGTTTGATCTAGACCAAGAAAAAATCCAATTATCCAGAATTTGTTTTGAGACATGCAAAAAGAAAATTTGGAAAATTGTTTAGTTTGATCTTGACCAAAAAAAATGATTATCAAGCAATTGTTTTGAAACTTGTAGGAAAAAATTTGGAAAATTCTTTATCTTGACCTAGCCCAAAAAGGACAAAAAAAAAATTCCACTTATCAAGGAAATGTTGAAAAATAAATTTATGTAGATGAGAATAAAAAAAGGGACATTCTCTCTAGGATTTTTGCAGCATCCTAGTGAAGCTAATTATATTGATGATGAAGAGGGACCACTTTTGTCCTCATACACTTGTTTAGGGGTAAGAGGTACAAAGATATTTGTGAACAAATGAATACTTGTTGTTGTATCCATCATTGCAAACACGCCTATCAAATTGCCATGACCTATCAAGCAATACATGAGTAGCTTGCATGTGTATAACATCACAAAAGTACTTCATCCTCATATCTACCAACCCTAAAAGAAACATTCACTTGCTTTGTCACTCAAACTTTCCCACTATTGTTCAACTATTGCATTATGTAAGGCTATGAATGTCTCGACATAGGCAATTGTAGCTTCTCAACAAATAAAGTACTAGCAATCTTAATAAAAAAATACTACATACCTTGTTATTAACATGGTATCTAGTGTAGAAGATGTTTTCCAATTCCACTTGATCACCATTCACCTTAGGGGGAATGATAAGAGCTCGCCTAATGGTCTTTAATTCATTATGGGCAGCTTGCTTCATCTCATCTTCACTACTACTTTCCGATGGTGGCATCCCTTCATCAATTGATGAAATGCTCTTCACTTCACCATTGTCACTTATGAACATTGCTTGCTTGTTTGGATATTGAAAAGCAATGTGATCAAATCTCGTGAATTAAAGCACTTAATATGACAGCTCCTTGATGGTGTTTCATATTGGTCCTTCTTTTGGGATTTTGCAGTGACTACTTCACCCTTAGCCTTCACAATTGGTTGAACTTGAGGAACTTGAACTATCCCATTCATCTCTCCAATCATAAACTCAGTTATTCTTCCAATTGGTTGGACTTGAGGAACATGAACTGTCCATTCATCTCCCTGATCATAAACTCAATTATTCTTCCAATTGATTTTACTTGAAAAACTTGAGATGATACTAAATCTTCTCACCTTGAGTTGCCTCTCTACTAACACTCCATTTTCCATCTACTTATAATCGCGGCTTGACACAAAGTGTTTCTTCATGATAGATCTCAATTCATCCCAAGTATGAATAGGTGGCTTCCTATTCCTCTTTCTTACTCATAGTCAATTAAGCCCACCAATCAATGACACAGTCGATAAATATAATAACGGCTTTTTACCTTTCTATTTCTTAGAGTATGAATGGCAATCAAAAGTCATCTCAATCTTTTTCTTCCAGTTAAGATATGCCTCAGGATCTAGTTTTCCTTAGAAACCAGGAATTTTCATTTTAACCCACCTAAAGGCGTCTTCTCCTAGCTTATTATCCCGCCTTCCACACCTTGGTATCCTTTCAAACTCATCTTACTCATAATGGAGATCTTCTGTCTCACACCTTGGCATTCCTCCTCGCCTACTCCTTGATTGGCTTTAAGAGCTCTCTATTTGATCAAGTCACTTATGAAAAGATTCTATTGCTCAATCCACCATGCTTTCCATCCTCACCTCTATTACCTCCTTCAAGAGCTTGACATCTACACCTTCAGTTTCACATTGCCTAGACATCTTTTACTTAAAGAAACCTACAAGTGTTAGTAGTAGTCAAAGAATTTTCTCACATACTCTTCCTCACCCAAGATGATCTTCAATTTTTGTATTTCACTCAAATACTCTACTGCACTCAACACTCCCCGATGGCCTTTGATCATTTCCAGTGAAGAAATTAGAATTCTTCTCAAAAGTACTCAACTAAGTTATGAATTTTAGAACCACAGAAGTGTAGCAAATGTTGGTTGAGGACACAAAAAAGAACAAACTCAATTTTTTAACTTAATTTGATAGTGACAACCCAATAACAAGAAAGACACAAGCTTGTTAGTGTATGCCCTAAAACCAAGATGGTTTAAGGCTTTTTGTATTTACACTTAATTATAGTATATTTATTCATGTGGTATTTTTCTTTATCATCTATACTTGTATTTCCATGTTACTTGTTTGTTTGATAAAGTCCTTTGAATATTGACTATGTATTATAGATTGTAAGGGTTACAATTATGAGACTCTAATACATAAAGTCATATTCTTAAATATCCCTAGTCATAGTATTAATGAAATTAGACATCATTAATGCGGATAGACTAGCACATACTTTGCCTCTACTTATGGTAAGTAGTAGTTGATCTCATTGATATGGTGTGCGTGACATCTAAGTTGGTATATAGATGCTTGTTTGAGAACAAGTTCATTGGATTGATCCGCCAAGAGTTTTCAACTATAGCACCAATGGTTGAGCTCTTAATGGCAATGGTGTAAGTGATCCTTTGACTTGAAATTACCATAGTATCTTGAGTATGGATTGCTATACTTTGACTCTATTGCCCGTAAAAGGGTAGCCCACAGGTTAGAGATTGGATATAGTTTGAAGCATGGAAAGATAGTAAGTAATCAATATAGGATTCACCACTCCTTAATAGGAGAGTATATCCCTTTATGGCCAATTGTTGGAAATATTAACTCATAAATCTTCTGCAGAAGTGACAGTATAACTTGGAAGTAGTTTCAAGGTTATGCATCATGGAGAGTTATATTTCTGGAACAAGAAAATATAAATTAGTCATTTAATAGTATACACTGTACTTTTAGACTAATTGAGATATAGCGTGATGAAAGGATATTAATTACACGGTAACATTGTCATTGATGGGTATGGTCTACCATATGACTTTCCTATTCACTTGGGTGGTCATGATGCATTGTTAGACGCTACTCATGATCTATAAGTGCAAATTAATTAATTAGTGAATTAATGATAAATTAAAGTGTTTAATTTATCTAGCTCTTAATTAATTAATTAAAGATTTATAATTTGAATTTATTGCCAACGTGAATGGAACCTAATGGGTCACACACATAAAGAACAAAATCTTTGGGTTAAAATGTAATTAAGATAAGTATGAGATACTTATGGGGTTAATTTATGAGATAAATTAACTTAAAGGACTTATTCATAAATATTCTAAGTCTTGTAGGAAGTTAGTTTCCTAAAAGAAATAAAGTAACTAATTGGTTTTCTTATGGAATAGATTTCCTAGAAGAAAAGGTTTAAGTTACCTAAACCTTCTTGGTTTCCAATTAGCATTATTTCCTAAAAGACTAGAATACTTCCTCTAAAAATAGGTTCATGCTTTGACTCTTGAATTATTATTGCAACACAAGAGAAAACCTAGTGAGAGAAAAATTGCAAGAAGAATTTCACCACTTTCTCTCTCCTCTTTGGCGTCTCTCTCTCTTTCTCTCTCTCCCCTAATTGTTAGGGTTTTTGTTCTTCTTTTGTGCTCATAAATAATTCAAAGGAGCTAGCACTCAAAAGTCAAAGCAAGCAAGCCTTCAAAGGTTCCCGAAGAAATTGTTCGTGTGGATATCGTTAGAGGCTCTGCGCTTGGAAGGCTTTTCGTGGTAGATCTAACCTCTTCTTTGAAGGATCTTTGCCTAGTAGCATAGAAATCTTCTGTGCTTGAGGTAATCTTCGTGCAAACTCCCTTGTTAATCATATAGTTATGTCAAAGAGATCCATGGTTAAGGTAATGAATTTTTATTTTTTCGCTGCGTTATCTGTGCTATTACCTTACAAAGCTAGACAAGTATTAGACACAATTTGCAGCCCAAGTGAACAACAAGAATTCAACCAACAAAAAAGAAACAAGTTGGAAAATGATTAAACATGATGTGGGAATTAACAAGACACAAGAATGGCTAAAGAATGCTTCAAACCAAAATTGCCAAAATACGACGATTTGAGGAATTTTCTAGAATAACAATGGCTAGAATTTCACTTCCTTCTTTCCCAAGATTGAACACCCATATATATTTCTTTTACCTTTTCAATTTACACGTGCTTCCCTTTTCTTTCTTTTTTTTTCCTTGACTTTTTCCCGCACTTCTCTCTAAGTCCTTTCTTTTATCACAAACAACCAACAATCACAGTCCCAAAAGAAAGATATGACGTTTTGAAGCAAAATGTCAAAGATAATGCAAGATTGGTGAAATAAACAAAAGACACTTGCTTTAGGTCCTTTTGATATCCAAGAATAATAAAATAAGACAAAGATTAGAACTTTAGGTCAAAAGGTTGAAGCTTTAGAGCTAGAAGTTAAACTATCCAAAAACCCTATAATATAAAGACCCAAAAGAAACCTACGAAGAAAGACGCCACAAAAACACAAAATGTAGATTAAGGCTAGAAATTTTTTATGTTTAGAACTCAATGGAAAAAGAAACACTCAAAAACAAGATAAAAACTTAATCTTTTTGGATTTTTTAATAAAGAGAATGAAAGATAGTGAGGTAAAAAAGAAAAACTTGTAAGGTAATAAGGAGAGTAACGCAGTGAAAAATTTAAAAATTTATTACCTTAACCATGGATCCCTTTGATATAATCTACACGACTAAAGGGTGTTTGGCACAAATACCTCATGCATAGAAGATTTCTATGCTTCAAAAGGCACGATCCTATTCAAGATTTCTATGCTTCGATTGGAATCCTTTTGGTTAACCTCGTACACAGAGGAGGGCACCACTCGTAAATTTTATTAATAAAAAGAAACAGTACATCAATGGATGGGGGCTAGACCTAACCTCCATCAAAATTTATCGAAAAAATAAAATAAAAAGAGCTACTCCTTTTACAATTAATTAAAAGTAAAAAACAAAAGTCTATACTTTATAAATAAACACTTTTTCTTCAGAAATCTAAAAGAGGGATACCCAAGTTGATCCATTCTGATTGCACCTCTGACAAGCCTAGGTAATGAAGCAAAGCTTGAATAAATACAATTGGCCTGAAGAGTAGATCCTTCCTTTGCAAGCAAATCAACAGGGATATTCCCCTGCCTGTAACAGTGAGAAAGACTCTTTTCCGGATCCTTCACTGTGAAGAACTCCTTGTATAAATTCATTAAAACCCATGGACACAAGAATTTGCTATTCAAAATTTGCTATAGGAGAAGTGAGTCTGATTCCATATGAAGCGCTTGAAATCCTTTTTCCCCGCATAGATGAATGCCAAATAATGCCGCCTTAAATTCAGCTATAAGTCTAGAACATTTACCAAATGTGCAAGCAAAAGCAAGAAAAACTTTACCTCTTGAGCCCCTAAGAACTCCCACTCCACCACTAATACCCAGATTGTCATTTGAACTTCCATTAGTGTTCAAAATAAGGTCACATGCTAATGGTGGATTCCATTTCACCAAAGTAATTGTTACCACACTTCTTAAAGTAGTTGCCCATGAGAAGAATTCTATCCAATTAGACCTAAAAAATTGCCTTTTGAATTTAGTCTCGAAAGCAAACTTGCTATCCAAGAAAACTTTATTAGTAATTGCTTCCTAAGATGAAGACTTACCTTCAAATAGCCAATTGTTTCGACATTTCCATAAGTTCCAGAGGATCAAGATTGGAATAGCATGGTGCAAGAAAGCCAGATTTTATTTGAGACAACTCGTGACCACCAATTCATCAAATGCATTCTCATCGTTGTTCGTCTAGAAAGTACACCCGCCACCCCTTCAAAATAACTCCAGTCTTTTTGAGGCATCATTCTCACACAGAAAATATGCTCCATGTCCTCAATTGCAGGATCTGCACAAGAATAGCATTTTGATGGCCCATGAATACCAAAATTCTGCAAGATTTTCGTTGTTGGTAATCTCCTATGCACAAGCCTGAGCATGAACAAAGAAATTTTTATAGGACTTCCCATGCTTTAGATTTACTTGTACACAAAGCTTCTGCTACCACAACTCCTCACGAAGTCATAAGCAGACACAAAGAGAAATCTACCTGAACTAGAGAGCTTCCAAATGATATCATCATTTTCACCCACCATTATACTCTCCTCTGCAATATCCCTAATCTTCAGCAGTCTTTTCCAAGTTACTGAGTCCATTCTATTCCCTTCAACATGCATAGGGTGCTGCCCTCTATAGTACTTATCTTTTAAAAATTCTGCCCATAAAGATTTTTGCTCCCGAAATTTAATCAAAAGTTTAATGGAAAAGGCTTTTTGAATATTTGCAAAAGACCTAATCTCTACACCACCTTCATCAGTAGGTTTACAAAAAGCGTTCCATTACAGCCAATGATGCCTAGCTCCTTCCTCAGTGTTACCCTAGAAAAAATTATCAAACAACCTCTCTAAATTAGACAAGACACCCTGAGGAGGAGATGAACATGAAAAAATATGCAAAGGAATTGATGAAAGCACATTGTTGATTAAAATAGGTTTACCTCTAGGTGAAAGTAACTTATTGTGCGATGCCATTATCCTTTTTGTAATCAAATGGGCCATCTGCTCAAAGTACACCTTCCTTCTTCTACCAAGAAAAAGAGGACATCCCAAGTAACACATTGGAAAACTCCTCTCAGGAAACCCCATAGCATGTTGATGATCATCCTTCTATTAAGTTGTATATTAGGGTGACATAAATACCCACTTTTAGAAGGATTCACCCTTTGTCTCGAACAACATTCATATTTATGAAGTATCCCCTTAATCAATCGCAATGAACCCTTTGTAGCTCTTACAAGTAATAAATTTATCAATATTATTATATATATTATTATATGTTTTAGATATTATCTTAGTATAATTATAGTACTTTTGGGTGCAAATGACTCATTTTCCAACAAATTATAAGAATTAGGGTTTTGACCAAAATTAGGGTTTTTTAGGCAGAATTTTTATTTGAGCAAATTACTATGCAATTTTTGTGTATGATTGTAGGTTCATCATACTTAAACTCATTTTGGATCAATTGGAGTCAAAGAGATTCAAATTTAAAGGTGATTCAAAGAGCTAGGATTTGATGAACAACTTGGAGAAATAATTGTGCAAAAATAATAGAAAATCTAATTCTTCATCAAAATGCATGGCAATATGTGGGAAATGCTTGCACATGTGGAATACAACTTAGCAAAAATCAAAAAATTAACTGGGGACCACAGGAAGTGATCCGCAGGTTCAAATCTGCTGCTTGCCACCCGTGGATCCCCACCCACTGATCGTAGGTCGATTGGGACTTTTCTAGAGTTTCAACTTGCATCTTCTTCCAACTATTTTTGCAGATGTTTTCAAAGGAGTAGAAGGGTTTTGCAAGTGGGAGAATACATTGGAAGCAAAAATGAAGACTTTTATACGCATTTGGAATCCTCAAGCAAATCTTCATCATTTCCACGCATTAACGATTCATGCAAGTTGGAAAATGACTGGAGGAATATTTGTCTATAAATAGAAGTCATTTGTAAAGCCTTGATAACAAGTTTAGAGTAGAAAAGTAGTTGTACTCTCTAGTTTATACTTAGTTTGGCAAAGAATTAATAGAATTCTCTTCATCCTTCAATAGAATAGTGAGGAACATTGTAAGAGAACTTTTGTAGTGCAACTTTTGAAGGTGAATAAGAAGAGAAGCTTATTCCAATATTGGTTGAGCAATTCCTAAACTCTATCTCTTTTACTTTCAATTGTTGTCATGAATTCTTGCTTTGAAGTTGAACTTCTAGTTGTTTCATTAACCATGTTGAACTAAAAGCTTCATCTATATCATAGATGAAGCTAATGAATCAACAAACATGACTTAATTCACTTGCACTTACTAAGCTTGCATTTGTTTGTTTACTTGTTCAAATTTTAACACTTGTTTTTGCTTGGCCAACTTAAACAAGTCATCTAGTTGTTACTTGACATTGAGAGATGCATGTAACAATGGAAAATGAACAAGTAATACTTAAGTAGTTCATATGAGAATAATGGATGCTTAAGTGAATCAATACAATTCATGTTTTCACAAGGTTTCATCATGAGAATAGTCAGAATCTTGTCATTTCATAGAGAGATCTAGTTATGACACTTATGGAATTGGATTCTAAACAAGGCAAGATAAAACTTAGTAAGCCATTCATGCATGATTCATTAGTGGATTCTATATTCTAGGCTTCTTTGCTTGGCTTCTACAAAAATTTTCACTCTTATACCTATTCTATTGAAGGGACCCCTTATTCATCTTATTTTAATTGTGTTTAGATTATAAAAGTTAATAAACAAGCTTTAGTAGTTGCACATATATGATTCCTCGTGGGATTCGACACCTAATGCTCCAAGTATTACAATAGACCCGTATACTTGTGGTAAAAGTTGGGAGATTAGGTTTTATTACTTTACTTTTATGTGCATATTGCCTTGATTTTATACACCTAATCTACACTACATCAAGTTTTTGGTGCCGTTGCCGGGGAATCAAAGCAATATTAAGGCTAAAGCTAACTTTATTAATCTAAACTTTGTTGTGTTTATTTGTAAATAAATATTTTCTTTAGTTTTGTAGGTGTATGCATAGGAGCCTAAGAGTTGTGCTTCCATTTGATCTGAAGATTGAAAGAACCGCAAGGAAGGCAAGAAGACAAAGGCAAGAAGAACAAGCTAAGGTGGAGCAGATTGGTGACACCTCAAGTACATCTCAACTTCAAGAACATCCACAAGAGGTAGTTATGGATACGCTAAACCAAAGTCCTAACCCTCAAACTCATTTTTTAAGCGATTTTGCAATGCCGAATCCAACTGGTTTTCACACTAGTATAATTAGATCACCGGTTAATGTAAATAATTTTGAACTTAAGCCTGGTTTAATACAAATGGTTCAACAAAATCAATTTGGTGGTAATGTAAATGAAGATCCACACTTACACTTGGCTAATTTCATGGAAATATGTGATACAATAAAGCTGAATGGTGTTTCCGAAGATGCCATAAAGCTTAGATTATTTCCATTCTCTTTAAGAGACAAAGCCAAGCAATGGCTTCAAACATACCCACCAAATACCTTTGGAACTCGGACGGACCTTTCCAAAGTGTTTTTTAACAAATATTTCCCATCAGGAAAGACCGCAAGACTAAGAATGGACATAACAAATTTTCACCAAAGTGAAGGAGAGTCTCTATATGAGGCTTAGGACCAATTCAAGGACTCAATAAGAAAATGTCCACACCATGGACTTCCCGATTGGTTAATTGTACAAACCTTTTATAATGGACTTAATTATCAAACAAAAATCAATATAGATACGGCCGCCGGGGGAGCTCTTATGGCAATCGGTGGAGGAGGCTCAAGAATTGATAGAGGAAATGGTGGCAAATCACTACCAATGGGCCAATGAAAGAGGTATGTCTAGAAGAATGCAAGGTATGTATGAACTTGATACTTTAGATATGCTTAGAGATCAAATGCAAAATATGATGAATGTTTTCAACAAGCATGTCTCTAGTAGTTCAAATTCATCAAATAACGTTGCATATTGTCATATGTGGTGGTGATTCTCATGATCCATCTTCATGTGCACAAGTTCAATATGTTAATGATTATAACTCTTCTTCTTCTATGAATAATCCTTTTTCAAACACATACAACCCCGGGTGGAGAAACCATCCAAATCTTGGATGGAAGGAGCCAAAGATAATAACTCAACCTGAATTTTCACAAAATAAGCTAGCTTGGGAGGTGACAAATGAGAAGGTGATGGAAAGGGTTGAGCAATTTGAAAGTAGAATGTTAGGAATGGCAAGATCTTTAGAGAATCAAATTGTTCAAATAGCCGAACAAATGAACCTTAAGAAATAAGGGGAGTTACCTAGTAAAATAGAAATTAATCCTAAGGAACAAGTCCAAGCAATTGCATTGAGGAGTGGTAAAATGTTAAATGAACCAATCATAGAAGAATGTGGAAGTTAAAAGGATGAAAAAGAAGAAAAAGAAAAGGAAATAGTAAGTGATAATGATGTTGGTGTGAAAAATATGAATTCTCAATCACAAAATATTCCTCTTTCACCACAAATTCCATTTCCACAAAGGCTTAAGAATGAAAAGCAAGAGAAGGAATTGGGAAAGATTGCACAAATGCTTAAACGATTACATGTTAACATTCATTTTGTAGATGCATTTTTGCAGGTTCCCAAGTACAACAAGTTTTTGAAGGACTAATTGACAAGGAAAAAAAGCCTTGATGACTTTGCAACCATAGCACTCACAGAGGAATGTAGTGCAAGGATATAAAATAAACTTCCACCAAAACTCAAGGATCCAAGAAGATTTCCTATCCCATGCACTATTGATGATGTTACTTTTTCCAATGCATTGTGTGATTTGGGTGCAAGTGTGTCATTACTTTGTAAGGTAATAGCATAGATAACGCAGCGGAAAAATAAAAATTTATTACCTTAACCATGGATCTCTTTGACATATCTATATGATTAACAAGGGGGTTTGCATGAAGATTACCTTAAGCACAGAAGATTTCTATGCTTCTAGGCAAAGATCCTTCAAGGAAGATGTTTGATCTACCACGAAAAGCCCTCCAAGCGTAGAGCCTCTAACGATATCCACACGAACAACTTCTTTGGGAACCTTGTAGGCTTGCTTGCTTTGACTTTTGAGTGCTAGCTCCCTTGAATTATTAAGAACACAAGAAGAAGAAAAACCTAACCCTTAGGAGAGAGAGAGACTAAGAGGCGTGTCTCTTTTTAAATTTTTCTCTCACTAGTTTTCTTTTGTGCTACAATAATAATTCAAGAGTCAAAGCATGCACCTATTTATAGAGGAAGTATTCTAGTCTTTTAGGAAATAAAGCTAATTGGAAACCAAGAAGGTTTAGGCAACTTACTTTAAGCTATTCCTTCTCCTTTAGGAAATCTATTCCATAAGGAAACCAATTAGTTACTTTATTTCTTTTAGGAAACTAATTTCCTGCAAGACTTAGAATATTTATAAATAAGTCCTTTAAGTTAATTTATCTCACAAATTAACCCCATAAGTATCTCATACTTATCTTAATTACATTTTAACCCAAAGATTTTGTTCTTTATGTGTGTGACCCATTAGGTTCCATTCACGTTGGCAATAAGTATAAATTATAACTCATTAATTGAGCTAGATAAATTAAACACTTTTAATTTATCATTAATTCACTAATTAATCAATTCATACTTATAGATCATGAGTGGCATCTAGCAATGCATCATGACCACCCAAGTGAATAGGAAAGTCATATGGTAGACCATACCCTTCAATGACAATGTTACCGTGTAATTAATATCCTTTCACCACACTATATCCCAATTAGTCTAAAAGTATAGTGCATACTTTTAAATGACTAATTTACATTTTCTTGTTCCAGAAATATAACTCTCCATGATGTATAACCTTGAAACTACTTCCAAGTTATACTATCACTTCTGCAGAAGATTTATGAGTTAATATTTCCAACAAGTGGCCATTATAGGATATACTCTCCTAATTAAGGAGTGGTGAATCCTATATTGATTACTCACTATCTTTCCATGCTTCAAACTATACCCAATCTCTAACCTATGAGCTACCCTTTTACGGGCACCGAGGAATAGAGTCAAAGTATAGCAATCCACACTCAAGATACTGTGGTAATCTCAAGTCAAAGGATCACTTACACCATTGCCATTAAGAGTTCAACTATTGGCACTATAGTTGAAACTCTTGGCGGATAAATCCAATGAACTTGTTCTCAAACAAGCATCCACATACTAGCTTAAGTGTCACGCACACCATAGTCAATGAGATGAAATACTACTTACCATAAGTAGAGGCAAAGTATGTGCTAGTCTATCCGTATTAATGATATCCAATCTCATTAATACTATGGCTAGGGATATTTAAGAATATGACTTTATGTATTAGAGTCTCATAATTGTAACCCTTACAATCTCTAATACACAGTCAATATTCTAAGGACTTTATCAATCAAACAAGTAACATGGAAATACAAGTATAGATGATAAAGAAAAATACCACATGGATAAATATAACATAAATAAGTGTAAAACAAAACACCTTAAACCATCTTGGTTTTAGGGCATACACTAACAAACTCCCGCTTGCACTAAAACCAATAACTCATTTGTTTTAGGCCAAAAGCATTTACATGAGCATCATGCTTTTTCTGGGACAAGGCCTTAGTGAGATGATCAGCTATATTGTCATCAGTGGGAACCTTTTCTATCTTTACATCATTCCTACCAACTATTTCTCTAATAAGATGGTAGCGCCTAAGTACATGCTTGGATCGTTGATGAGACCTAGGTTCCTTTGCTTGGGCTATGGCACCATTGTTGTCACAATACAAAGGTATAGGATCAACAATGGAAGGAACCACTCCTAGCTCGTTGACGAACTTCTTGATCCAAACAGCCTCTTTTGCAGCTTCGGAAGCAGCAATGTACTCAGCTTCAGTTGTAGAATCAGCGGTAGTTTCTTGCTTTGAACTCTTCCAGCTCACAGCACCACCATTTAACGTGAATATAAATCCAAACTGCGACTTACTATCATCCTTGTCTGACTGAAAACTCGCATCAGTGAAACCACACACTTCTAAAGTGTGTCCTCCATAAACCAAGAATAATTCTTTAGTTCTTCTCAAGTACTTAAGAATACTCTTGACAGCTACCCAGTGACCCTCACCAGGGTTAGCTTGGCATCTGCTCGTAACACTTAGAGCATAGGAGACGTCGAGTCTTGTACATAGCATAGCATACATAATGGATCCTATTGCCGAGGCATAAGGAACCTTTTGCATGTTATCAATCTCGACAGGTGTCTTAGGACACATGTCTCTCGAAAGAGTAATCCCATGTCTCATAGGTAAGTACCCTTTCTTCGATTGCTCCATGCTAAACCTCTTTAGCATCTTGTCTATGTATGTCGATTGACTGAGACCAAGCAACCTCTTGGATCTATCTCTATAGATCCTAATTCCCAGAATATAGGTTGCCTCTCCTAAATCTTTCATGGAGAAACTTTTGGACAGCCATACCTTTATAGTTTGTAGTAAAGGTATGTCGTTTCCCATCAACAATATGTCATCTACATAAAGTATTAAGAAAACGACAGCGCTCCCACTCACCTTCTTGTACACACAAGGCTCGTCTTCGTTCTTAAGAAAACCAAACTCTTTGATTTGTAAGGTAATAAGGGGAGTAACGCAGCGAAAAATTTAAAAATTTATTACCTTAGCCATGGATCTCTTTGATGTAATCTATACGATTAAAGGGTGTTTAGCACAAATACCTCAAGCATAGAAGGTTTCTATGCTTCAAAGGGCAAGATCCTATTCGATGAAGGTGTTGATCTACCATGAAAAGCCCTCCAAGTGTCGAGCCTCCAACGGTATCCACACGAACATGATCTTTAGGAACCTTTGGGCTTGCTTGCCTTGCCTTTTGAGTGCTAGCTCCCTTGAATGATTCATGAAGAACACAAGAAGAAGAAAGAAGTTGAAACCCTAACAATTAGGGATGGAGGTGTGGCGTTTTTCTTGGAGAGAAAAACGCCACAAAGCTCTCAATTTTTCTCTCTCTAAATTTTGTGTTATGTTTCATCAATCACTCAAGAGTCAAGGCATGGACTTATTTATAGATGTAGTATCCTAGTCTTTAAGGAAATAAGAGCAATTGGAAACCAAGAAGGTTTAGGAAGCTTATCTTAAGCTAATCCTATTCCTTTAGGAAACCAATTCCAAAAGGAAACCAAATAGCTTCTTAATTCCTTTTAGGAAACTAATTTCCATCAAGACTTAGAATATTTATAATTAAGTCCTTTAAGTTAATTTATCGCATAAATTAACCCCATAAGTATCTTATACTTATCTTAATAACAATTTAACCCAAAGACCATGTTCTTATTGTGTGTGACCCATTAGGTTCCATTCACGTTGGTAATAAGTACAAATTATAACTCTTTAATTAATTAATTAAGAGCCAGATAAATTAACACTTTAATTTATCATTAATTCCCTAATTAATTAATTTGCACTTATAGATCATGAGTGGCGTCTAGCAATGCATCATGACCACCCAAGTGAATAGGAAAGTCATATGGTAGACTACACCTATCAATGACAATGTTACCGTGTAATTAATATCCTTTCACCACACTATATCCCAATTAGTCTAAGAGTGTAGTGCGCACTCTTTAAATGACTAATTAATGATTTCTTGTTCCCGAAATACAACTTTCATAAAAGTATAACCTTGAAACTCTTTCAAGTCATACTTTCACTTTTGCGCAAAAGATTCTTTAAGTCATATTTCAACAAGTCGCCAATCCGGGATATACTCTCCTATAATAAGGAGTGGTGAATTCTATATTGATTACTCACTATCCTTCCATGCTTCATACTATACCCAATCTCTACCGTATGGGCTACTCTTTTACGAGCACCGAGCAATAGAGTCAAAGCATAGCAATCCACACTCAAGATACCATGGTAATCTCAAGTCTAAGGATCACTTACACCATTGCCATTAAGAGTATAATTCATAAGCACTATGAATAGTAACTCTTGGCGGATCAATCCAATGAACTTGTTCTCTAACAAGCATCCACATACCATCTTAGGTGTCACACACCATAGTTGACGAGATCAACTACTACTTACCATAAGTAGAGGCAAAGTATGTGCTAGTCTTCCCATATTAATGATGTCCAATCTCATTAATACTACGACTAGGGATATTTAAGAATATAACTTAATGTGTAATAAGAGTCTCATCATTGTAACTCTTACAATCTCTTATACACAGTTAATATTCTATGGACTTCATCAAATAAACTAGTAATATAAATAACAAGTATTAAATGACAAAGAAAATGCCACATATATAAGTATAACACGAAATAAGCGTAATAAAAATCCCAAAAACCAACTTGGTTTTAGGGCATACACTAACATGATTGTCTCATCAAAATGAATATTCCAACTTCTTGAAGCTTGCTTGAGTCCATAAATGGACTTTTGTAGCTTGCATACCTTATGACTATCAATGGAGTCAAAACCCTCAGGTTGTGTCATGTACACATCCTCTTGCAAATTCCCGTTAAGGAATGCAGTCTTGACATCCATTTGCCAAATCTCATAGTCATAATAAGCAGCTATGGCAAGCAAAATCCTTATAGATTTAAGCATAGCTACCGGCGAAAAAGTTTCTTCAAAGTCAATTCCTTGCCTTTGTTTATAACCTTTTGCCACTAACCTTGCTTTATAGGTAACAATATTACCATCCATGTCAGTCTTTCTTTTAAAGACCCACTTGCACCCTATGGGTTTTATTCCTTCAGGTGGCTCGACCAAGGTCCATACCTTGTTCTCGTACATGGAATCCATTTCGGATTTCATGGCTTCGCACCATTTCAAAGAGTCTACATTAGACATAGCTTCTTCGTAGTTAGTAGGGTCGTCATCATCTATGACCAACACATCGTTGCTCTCGCTAATGAGAAATCCATATCTCTCAGGAGCATAACGTGTTCTACTAGATTTTCGAAGTTCTTGTGTAACTTGAGCTTCCGACTGCGCCTCATCAACATGTGGCGTAAGCTCTTGTTCCAACTGTTGACTACTTTGTGGTTTTTGAATTTCTTTAAGTTCTACTTTACTCCCACTACTTCTTTCAAGAATAAACTCTTTCTCTAGAAAGATAGCATGTCTTGAGACAAACACTTTTTGCTCAAGGGGATTGTAGAAATAGTATTCTCGACCCTCTCTAGGATACCCCACAAACAAACATTTGTCAGACTTAGCTTCAAGCTTGTCCGACATATTTCGCTTTACATAAGCGAATGTTCCCCATATCTTTAAATAACTAAGATTTGGTCTTTTACCATACCATATCTCATAAGGTGTGGTATCAACAGATTTTGTAGGAACACGGTTGAGTGTAAAGGAGGTGGAATCTAAGGCATATCCCCAAAACGAACTAGGAAGTGATGCATGGCCCATCATAGAACATACCATATCTAATAAAGTACGATTTCTCCTTTCAGACACACCATTTAGTTGTGGCGTGTATGGAGGAGTCCATTGAGGAATAATCCCATTTTCCTCTAGATATTGTTGGAACTCTTGACTTAAGTATTCTCCACCTCGATCAGATCTAAGTGTTTTGATACTCTTGCCAAGTTGTTTCTCAACTTCAGCTTTGAAGACTTTGAACTTTTCAAAGGCCTCGGATTTGTGCTTCATTAGAAACACATAACCATATCTAGAATGATCATCCGTGAAAGTGATGAAGTAGGAGAAACCACCTCTAGCATGGATTGACATTGGCCCACAAACATCAGTATGTATAAGCCCAAGAAGATCACTAGCACGTTCACCCTTTCCAGTAAAAGGTGTCTTGGTCATCTTACCAAGTAAACAAGATTCGCATGTCCCAAATGATTCATAATCAAATGAGTCCAAGTATCCATTTTTATGTAACTTGGATATGCGTTTCTCATTTACATGACCAAGTCTACAATGCCAAAGGTATGTTTGGTTAACAATATCTAATTTTTGTTTCCTGGTGTTTATGTTGAGAATGGACTTTTGTTCATCTAGAATATATAAACCATTAATTAATGTACCAGTACCATAAGTAATACCATCACGTGAAAAAGAACAACTTTTATTCCTTTGAATGATGGTAAAACCATCCAAATCTAACAATGAGATAGAAATGATGTTCTTTGTAAGTACTGGGAACAAAATAACAGTTTCTCAATTCTAAAATAAGCCCAGTGGGCAAAGAGAGTACATAGGTTCCTACGGCTAATGCAGCAACTCTTGCTCCATTCCCCACACGTAGCTCGACCTCTCCCTTTGCCAGGAATCTACTATCTTTAAGACCCTGCATATTATTACAAATATGAGATCCAGATCCGGTATCTAATACCCATGAGTCTTGGTTAGTAGATAAATTAATCTCAATCATAAACATACTAGAGGTTGAAGCTTCACCAAGCTTCTTTGACTTTAGAGAGTCAAGGTAGGCCTTGCAATTCCTCTTCCAATGCCCATCTTGTCCGCAATGGAAGCATGTGCCCTTGGGTTTGTCCTTCTTAACCCCACCCTTAGGTTTGGTTCTCTTCTTCTTGGACTTCTTAAGCCCAGAATTGGGCTTCTTTTTCTTGGAGCCCGAGACAAGCATAACGGTGCCCTTCTCCTTCTTAAGATTAGGCTCAGCAGTCTTGAGCATGTTCATCAATTCAGTCAACGTGCACTCAACTTTTCGCATGTTGAAGTGTAGGATGAATTGTGAATAGCTCTCAGGGAGGGACTGAAGAACTTAAGTCAATACTTAACTCATTGTCAGAAACGTGTCCCAGATCAGCTAATTTTTCAATTAGCCCAATCATCTTCAGTACATGGGTAGTCACTGAAGATCCCTCTGCCATCTTGCATTGATAAAGCTCCCTTGAGGTCTCATACCTCTCAGTCCTAGCTTGTGCATCGAACATTTCTTTTAAGTAGCACAATCATGGACGGAGCATCCATCTTAAGATGTTGCTTTTGCAATGCAGGGGACATAGCAGCTAACATGATACATGTTGCAGCATCATTGTCGACTTTGTGCATCTCATATGCATCTATGTCCTCTTGTGATGCAGTAGCGGGTGGAGGAGGGGGCATGGGTTTATCGAGGACATACTCAATTTTTTCATGTTTGAGAACAATTCTCAAATTGATATTCCAGTCCTCAAAGTTGGTTTCATTGAGTTTGTTGTCAAGAATCGGTCGCAAATTCACGTTAGACATTCTACAAAAAGTAAAGACAGAAAATAAGTATTTGTTTTATGTTATATGCAAACCAAAAATGTGGATTCGTAAATTTATTTGGTTTGCTCCCACTATTTTACTTCAAACCAATAACCCTCAATATTGATTCGGGAATCCGTTGGAAATTCCTAGTGGGTCAGGATCCCATCTAATTATCTTCAAGCTTGACGGTGGGCCAACAACCCAAAGATAATTTTGATTAGGTAGGTAACTTTTACCAATCACAACCCTTGTGATTCCTATTTTGACATCAACCCTTGAAGTGAAAGTTTGCCTCAAAAATACCATAACCTTGACGGTGGGCCAACAAGTTATGTAATTTTGTTAAGTTATACCCATTATTCAGAGATCAAATCTCATAACGAAAACATATTCCAAGTAAGGTGACCTTGACGGTGGGCCAACAAGTCAACACTTAATAGGAACTCTTCGTTTTTGTTATAATAATGGGAGGCAACTAAATAGATGACTTAATACTTAAATTTGAGGGATTTTAGTTTAAAATAATGTCTCATCATATTATGCAATTAAAATATATCAATCATATAAAATAAAAGCATAATAAACGTGGATGATTATGGACTTTAACTAGTAATATTTCCTTCGAGCCTTGAAGAAAATATTTGGTTAAAATTCCTAGGGGACGTTTCAACTCCTTGATGCGCCTCCTTGGTTGCTCCTTGGTACCACCTCCATCTTCTTGTACATTACATGTGTAATTCTAATCTAAACAATTTAAATAAACCTATTCCTAACCTATACTTTGTACATTACAAGTATTGATCAAGAAACCTCGAGTTACATTCGAGGGGAGTTTAGATGAGAAGAGAATTACATCAGAAAATAGAGAGGAAAGGACACGCAGGCCCTATTTATAAAACCAATACAAGCCAACCATAAAAGAAGTAATAACCATTCAATCGCATTGGTCTAGTCCATAATCATCCACCATGCCATCATACTATTTAACAATTAAATAAATTAATTTATTTAATTCTAGTCATAAATCATATGGTCTAAATAGTATAGATTAATGCTCTTGAAATTTATTTGTCTAAAAAATATAGTTATAGAAGGTATAGGTTTCCAAATTTTAACTTTCCAAATCTTAACAAATAAAATTGGAAAGTGTTTTATTTGAGAAATTATCAAAATTCGCGTTCTTTCAAAAAATAGGAAAAATCCCGCTAGGTTTCTGCCTACAAACCGCGCGACAAAACGTGCGTGGGTTCATCCGCGGTTTGTAACCCGCGCGACAAACCGTGCGCGGTTTCATCCGCGGTTTGTGGACAGAAGTTACGGGATTTTGACCGCGACTCAAAACGCGCGCGAGTTTTCACGTGGTTTGTGTCCAGAAAATACGATCTTTGAAATTCTTTGGCGTTTTTCCAAACTCTTTTGAATCAAAACATGTTAAAACCCTTTTAGCATGTTAAAAAATAATTTAGAAACCATAAAAACAACTTTAAGAACTCATCTTAATTATTTTAAACACTTTAAAACAATCAAGAACTTTTCTTAAAAATCAAACTCTTGATTTTTCTAAAACAATTTTGAGACAAATTTCATCAAGAACAAACCATCCATATTTATGACAATTAAATAAACACAAATCATATAGATATAATCAAAGAAGGCTCTGATACCACTGTAAGGTAATAGCACAGGTAACGCAGCGGAAAAATAAAAATTTATTACCTTAACCATGGATCTCTTTGACATATCTATATGATTAACAAGGGGGTTTGCATGAAGATTACCTTAAGCACAGAAGATTTCTATGCTTCTAGGCAAAAATCCTTCGAGGAAGATGTTTGATCTACCACGAAAAGCCCTCCAAGCGTAGAGCCTCTAACGATATCCACACGAACAACTTCTTTGGGAACCTTGTAGGCTTGCTTGCTTTGACTTTTGAGTGCTAGCTCCCTTGAATTATTAAGAACACAAGAAGAAGAAAAACCTAACCCTTAGGAGAGAGAGAAAAAGGCGTGTCTCTTTTTAAATTTTTCTCTCACTAGTTTTCTTTTGTGCTGCAATAATAATTCAAGAGTCAAAGCATGAACCTATTTATAGAGGAAGTATTCTAGTCTTTTAGGAAATAAAGCTAATTGGAAACCAAGAAGGTTTAGGCAACTTACTTTAAGCTATTCCTTCTCCTTTAGGAAATCTATTCCATAAGGAAACCAATTAGTTACTTTATTTATTTTAGGAAACTAATTTCCTGCAAGACTTAGAATATTTATAAATAAGTCCTTTAAGTTAATTTATCTCACAAATTAACCCCATAAGTATCTCATACTTATCTTAATTACATTTTAACCCAAAGATTTTGTTCTTTATGTTTGTGACCCATTAGGTTCCATTCACGTTGGCAATAAGTATAAATTATAACTCATTAATTGAGCTAGATAAATTAAACACTTTTAATTTATCATTAATTCACTAATTAATCAATTCATACTTATAGATCATGAGTGGCATCTAGCAATGCATCATGACCACCCAAGTGAATAGGAATGTCATATGGTAGACCATACCCTTCAATGACAATGTTACCGTGTAATTAATATCCTTTCACCACACTATATCCCAATTAGTCTAAAAGTATAGTGCATACTTTTAAATGACTAATTTACATTTTCTTGTTCCAGAAATATAATTCTCCATGATGTATAACCTTGAAACTACTTCCATGTTATACTATCACTTCTGCAGAAGATTTATGAGTTAATATTTCCAATAAGTGGCCATTATAGGATATACTCTCCTATTAAGGAGTGGTGAATCCTATATTGATTACTCACTATCTTTCCATGCTTCAAACTATACCCAATCTCTAACCTATGAGCTACCCTTTTACGGGCACCGAGGAATGGAGTCAAAGTATAGCAATCCACACTCAAGATACTATGGTAATCTCAAGTCAAAGGATCACTTACACCATTGCCATTAAGAGTTCAACTATTGGCACTATAGTTGAAACTCTTGGCGGATCAATCCAATGAACTTGTTCTCAAACAAGCATCCACATACTAGCTTAAGTGTCACGCACACCATAGTCAATGAGATCAACTACTACTTACCATAAGTAGAGGCAAAGTATGTGCTAGTCTATCCGTATTAATGATGTCCAATCTCATTAATACTATGACTAGGGATATTTAAGAATATGACTTTATGTATTAGAGTCTCATAATTGTAACCCTTACAATCTCTAAGACACAGTCAATATTCTAAGGACTTTATCAATCAAACAAGTAACATGGAAATACAAGTATAGATGATAAAGAAAAATACCACATGGATAAATATAACATAAATAAGTGTAAAACAAAACACCTTAAACCATCTTGGTTTTAGGGCATACACTAACATACTTCACATGTCAACAGTTAGAAGGCCAGGATTTAAGGGTGTACAAATCACAAATATCACATTGCAACTAGCCGATAGGTCCATTAGGCATCCACTTGGTGTTCTTGAAAATGTCTCAATAAAAGTGGACAAATTCATCATCCCAGTTGATTTTGTTGTTTTAGATATGGAGGATGATGTTAACATACCTATTATACTTGGTAGACCTTTTCTTGTGACCGCCGGTGCAATTATTGATGTAAAAAATGGCACACTTAACTTAACAGTAGGGGATGTCGAAATAGCTTTTAACTTGAATGATATGTTGAAACATCCATTTTCTACATTTAACATGTATTTTATTGATGATTTGAATGATGATCTGTTAAATATATCATTTCTAGGCTTTCGAAGCACAAGAGAAGGACAACATGAAGAAAAGACCAAGTGCACTTCATTGACATAACTACATCCAAAGGAGTAGAGAATTCTTTGGATCATGGTCCTAACAAGTGAAGCATGCACCAATGAATCTAGCTCTCGACTCTAAATGAAGCGCTTGTTGGGGGGCAACCCAACGTTTTTAATATTTTTGTATAATTTTAGTTTGTTTTGTTAAGTATTATGTAGTTTTAAGTTTGTATGTTTTGTAGGTAATGCAACTTGGAACATGAAGATCGAGTTTGATTTAAGATGTCAAAATCATGAGTTTGATTCTAAAATTCATTCTTCTTTAACATTTCATACTTATAAGAATGTTTAACATGTGCATTATGTGTTATATGAGGTGTTTTAGAAGTTGGAATTTGATGAAAGTTACTATTCATGATTGGGAAATTTTTTGAGCAAAAAGGTCATTTGGTGATTCATAGAGATTTTACATTATTTGGCCTTGTTTCTATGGTTAATATGCTCAAAGAAACATGCATACATTATTGGTTTGGAATGTGCATTCAAATTTTGCAAAATATGCAACTTTGGAAGTCATGCTCAATCTATACAAAGTATTGTGAATATGATGCAAAATTTGAGAAGTTTGTGTTTGCACACGTGTATCTTCATAATTCAAACTTGTTCGGTTCAAAAACATGTTAAATTTAAGGTTGAAAGTGCTGTAAAAAATAGAAAATGCCAATGGAACAGTAACATAAAAGAAAACAATTCACTGCCTGCTGCAAGGAGTGATCCGCAGGTTACGACCCGCGGATCTCACCCACAGATAAACTTCTAGAAGGTCTGTGTGATCTGTTACACAGGGATCCGTGGACAGGCTTAATGAACCACGGGTACACACTCGAGGATCACTAGTCAAAGTAGTTTTTTAAATTCTTTTTCGTTGGTTTTCAATGGGTTCACTTGCAACATGTGTTTCATGGTTTGTATACATGTTTTGGACAATCAAATGAACATGTTCCAATTATGCATTTTATTTACTAAAGTTTAATTTCATATTTTTTAATAAAAGTCATGAAAAAGTGAATTTTTGCTATCAAGCAAATTTGAACAATTCTTTTGTCTTTCACTTCATCCATTTATAATACATTTTTGCTTGTGTCATTTGAGTTTCAAATTTCCATCCCTTGGAGCCTTACTGCACAAAGGAAGTGTGGGGAAACCATGAGCTTTCAAGCATGCTATGTTTATTTTGTGGTTCATGAGTATTTTATTTATCATCTAACATAGCATTCAAGTGTTTTGAGATTTGAAAACAAAGACAATGAGTAAGTTTGGATCAAATTAGGAACTTGATGAAGCATTGCAAAGAGAGACTTGTCAAGGCCAATGGAATTCAAAGACATAACAATATCAAGCGTTGGAATTTCTCAACCAAACAAGGGGAGTTTTCTTATTTCTTATTGCATTCTTAACTTTTCTTTTATACATTGAGGACAATGTTTCATTTTAAGTGTGGGGAGAAGGTATAAGATTATGTTGGGTTGGGATTTGGAGTAAATAGTGCTAAGATATTGTTTTGGTAAAATATGACCAAAATTTTTGAAAATTTGCTTCATTAACATGCTTTCATGCCATAAACTTGTTGAATTCCTTTACTTTTTGAAATAATTTAGGCAACTTTGATTGAATATTTTCTACAAATATTTGAAGAAATAGTCATTATGTGATTAGGAGTTTTGTTTTTGAGAAAGTATATCTTGTAAAATGATTGTAATTGTGTCTTGATTTGGCAAGTTTGATTTTAAATTTCTTTTCCTTACTTAATTTCACATTTCCAAGTGGTAGATATGGACAAAAAGTATACTTATTTGAATTAAAGGACAAATAGGTTATGAGGAAAAATTGATAAATGCTTATTTATTTCTACTACAATGATTCAAATTGCTTAGTAACTGGGAATCTTCATCACAAAATGTCAATTTTTGTGTCAAACAGATATTGAATTAAGAATATGCATAGCAAGTTTGATTGAAAGTAAATCGTTGAGTAATAAGGGGTCTTCATCACAAAATGTCGATCCTTTCATTAAAAGACAATTTTGCTTCTCAAACTAAGGGTTCAAATGTGGTAAAATGATCAAAGTGTTGAGTAACTAGGAGTTTTCATTTGCAAATGTCAACATTCACGTCAAAAGACACTTGCTATTATAAATTATAATATGTCCCTATTGTGTGTAAATTGAATTGTATATGATTGTCCATATTAAATACCTGGTATGTGAAATTTTGTAAGGCAAAGAAATTTGGTTGAACTAGTTTTAATCTTGAAATAATTAATTCCCTTTTACTTGGTATGATTAGTATTAAAAACAGTACAAGGAATTTCATAATGCCTATTTACTTTATCTTGTGTAATTGCATTCAACAATGAGGCATTTGTTATTTCAATACTTGAATCATATTTTGAACTCTTGATTTTCTAATTGCTTGAGGACAAGCAATGATTCAAGTGTGGGGGAGTTTGATAAGTAATAAATTTACCAATATTATTATATATATTATTATATGTTTTAGATATTATTTTAGTATAATTACAGTACTTTTGGTGCAAATGACTCATTTTTCAACAAATTATAAGAATTAGTATTTTTACCAAAATTAGGGTTTTTGAGGCAGAATTTTTATTTGAGCAAATTAATGCACAATTTTGTGTATGATTGCAGGTTCATCATACTTAAACTCATTTTCGATCAATTGGAGTCAAAGAGAATGAATTTCAAAGGTGATTTAAAGAGCTAGGGTTTGATGATCAACTTGGAGAAATAATTGTGCAAAAATAATAGAAAATCCAATTCTTCATCAAAATGCATGGCAATACGTGAGAAATGCCTGCACACGTGGATCCCCACTCGTGAATCGTAGGCCGACTAAGACTTTTCTAGGGCTTCAACTTGCATCTTCTTCCAACTATTTTTGCAGACATTTTCAGAGGAGGAGAAGGGTTTTGCAAGTGGGAGAATGCATTGGAAGCATAAATGAAGACTTTTATACTCATTTGGAATCCTCAAGCAAATCTTCATTATTTTCATGCATTAATGATTCATGCAAGTTGGAAAATGACTTGAGGAATATTTGTCTATAAATAGAAGTCATTTCTAAAGCCTTGGTAACAAGTTTAGAGTAGAAAAGTAGTTGTACTCTCTTGTTTACTTATTTTGGTAAAGAATTAATAGAATTCTCTTCATCCTTCAGTAGAATAGTGAGGAGCATTGTAAGAGAACTTTTGTAGTGCAACTTTTGAAGGTGAATAAGAAGAGAAGCTTATTCCAATATTGGTTAAGCAATTCCTAAACTCTATCTCTTTTACTTTCATTTGTTGTCATGAATTCTTGCTTTGAAGTTGAATTTCTAGTTGTTTCATTAACCATGTTGAACAAAAAGCTTCATCTAGATCATAGATGAAGCTAATGAATCAACAAACACGACTTAATTCACTTGCACTTGCTAAGCTTGCATTTGTTTGTTTACTTGTTCAAGTTTTAACACTTGTTTTTGCTTGGCCAACTTAAACAAGCCATCTAGTTGTTACTTGACATTGAGAGATGCATGTAACAATGGAAAATGAATAAGTAATACTTAAGTAGTTCATATGAGAATAATGGATGCTTAAGTGAATCAATACAATTCATTTTTTTCATAAGGTTTCATCATGAGAATAGTTGGAATCTTGTCATTTGATAGAGACATCTAGTTATGACACTTATGGAATTGGATTCTAAACAAGGCAAGATAAAACTTAGTAAGCCATTCATGTGACAACCCCACCTTACCCAGAGGTGCACCAAAGGGCTTAGCGGACTGCCTGCCTAGCTCTCGCCAGGACTCAAACACGCACTCGCTTAAACATCCCTCCGTACTTCACTTAAAATAAAATGCACTCATAAATAAATACATTCATAGTATTTACTTGAAAATTATAAATATTACAAGAGTTTTGCATCCCAGAATGTAAATAATATTTATAATAAAAGCCAACACATTTAAGCTATCAAAATACCAAAACAAAACATGTACAAGGTTCAAAATCAGCTCCTTCAGCTTTGATAGTTTTGGAAACCTGGTTAAAGAAAACAAATACATCGGGATGAGTTATAATAGCCCAGTGAGTGCTCAAGACATGCGGCATACCAATAACAAATAACCTTTAAAGATAATAATTAACGATTTCAATAAAAATGAACAAGCAAAGTGAAGTGTCATATAATCAATGGCGGATACTGGCTCACTACGAGAGCAAGCTCAATCGCAGGAATATCAATCACGAACAAGATAACAAGGATATCGGGACTGAGATAATAGCTCAGGTCTGCGACACTTGAAAAAATTCAATCCAGAGTTACCCTCTTAGAGGAATGAAACTCATATAAGAAAGAATATCACGCACCTATAACCCACAGCACCTTATATCACCCCAAACTCACTAGGTTGACTAACCGAGGAGTAACGGTGAAGTTAGCCCCGGAAGTCCAAGATCAAGCATAAAATTTAATCATGAGTTAGCCTTTTTCAGGACTTTACTCAAATATAAAATTAACATGCACCGAATAACGCCCATCACCTTATATCTCTCCCATACTCAACCACGGAAGTCACATGCACAAATAACACGTTGGATAGTGAAAGCATGTAACACATTACGGAATAGATGCGATAAAGTACACATCTTTCCTCAAGTAACACATTTTATTAAATAATCATGTCAAACATAACATATCATTTTATGCATCAAAATAATAATATCAAGTATTACATGGAATTTCATGCATCATGCACACATAAGAACACTCACCTGAAATGCCTATGAAAAGATTTCGTGGTAAGGTTGCGTCTCACTTCCGGATCCTGAAATTCACGAGAAATAATCGTATAAAAATCCTAACTAAAATCTAAGAAATTTCATAAGGAAATTCAAGAAATACCCCAAGTCTTTCTAGGGTTTAATTTCTAGGGTTTTGGAGCTTAGGGTTTTACCCTAGGGTTTAGGGTTTTCAAATTTAGGGTTTTCTAACTTTCTAGGGTTTTGCTCAGAAAGGTTTACTTCACTAATAGCTAATCTACGAAAATTTTTGCATGCTTAAATCACTAAATTACAGCTTATAAAGCCTTAAATCATAGCCTAATTATTTTTATTTCCTAGGTTTTACCGAAATTTCGGCAGCACTTCCCCTATAATCGGACTAATCCAAAAATTTTAAACCTGCAAGAAAATGTCCAACAACCCAATTTCAAGTAGTTCTACTAATCTCACATCAAACTCAATTCAATTCCATTCAAATTTATCACAAAAATGCATAACCTACTCCACGTTCTTCAAGCAAATCAAACCTAGATCATGACTTTTCAAGTTTAATTTACTATCTACAAGGCATACAAGTCCATAAGCTTCACATTCATGGAATAAAACTTCACTTTTCATGGCCAAAAATTAATCTTACTTAACAAAAAAAAAACATAACTTAAGAGCTAAAAATTATAATCTTACACTTGAAATTAAAAGAGAAATTCATGGGAAATACCTCTAGGTAGACAAGATTGTTGCTTAGGAGGAAGTTCCACTCAATTTCTATGGTTGAAAAATGATTAAATGGAAGTAAAAGATCCAAGAAAATTGAAAGAAAATGGAGAGAAAAGAGGGAAGCAAGCAGCCGGCCAGCAAGAAGGAAAAAGAAGAGAAAAATTGGTTAAGTAGGAAGAAAAGAAATGGAAAAGAATTGAAAAAAAAATGGACCAATTAAAACAAGACAAAGATAAAGAAGTCTTGACTTTTCTCTCCATGAAAGACCACACTTGGCATGAGCTAATTAGAAAGAAATTTTGTTATTTATCTTCACATAATTCTTGCAAGATTTCCTAGGTACAACTCTTAAGGAACTAAGTACAACATGCTCATTTTTTTTTTCCTAATGAACATAATACAAAATGAATGGTCTTGGCATGAATTTCTAGGGTGTTACAATTCATGCATGATTCATTAGTGGATTCTATGTTCTATGCTTCTTTGCTTGGCTTTGATAATGGCCAAAGTGACTAGGTTTTTAGGTGTGTTTAGGCTAGGATTTATTTGCTTTTCTTTACAAGTTTTACTTGATTATTGTAGTTTTTCTTTCTTTTGGACTCTCGAGTGAATTTTACATGAGAGCTACTCATTTGGCTTATTTTCCGTGCTTTTATAGGTTTTTCCACCTTTTATTGCCGAATGCCAAAGTATGGTTGAATGTGTGCTAAGATGGGGAAGAAACCTAGCAAGTGCAAAATGAAGTTTAAAGAAAATTGGTGTTCTGCTCCCATCCACGCCCTTATCCGCAGTGTGAATGAGGTCGCGGGTAGGAGCAGCAACTTGGTCGTACGAGGATTATATTTGTATCCCCATCTGCGGTTGTCGCGCCCCATTTTTTCAAAGGAAGATGGAAAAAGGAAGAATTAAAATGTGTGTTGTGTTTATTTATTGATAAAAGAGTGTAGGTTTTTAGTAAACTAATTTTAGAAAAATACTTTACAAAAAGGTTTGACAAAAGATGTGATTTTTAGAAAATGCCTTATTTAAAAAATAAAAAGAAGAAGGGCCTAAAATGGGACTTTGAAAATGCGACGGTTTTTGGGCCCCAAAATAGAGTCTAAAAAGGGTTTTTAGTAAAAAGGGAGTCGCCACTTGGTATTGAGTTTTGGTGTACCAAGTCACCGGAAAATATTTTACAAAGGTAAGAAAATCGAGAATGATTTATTTAGAAAATGATTTCTTGGAAAAAATATAAGAAGAACAAGAAAACCCCTTTTAAGACAACTCTAGGTCTTTGAAAACAAGAGAAAAAGGTTCGGGAGTCACAGTTGAAGAAAGGGAAGGCAAAGGCTCGCGCCTAAGGCACCCTTTCAACCTAGCTGAAACTAGTTGCAAGGTTTAGTTTAAATTTTCCTAATATAATCCTATGATTTTATCACATTTGGATGCAACTATATAAATGCAAATCTAGTCCTAAAAAATGGATATCGTTAAGGGACAAAATATTCCATTGAGGTTTGGTCGGGATATTCGCATTAATTGCGAAACCCGAGTCTAGACCTCGATGGAGTCACGAGTATAGATGCTAAATGGAATGCAAAAGAAAAGAAAAATAATGGTATAGATAGTAAGTGAACAAGAAAGTGGGGATGCAACATAACTAGGTACGAGGGAACTAATAGACTCATGACTAACTATTTCTACTCACGGAGGGGGGAACGGCATGTACGCCACCGCTTCCCACAGTAAGTAGATGACTATTTCTTAGTCAAAAATCACACAAATGACCTAAAGATTCTATGTGTAATGGAAGTCTAAATGTTATGCACTAAACATATGTTTAAAATAGATAATAAGTGATAATAATACATAAAAAAGCTATACAAAAATGAAAAAAAGGCCTAAAAGGAGAAATGTGTGTGAAATAGGCATGAAATGCACATGAGAAGTGATTCTAATACTATAAATGACCTTAACAGGCCTAACATTGAACTAGCTTATTTTCTAGAAATTCTCCGCTAGCGTAGGACTAGCGAAGAAACCTGAAATTAACCACAACTAGCGTTGGACTAGTGTGGCGACATGATACATTATAACGAAGTAAATAAATGAATAAAATATAGATTTAAGCAATAATCATATGAAAGCAAATAATAGCACATAGGAGCACATAGCACACAAGCATAATATTCTAGATGAAAAGTCCTAGGGAAAGTGAATAAAGCACATAAGCACATAGCACACATAGCACACAAAATCCCTAACTATTACACCAGAGAAAAACCTAATTACAATCTAAAAATGGAAAGGAATAAAAGATAACCTATCTAACCTATCTATTACATTTTCTATCTAAAATACATAAGCATTTTGTTAAATAGATGAAATATAAACTATCTATTACATTAACTATCTAAATACAAAATTTTTGCTTCAAGAATATTACCTATCTATTACACTTCTTCGAAAAATTAAATTCAAATAAATAACATGGAATGAATAAATAAATATTCATGCATGAATAAAAATTATAAGCACAAAGAGATACACAAAAGAAAACATATAGGAAAAGCACGTAGGAGCACATAGGAGCATATGAAGTGACATTGAAGGGTAATAAAAGTACCTCCCATTCGTAAACTCGGTACAAATTGCTAATAAAATCAACAAACATGTCAAGGTACCACTATTTAAGTATAAAAATATGAAATACTTAAAATTGGGGATAAAATGTAAAGTTCGAGCAAAGCTAGGGGACTTAGAATAAAATTCCAGCAAGTTTAGGGATTTAGAATAAAATTCCAGCAAGTATTTATGACTTAAAACTAAAATTCCAGCAAGTTTAGGGACTTAGAATAAAATTCCAGCAAATATCTAGGACTTAAACTAAGATTCCAGTAAGTTTAGGGATTTAGAATAAAATTCCAGCAAATATCTAGGATTTAAACTAAGATTCCAGCAAGTTTAGGGATTTAGAATAAAATTCCAGCAAGTATCTAGGACTTAAAACTAAGATTCCAGAAAATATCTAGGACTTAAACTAAGATTCCAGCAAGTTAGGAACTTGGAACAAAATTTCAGCAAGTATAATGACAAAAATAAAATTACAGCAAGGTTGTGGGACAAAAATGCAATTTTCAGCAACATGAGGGACCAAATTTACAATTTTCAGCAACATTCAAGGGCGAAAATATAATTCCAGCAATATTCTAGGGTCAAAAATACAATTCCAGCAATGCATGGGGGATAAAAAGGTGAACTAGAGCAAACCTAGGGGGTCAATTAAAATAAGTATGAACTTAAATGGAGTAAACTAAAGTATTGAAGGGCATAACTAAACAATTAAGGATCTAGGGGGGCAAAATGTAGATAAATATAATCTGATGAAGATAATGAAAATAAATAACTAAAAAAAACTAAGTTTTGACTATGATTTTTCTTCTTTTTTCTCTTCGTTTTTTTTTTTATTCTCTCTTCAGACTCCCTCTTTGGTTTTTATTCTCTCTTCAGCCTCCCCCTCTTCGGCCTACACTTTCTCCTCGACCTCTCTCTTCGGCCTTTCTCTCCGTCCCCTCTCCTTGGGTTTTTTCTCTTCGGCCCTCTCCTCAGTTTTTCTCTCTTCGGCCATTCTCCTCCGATTTTTCTCTTCGGCCTTCGTCCTCGGGTTTTTCTCTCTTCAAACATTCTCCTCGAATTTTTCTCTTCAGCCTTCCTCCTCGGGTTTTTTCTCTTCAGCCTTTCTCTTCGGATTTTTCTCTCTTCGGCCATTCTCCTTAGATTTTTCTCTTCGGCCTTTCTCCTCGGATTTTTCTCTTCGGCCTTTCTTCTCTTCAGCCTTCTCCCCGGGTTTTTTCTCTTCGGCCTTTCTCTTCGGATTTTTCTCTCTTCGGCCATTGTCCTCGGATTTTTCTCTCTTTAGTTTTATCTATTCTCCTAATCACTCTTAGTTTTGTTTTCCTCGGATAGCTCACACTCACTCTCTCTTCTTCTCTTCTTCTCTTCCTCTCTTCTTCTCTTCTCACTCACTCTCTTCGGCTTCTCTTCTTCTCTTCTTCTCTTCTTCTCTTCTCACTCACCCTCTTCGGCTTCTCTTCTTCTCTTCTTCTCTTCTTCCTTCTCACTCACTCTCTTTGGCTTCGGCTTCTCTTCTCTTCAACCTTCTCAGTCTCTCTTCTCTCTCTCAATCCATCTCTCTCTATTTTTCTCTCTTCAATCTTTTCCCCCAAAATCAACTACCCTAAAATAAACATCTAAACAACAATTTGAAGCCTTAAACTTTATTCAAAAGAAAAACATGTAGAGGAGTCGAGAGATTTACCAGATTAAAAGATGGTGCGGATGTGATGGTAGTGATGCGCTGGTGGTGGTGCGCTGGTGGTGTGAGCTTCGGCCGTCCAGTGAGACTGATTTTGCAGGAGGGGAATGAAGTGTGAGTGTGTGTGTGGTGCATGTGTCGATTGTTTCTGTGGTTGTGCTAGTGTAGTCTGTGAGAGTGTGTTCGTGAAGATGTTTTTGGTGATGGAACCGAGAGAAATTGTGCCGGTGTGTGTTGTCTGTGAGATAGCCGAGAAGGAGGAGGAGGAAAATGCGTGTGTCTTGAGAGAAAAAAAATGGAACTCCCAGTTGAGTGTGTGTGTTGTGTCATATGAAGTGAGGTGAAGAAGGAAGCAAAATCACCCAAAATCTCCTCAAAATCCGTTTTTTGCAGGAGGTTTGGTTTGATTTCTCTGTTGGCTGCGTGTAGCAGCTGCAGAAGCTGTAGCAGCTCTTCTCTCTTCTTTTTTTTTAATGAAAAATCCAAATAAATAGTAAATAGTGTTGAAAAATTATGAAATTTTATGAAAAATCTATAAATTCATAAAATGCATGTATAAAATTTTTTGATACGAAAATTCTAATCATAAAAACATATTTGAATATGTGTCATATGTGACAAAATTATGAAAAGAAAAATAAAAATACTAAATGAACATTAAAAATACAAAACTTTTTACACAAATTATATTATCACACAAAATATATATACTAAAATTTTCACTCAAAAATTTTAACATATATGCATTCTTGGGTAATGTGCCCTTAACAAACAAAAAAGACAAAAATTAAATAAATACTTAAATGACCTCCAAAAATTATGTAATTTTGACAGAAAATTTATGAATATAAAAAATGCACATATAAAATTTTTCACTTGAAAATTTTGGTAAAAAGAGTGCATTGGTAAACGTGCCATTAAGTTTAAAATACTAAAATTTTAAATAAATAATGAATGACTCCCAAAAATCATTAAATTCATAAGTAATGATAAAAAATAGTAAAATTATGTATTTAGGAAATAAAACAAAAATAGAATAATATTTAAGTGGTTAAATTACCATTTTGCCCCTGATGTGACGAACTATAATATACACAAAAATTGTGCTTGACCCCCGAAAAATGAAAAATACCTCCTAAAATAAAGTAACACATATTTTTACAAAAGGTGTGTCAAAATTTGGTATCTACAGCGATGCGGATGACCCCAAACACACGCTGGTACTCATCCTCGGCCTCGGCTGCGTCGTGGATGAGGGCACGGATGAGTGCCGTAATACTGTGGTATCAGTCTGTTTTTAAGGAAATTTTGAGGGGAACAAACCCAAGTGGGGGAAGAACAAAACTAGAGAAGAAAAAGGGCTATTCTAGGGCAAAAACAAGGGAGAACGAAGGAGGAACGACAGAGAAGAAAACTCAAGATTTGAAGAAAGAAGAAGAAGCGCAGCAACAAAGGGGAATTTCTGCAACAAAGAAGAGTGAAGAAACACTACATGAGAACGAGTTTTTCATTGCTTTCTTTGAAGCTTGTTGAACTTTCTCCTTTGATTATGGAGTAGATTTGTGTAAGACTTAGAAGGGTTAAACCCTAACCTTTGTTTATGATGCTTTAATTCATTGCTTAATGGAAAAATCTTATCTTTAATTGATTTGCTTGTGAGTTTATTGATAAATTGGATTGAGTTTTTGTGCACAAATTCAATCTTGACAGTTGTATTGGTTGGGTAATTGAGAAATCACTCAATTAATGTAGAACAACTCTCAAGCGAAAGAACTTGCATGAATTGCTAGAAATAGAATTCCATAAGTTCTCCTAATTGGGTGTGAATCCATTCCTGAGATAAAATCCATTGATTCTATTGCATCTTCTAGGGGTTTTGAGTTGGGACGAGATTCCATTCAATCAACCTAGGGATAGAAGCTGTAAGCTTGAGAAAGATTACAACTTAATAAAGGGATTTTAGGGTCAATTGAAATTGGGTAATCCATTAGGCACAAATTAAAGCTAATAATCGGGGTTAGGGGAATTCCACTTCTAAGTCTTGCATTAGAAACTACTGCATTCCCTTCTTTCTCAATTATCTGTGTTTGATTTGTTGGCATTCTCATTCATTAATTTACTTAGACTAGTTTGTTATTGTTCCGGCCTATCTATTAATTAGACTAGATAATAAATTGCGGGTAATTACTAGTACCTACTAAGTTCCTGTGGGTACGATACTCGGTACTCCTTACACACTATACTACGGAATGATAGGTATACTTGCCTATAATATCTATAGTGTTGTCAACTATAATATCCATAGTGTTGTCAAAAGGACACCAAGTTTTTAGCGCCGTTGCTGAGAACGAGGCAATATTAGGAAAGCCTTAGTTTTATTAATCTAGTTATTGCATTTTCAATTTTTTATTATTTCATTTTTCTACTTAATTTGTTAAATTCTTTACTAATTAGGTTGGTTTGTACTGCTACTACAGGACTTATCCTAGTGTATGACTTGGAGTAGCAATTCAACTCCATTAGCCTTTGATCCTAAGGTTTTTTTTGTTGGCTAACCCTGTACATAGGGGGGGCGCCACTCCCAAAATTTTATTAAGAATAGCATAAATAGACAAGAGGGGGACTAGACCTTACCTCAGTTATTACATATATGAAAAAATTAAATAAGTTAGAAAATAAAGAAATCCAATGATGGGAAGTACTACTTCCTTTACAATAATATAAAGCAAAACTAAAATTTTGACTTTCTAAATCTAAAACTCGGGAAGCCCAATTGATCAACTCTAAGAGCTCCTCGAACCACTTTTGGAAGATCTTGAAAGGATGTGAAAATGCAGGTTGACTGAAGTCGTACTCCTACATTTGCCAACATATCAGCTGGAACGTTTGCTTGTCGTAGACAATGAGTAATTTCCTTCCATTGAGTTTTGAGCTTTGTAATTTTTTGTTATAGCATTATTACCTTCCACGGGCAAGCAGCCTTGTCTTTCATAATGTTAACTAAAATAGAAGAATAAGACTCCACATCAAAATTAGTATATCCTCTTGAAACACAAATTTGGATCCCAAGTAGCATAGCTTGAAATTCTGCCTCCAAGCTTGTACCAAATCCAAAATTAGTAGCAAAAGCCAATATCATTCTCCCTTGTTGATTTCTCAGTATTTCCCCTCCTCCACATTCTCCTGGGTTACCTTTTGAACAACCATTCGTATTCAATTTGAAACACTGATCAGGTGGTCTCCATTTAACACGCTCCACATGGACAACCTGTTTTAATTGAGAGACATACCAAAAAAATTCAGGCCAAGATTTAGCAACATATTTACATTTAAATTGAAGCTCAAAACTAAGCTTAATATCAATAAAGATTCTCCCTGATATTTTAACCCAGTCCTGAGAAGTGTCCTGAAAGAACCACTCATTTCTGGCCTTCCATAGATTCCAGAGAATAAACACAGGAGTGATATGTTGCAAAAACTGAACCCTCCCATTAGCCAAAGAAGCTGTCCACCATTTCATAAGCCTCATTCTGAATTCCAAATAATTAGAAATAATCCCAACTGGTCTACCAAAGAAATCCCAGATCTTTGCAGGAATGTCACCCCAGCTGAAAATATGATCAACAGACTCCACCGAGTGTCTATCACAACAGAAGCACCGTGATGGCCCTCGAATTCCAAATTGTTGAATAACATCAGCAACCGCAATTCTTCTAAGGATAAGCCGAATAAGAAAAAATGAAATTTTGATAGGTATTTTTCCATCCCAGCATTGTCGGAAAATAAAGCTCCTATTTTGTGCACTACGAATAGAGTCAAAGGCAGAAGATAATGTGAATTCCCTAGATAATGAGAAGCTCCAAATAATATCATCCTTTTTATCACCATTAGGTACATTCATGCTTATGATCTCCTGTACCAAGGCATTTGGCAAGCATTGTTTTAGCTTAAATTCATCCCACCGCTCATCCACTATGTAGTCACACGCCCTTGAATCTCCACTAGCTTGGCCATGCACTGAGAGCAGCCCTTTTCCCAACCAATTATCATTCCAAAAGTCCACATCACCATTATTTAAGAGCCAAATAATGTGGTTCCATAAAATTACGAACCGATAACATTCTTTTCCATGTCCCAAAATCTCTAAATGAAAATTGAACTTTTAAAGGATGTTTAGACTTACAATACTTTACCCTCATAAAATTCGCCCAAAGAGAAGCTTGCGTCCTGAACATCCACCATAATTTCATAGACATTGCCAAGTGCACGTCATGTAGAGACCTAATGCCCACTCCACCTTCATCAACAGGAAGACAAATATTCCTCCATTTAATCCAGTGGTGTCTAGACTCAACTTCATCAGATTTCCAAAGAAACCTAGCAAACAATCTTTCCAACTACATGTATACACCTTTAGGAGGAGAAGAAATAGCAAGTGTATGTAAAGGAATGGAAGATAGAACATGTTTAATCAAGATCAATTTCCCACCAAAAGATAAAATCCGATGACTCCATCCCAATATCCATTTGGCAACTGATTGAACCGTGTCAGCAAAATATATAGACTTACTACAACCACAGAACAAAGGACACCCTAAATATCTGACAGGGAAATTTTTCCTCATGAACCCAGTTACCTGTTGATATATAGAGATGCGATGCTGAGGAGTGGAAGTATGACAGAGAAAACCACTTTTAGAAACATTAATCATCTGCCCTGAGCATCTTTCATAGGATTTCAACACCTCCATGATCAATCCCAATGTCTGTTTGTCACCACTTGAAAATAATATTAAATCATCTGCAAACCCCAAGTGAGTAATAATAGGGCAATGAGGAGGAACACTATAAGGAATAAAGCGTCTATTAGAAGATAAATTATTTAGAGCTCTAGACAAACCCTCCGTAGCAATAATAAATAAGGCAGGAGAAATAGGATCTCCCTACCTCAATCCCTGGGAAGCTCTAAAAAAACCTTTAGCTGCACCATTGATAATGATAGAAAACCAACAATTAGAAACCAACTGCCAGATCCTATCAATCCAATGTTCTCCAAATCCAAACCCCTCATGATGCCCATAAGATAAGGCCAGGAAACTCTATCATATGCCTTGGTCATATCAATCTTCATTACAATATTTCCACCCCTATTTTTCCGTTTGATTCCAGACACCAATTCTTGAGCTAATAAGTAGTTCTCAGCAAGCTGTCTTCCCTTAACAAACCCACTCTATTGAGGAGAAATAATCTTCGGCAAAAGCAAAGCCAATTTGTCTGCTAGCAAGCGAGAGAAGATTTGATTAAGAAAATTGCACAAGCTAATCGGTCTGAACTGAGTAAAATCTTGTGGATGAGAGCATTTAGGAATCAAAACCAAAAGTGTAGAGGTAACACTTTTTGGTAATCCTTCACCACAAAGAAAAGCTAAGACAGTCTTGTATATATCTTCAGCTACAATATCCCAGGCCATCGTAAAAAATTTTCTAGTGAATCCATCTGGACCCGAGGCACTATTCCCATCCATTGAAAATACTACCTTTCTAACCTCTTCTTTTGAAGGAATCTCCTCTAACCAGCATCGATCCTCCTCAGATAGAAGCCTAGGAATGTGTTTGTAAGCTATTTCATCACACGTACCTTCAGCTATGAATAACTTCGAGAAAAAATTGCAGGCCGCACTCTCTATTCCAACCTCATCTTGTACCCAATTCTCGTCTGAATCTTTAATGCAGTGAATCATGGCCTTTCTTCTTCTTTCTACTACCACTGAGTGAAAGAACTTGGAGTTAGAATCTCCTTCTTTCCACCATTTTAGTCGAGATTTTTTATGCCAGAAATTTTCTTCCACACAAATGGTATAAGCCAAGTGAGATCTAGCTTGTTGTAAAATTGTCAAGTTGTCCTCCGAGGGATTGCTATCATACTCCATATCAAAAGCTGCTACTCTCTCTTTCGCACTTCTAATTGCTTCGAAGATATCTCCAAATGCCTCCCTAGACCAAAGGCGCAAAGCTTGCTTGACTTTTTTAAGTTTTGCAGCTAGTAAGGTAAGTGGAGAACCAAATCCATCTGACTGCCAGTTATTCCTAAGAACATCCAGAAATTGAGCATGCGAATTCCAGAGGTTCAAAAATTTAAAAGGTCTTGGTTTACCATCAGCAAGAGTACACCCTTGAATAAGAAGGGGAGCATGATCTGAAGGAGCTCGAGCAAGGTGATGGACAACAACAGCAAGATTTGATTCAAACACAAACTTATTTAGAAGCACCCTATCCAATCTCTTCCAAACGCGTGCTTGTCCTTGGCGATTATTGCACCAAGTAAAAGGTGAACCAGAAAATCCAGTATCACAGCAATCAACATCTTGAATGAACTCCATGAACTAAGCTGCCTCATTGAATCGAAATGGCCTTCCTCCTCTCTTTTCCTCAGTAGAAATAATTGTGTTAAAATCACCCCCAATAATCCACGGAGAATTACCAACATTTTCTTGTTTCAAATCCTTCCAAAGCACCTATCGGTCTACTTCCCCACATTTAGCATGAACAAATGTAAATTTACAAGAAGTTAACAACAAGAAACTATGAATATCCACTGAAAGATGTTGATCACTTTCGGCTGCCTTAGTAACTATCATAGAATTTTTAAAGAAAATCCAAACAAAACTAGTAAAATTAGCCAAACCCCCGTCCATGTTAAGCTTCATGCACAGTTGAGATAATTTAGAGACATCAATTTTTGGCTCTGATATAGCAACTATCTCCAACTTATAAAGCCGAATTAATTTCTTTAATCTCTTTAAATTTGGGGCTCTAGACACACCCCTAATATTCCAATATAAAGCACTAATCATTGGGATAAAGCATTAAAGGAATTAGTAGACGATTTAGACTGGGATCTCAAAGTTCTATCAGAGGCCATGAATCTTACTTCTTTTTTTCGTCGTGCAATGATTTTCCAGTTTGTGTCCTCATCATGAGCAACATTTATGTGGCTTGAATCACCATCCAAACTGCAGCATTCTCTACGGGCATCATTTGGAAAAGGACTATGAGTCTCAGCATCATGGCTTCCATAAGGAGAAAGACTGCCTGCAATATGTTCTGCTGCCTGGATTAAAGTTCGAGGCATCACTTCCTCTTCCTACTCCCCAGTATCAAGACGGAGTATCTCATGTGGTTTTACACTAAGTGAATCAGCAGTCGTTATAACCAACTATTGTTGGCATTCACTATTCATGTCACCTCCAATCTGATCTACCACATTGTTGAAACATTCTGGTCTTCTTTATCCTGAGATTTTTGATGTTGTTTCTGTATAGTATTTTCCAATATATGGCCTTTCTCCACCTGAATTTCCTTCTCCTGTTCGTCACTCTTATCTACTTGTGTTTCACCAGTGTTTGCCGGTTACTACTTCTCCACATCATGTTGTAGCTTCATCTGATCCATGGGGTATGTACTAGCTTGTTCACGTGGTAAAATCTTAAGCTTAGGAATGTATTGCATCTTATCTTTTCCTTGCATATGAAGATCGACTTCAGCCACTTTTTCTTTCCCTTTCGCATTTAGCAGTCAGCATGTAGATTGAGCATGCCCTTGTTTACAGCAGTGATGACAATACAGTGGGAGATCTTCAAAGTATATCTTCTACCAGAAACCACCAAAGCCAACAGCAATCCAGATCCATCTAGGGAACTCCTTGGATATGTCAATATCTACACAAATGCGAGCCAGATGGGGTCTAGATAATGTATCTATCGCCGAATCAATTTTCAGAGGGCTACCAACAGCACTTCCAATGGAGAATAGCGCAACTTTATCAAAGAAGTGAATGGGAAGTCCTTCCAAACACATCCAGACAGGAGCATGTGTGGACTCAATCTCAGCCTTGAATTCTATCGACCACTTGAAGACACACAGTGGAAATTCATTAATCAACCAAAGCCCCTTCAACCAACACCGCAAGTAATCATCTTCCAGAGTAAAATGAATCAGAATATGCCTTTGGTCAAGGAGCCCCAATGAATAAGAACCAGAAAATCCAATGGAGGCAAAGGCTTTCCTTACCAATTCCACGCTCGGGCGTCCATGGGACAATTTCCCTATCAAAGCAAAGTGAAAAGGAGCAGTAAGCTTTTCCACGTCTGCAGGAGAAAAAATCACAGCAGGTTCACCTTTATGGATTGTTGGATTCTTGATCTTGAGCGAAGAAGCAGATTTGTTGAGCCAGACATCGGCGAAAGATTGATTTGGTTAGCCTTCAACCCTAGGTTGAAGGGCATCCATTAAACCCTAATTTTCAAAAGAAAGAAAGCGGAATAGAGAAAATTGTAGAGAGAGAAATTGTACCAAATTGTTTGATCCTAAGGTTGAAAGGACATTTTATCAAGCTCTTAGAGAGCGACTTTTACAAAGAGCAGAGGAAATTGACCAGGGACATCAAGAGCAAGTGGCAATGGCTGAAGAAAACAATCCCCAAACTCACATCCAAAATCCTCTATTTGATGAGAATCCGCTCAACTCAATCAATGCACTGCTACCACCACCACCACAACAGCATGAGAGGCATAGAACAATGTTAGACTATGCTAGACCCCTCCTCACGGACACGAAGTCTAGCATAGCTAGGCCAAGAGTTGTTGCCAACAATTTCAAGATCAAGCCAAATGTTATCCAAATGGTCTAACAGTTTGTTCAATTCGACGGCTTGCCTGATGAAGATCCGAATGCCTACATGGCAAATTTCTTGGAGATCTGCGACACCTTCAAGATAAATGAAGTTTTGGATGATGCCATTCGCTTGAGATTTTTTCCCTTCTCACTTAGAAACTGGGTGAAGCAGTGGTTGAGCTCCCTTCCAAAGGGTTCTATAACGACATGGGACCAAATAGTGGAGAAATTTCTAACAAAGTACTTCCCACCCACCAAGACAGCAAAAATGAGAAACGACATATCCTTATTTGCCCAGATAAAGTCAGAGACACTTTATGACACTTGGGAGCGATTTAAGGAGCTCTTGCGGAAGTGTCCACATCATGGGTTGCCCACTTGGCTTCAAATTCAGACATTTTACAATAGGCTCAACCCAGCCACTAGGCAAATGATTGACGCTGTAGCAGGAGGGACACTTAAATGCAAAACACCGGAGCAAGCCCAGGAACAATTCGAGGAGATAGCCATGAACAGTTATCAATGGCAATCTGCGCAATCCCGACCCAATAGAGCAGCTGGTGTTTATGATATAGATCCAGTTACAGCTCTAGCAACCCAAGTGGAGGCATTAAGTAAAAAGACAGATGGGATGATGGTTGCATAGAGACAACCTCAATTGTTATAGTGTGACTTGTGTGGGGGAGGGTATAACAATCAAGAGTGCAAAACGATTGGTGCCATGGATCATACTGAGGAGCAATGTCAATACATGAGTAATGCACTGAGGTAACAGAACAATCCTTACAGCACTACATACAATCCAAGGTGGAGGAATCATCCCAATTTCTCTTAGGGGAATCAAAGATAGCAAAAGCAGCAGCCCCCGCCTAGATACCAGTAGCCACCTCCACAAGAGAAGAAATCAAATTTGGAGGAATTGATGGCAAAATATATCAATTCCCCACAGAGTCGCATGCAAGGAATGGAGACATCTTTACACAATCAACAAGCCTCAATTCATAACCTTGAGAATCAAATTGGCCAGATAGCCAAAATCATCTCAGAGAAACCACAAGGAGCACTCCCTAACAATACAGAAATTAATCCAAGGGAGCAAGCCAAGGTAGTTACACTAAGGAGTGGTAAAGAGCTAAAGGATTTTGAAGTAGGGGTGGGCAAGGAGGAAAGCATTGTTGTCAACCTGAGTAAAGAGGGGATGAGTCTTAAAGAGGAAACCAAGGAGGATCAAGGGCCAAAGAAAAAGGAGGTCAAAGAGTACAAGCCTACAATACCATATCTTGACAGACTCCAAAAAGATCGTTAGGATGCACAATTCAGTAAGTTCTTAGAGCTCTTTAAGCAATTGCATATTAACTTACATTTTTGTTGAGACTCTTGCACAGATGCCCAAGTATGCCAAATTCTTGAAGGATCTTCTAACGAACAAGAGGAAGCTTAAAGAGTTGTCCATCGTGATATTGAACGAGGAGTGCTCTGCTGTCCTACAGAATAAACTACCCTAGAAAGTCAAGAATCTAGGGAGTTTTACTATCCCTTGTAATATTGGTAGTTTATTTGTTGATAAGACTCTAGCTGACTTAGGTGCTAGTATCAATTTAATACCGTACGAAATGTTTTTGAAATTAGGGTTGGGTGAACCAAAAATCACTAGGATGAGTATACAGCTGGCTAATAGATCAATTAAGTATCTTAGGGGAATCATAAAGGATGTGTTAGCAAAAATTGATAAGTTCATCTTCCAAGTTGATTTTGTTATATTAGACATGGAAGATGACATAGAGATTCCTTTGATCCTAAGATGCCCTTTCTTAGCAACTGCTAAAGCTCTAATTGATGTACATGCTAGAAAATTAACTCTAAGGATTGAGGATGAAGAAGTGGTGTTCAGGATTCTTGACACCATGAGACATTCTCTAGATAGGGATGATAAATGTTATTTCATTGACATAATTGATCATGAGTCGTCCCTCTTTATGCAGGAAATTTCACTGGATGACCCATTGGAGGCTTGTATCATCCAAGGAGAAAGGAGTAGTGTATCCAACTCTGAAGTGGTCCATCAAGTGATGCATTTGGATGCTGGACAGACAATGAGAAGAAGAAAGGCTTATGAGGAACTTGGAGCATCAAATGGTGAAAATCTCAAGCCTTCAATCAAAGAACCACCCGAGTTGAAGTTGAAGTAACTACCCAAGCACCTTGAATACGCATTTCTACCTGAGGACTCCAAACTACCAGTGATTATAGCAACAGATTTAAGTAGTGCTAAGAAGGAAAGGTTGCTGAAGGTTCTAAGAGAACACAAAAAGGCATTAGCATGGAAGATAGCGGATATAGAGAGAATCAGCCCCTCGTATTGCACACATAAGATCTTACTAGAAGAAGACTTCAAACCAGTAGTGCAACCACAGCAACGGCTCAACCCTAATATGAAAGACGTGGTTAAATCAAAGGTAATTAAATTATTGGATGCTGGAGTTATTCACTCTATCTCTGATAGTTCTTGAGTGAGCCCAATCCAGGTAGCGTAGAAGAAAGGAGGCATGGCAGTCGTCCCGAATGATAAGAATAAGTTAATACCCATAAGTTGAATGATGCAACCCGTAAGGACCACTTTCCATTACCTTTCATCGATCAAATGCTAAAAAGGCTATCTGGGCATGAGTATTACTGTTTCCTAGATGGGTTATCAGGTTACTTTCAGATTCCAATAGCCCCAGAGGACTAACAGAAGACGACATTTACCTATTGTGCAATGCCCCAACAACCTTCCAAAGGTGCATGCTTGCTATCTTTGATGAACTAGTCGAGGACATCATGGAGGTATTTATGGATGACTTTTCTGTCTTTAGTGACTTTCGATTTATGTTTGGAAAATTTGAGTACGGTGCTTAGGTAATGTGAAGAAACTAATCTGGTATTAAATTGAAAAAAATGTCACTTCATAATAAAGGAAAGAATTGTTTTAGGTCATAAGATATCTAGGAAAGGCATAGAGGTTGATAAAGCAAAGATTGAAACAATAGAGAAATTGCCTCCTCCTATATCTCTTAGGGCAATTAGAAGTTTTCTAGGCCATACTGGTTTCTACAGGAGCTTTATTAAGGACTTCTCTAAGATAACTAGGCCATTAACTAAATTGCTTGAAAAAGATGTAGTTTTTTATTTTGGTAAGAATTGCATGGATGCCTTCTCTATTTTGAAGGAAAAATTAACTAATTCTCCCATTATGATAGCACTAGATTGGTCCCTACCTTTTGAATAATGTGTGATGCTAGTGATTGTACAGTGGGAGCAGTACTCGGGCAACGAAAAGATAAGTATTTTCAACTCATTTATTATGCAAGCAAGACTCTAACTGATGCTCAGGAGAATCAAACCACCACCGGGAAAAAGCTACTTGCCATAGTATTCGCTTTTGACAAATTTAGACCTTATCTTATCTTGTCTAAAGTCATTGTTTACACTGACCACTCGGCACTAAAGTATCTTCTCAATAAAAATGATGTGAAATCGAGATTGATTCATTGGGTTCTGTTGTTGCAGGAATTTGATATTGAGATAAAGGATAAGAAGGGAGCTAAAAACCTGGTAGCAGACCACCTCTCTCGCCTGGAGAATGACCACAGAGGAACACTTTTTGAGGAAGAGATAAACAACAAGTTTCCAGACAAGAAGCTTTATCTGAGTAACCCCTCTAGTTTGTTTTCTTCTTAGTTTGCTGATTTTGCCAACTACTGAGTTGCACGGATCATTCCCAAAGGTATGACAAATAAGCAAAAGAAGAAATTCTTTTCTGATTTACGTCATTACTTGTGAGAAGACCCATATCTATTTCGTATTTGTACAGATCACATGATTAGGAGATGTGTGGCTCACCCAAAAACGAAGTCCATTTTGGGGCATTTCCATAGAGGACCAGCTGGAGGACACTATCGTGCTAATGTGACTGCACGCAAAGTTCTTGAATCAGGTTTTTATTGGCCCACACTCTTCAAAAATTCCAAGAGGTATGTTGAACAATGTAACAATTGTCAACGATCAGGTAACCTCTCATCCAAGGATGAAATGCCCCGATCCAATATACTTGAATGTGAAATTTTTTATTTGTGGGATATTGATTTTATGGGCCCATTTCCTGTATCATTTGGGAATAAGTATATCTTAGCAGCTGTGGATTACGTATCTAAGTGGGTAGAAGCTCAAGCTTTACCAACTAATGATGCTAGGGTTGTGGTTAAATTCCTTATTAAGTTATTTTCCCGATTTGGCACACCCAGAGCTATAATAAGTGATAGGAGTACTTATTTTTGTAACTAGCAATTCGAAAGAGTCCTTAAAAGATATGGTGTTACACATAAGGTAGTTACCCTTTATCATCCTCAGACTAGTGGCCAAGTAGAGGTTGCAAATAGGAAGTTAAAAAGGATTCTTGAAAAAACAGTAGAGCATTCACAGAAAGACTGGTCAGTAAAGTTGGATGATACTTTATGGGCCTATAGGACTGCCTATAAGACCCCCATTGGCAATACACCCTATAAAATAGTCTTTGGTAAATCTTGTCACTTGCTGATTGAGCTTGAACACAAAGTATATTGGGCAATCAAATTTACTAACCTTGACTTGAAGTGTGCAGGCTCAAGGCGAAATTTTCAATTGAATGAGCTGGATGAATGGCAGCAAGAGGCATATGAAAATTTGAGGATTTACAAAAAGAGGACAAAGGCTTGGCATGATAAAGGGATTAGAAGGAGCAGGGAGTTCCAGTAGGGTGATCAAGTTCTGCTATTCAATTCAAGGCTTTGGTTGTTTCCAGGTAAGTTTAAGTCTAGATGGTCTAGGCCATTCATAGTTAACAAGGGTTTTCCCTATGGTACAGTGGAGATTTCACATGAGGAGAAGGGTACATTCAAGGTGAATGGACATCGTCTAAAGCTTTACCAAGGTGGTGACTTTGAAGATCAAAGAAAAGAGCTTTATTACCTCAATGATCCACAAGTTTAAAGATCATTACAAGCGTCGAGCTAATGACGTTAAACAAAGCGCTAGTTGGGAGGCAACCCAACCTTTGTTTTGGACTTAAGCCATAGGGAAGAGCTTACACCTGAATGATAAGATTTGAGGATAGAAAGGAGGACATTCAGGTTAAAAGGGAGTTTTCACTCTATTTTCACTATATGTTTGAACTTTGATTTTGTTTTGGAGTTGATTTCTCTCATTTCTTTCAAATTTCTTTTGGTAGGATATGTGTTTTTATTTGACATAGTATAGATAGATGGTGTGGAGATTGGTTGTGCAGAAAAAGGTCTGCAGCATAGACTCTCAGGTGCGACCCGCCCCGCGGATGAGGCCGTGGATGAAACCAGACGGTCGGCCATTAGTCTCTGTCCCCATTTGAGCTGCGGATGAGGTCGCGGATGGCAGCAGAAAATCATACATAGTTTCTATCCCCGCCGCACTGTGATCTGCGCTGCGAATCAGTCCGCGACTGGGGTTCTGAAACCCTAAAAAAAAAAAGAAGAAGGAATCACCCCACCCCATCCGTGCTGTGTATGTAATCGCGAACAATATCAGTGTCCCATTCGTGATGTCATCCGTGGCATTCCCTAGATATTTCTGCACTTTACTTCTCCCCAATCTACCCAAAACCCTAACCCCCTCCACCCAAGCATTTCATCCCTTCGATTACATCCCAATTCCGCTCTATTTTCACAATCCCTATCCTTCCCACCAGCGTACCAACATTCTCCTCAACAATTTTCCTTGTAGTTGGGTAGATTTCCTTCACTTTTTAGGCGCGATTTTCATGGATCTTCTTTAGGGATTTTTGCTTCACGATTTGTGGCCTTATTTTTAGGTTATTTGCCTTGCTACTATCCTCTGAAGGTATGGGCTGTCATATTCTTGCATTGTCTTTTTGTTATTGGTTGTTCTATGGCTTAAGTTTTCTCTATTTGACATCTATGTTGTGGGTTGCTTGGTGGATTATCTATATGTTTTTATTGATGTTTTGAGGGAAATTGAACTTTGGGCTAATTGATTTGTGTACAATTTTGCTAAATTAAGTTCGAAATTCCCAATGGCTAATTCTATTGGAATGGTACTTTCATAGAAATATTGAGATTTTCATGGCTTTGTTCAATTGTTGGGTTGTTCGAATGAATGTTTCCGATCCGTTCAACGGAAGAGATGATGGTTCAAAACTCTCGAACTCCAAATATGCAACCCAATCTTCTTGACCCCTTCTTAACTTGTCGAAAACCCCAAGAACAACTCGAATTATTTTGCTTCAAATTCAAATAGATTCATTGAACTCCCCCCTTTAAGAAACAATCCTAGACCCCTAACCAACAACGTGGTGTAGACACCTAGTCGACAATCCTATTGGACAGATTCAAACCCTCAAAGATGAACCCTAGGCGAGATTTTCTTGAATATTCAACAAACGCCTTGTCAAGCAATCAAGAGTAGTTCTTTAGCTAAAGAACTAAGAAAGCTCAATTTGCACTCACGCACAATTGAAGAGAAAAATCAATACTTTTTTTTATTAATGTTGTTAAAATTCGAATGAATAGTAGCACCCTTTATAAAGAGGCGCATAACATCAAGATATAAACTAAATATAGAAACTAACTTAACTCTAGTTGTACCATAACACAATCTAACAACTAAAGGTACAACTTAATTAATAAAAAATAGCAAAAAAGAACAACTTAAGCATGAGCTAGGCCCATGAACCCGTAACCTCAAGTGACAAATAGGTTCTTTCAACTGGATCCAAGTCCATGGCCACCAAGGTCCTCCAACTCTAGTCCAAAATAAGTGAACAACCTTGTAGGTTCTTGTTTCAACCAAGTAGCTTCGTCTTCATGTAATTTCATGATCAAACCTTGCAAAACTTGTTTCATCTTTTTAGCTCTCAACCTAGTCATTGGACCTCCCATATCTTGAAAATGACTCTTGGCAGCAACATCTTGAACTTGAACCTCGCCAATGTGCACTCGGCCATTGATGTCCTCATCATTCCCTCCTTTCTCGAGAAGATTCATACTCGAATCCCCTACATCATGCAAAGCAAGATCAGCCACATTAAATATTGCACTAACGTTACCATACTCACTTGGCAAATCTATCTTATAAGCATTGTCCCCAATTCGTTCAAGGATGTGAAAAGGACCATCTCCTCTTAGACTCAATTTGGACTTGCGTTGTTGAGGGAAACGTTCCTTCCTCAAGTGCACCCAGACCCAATATCCAGGCTCAAAGTTAACCTTTACTCTTCCACGGTTTGCTTGTTTAGCAAATTGCTCATACTTCTTCTCAATGTTCTCTCTAACCTCGGCATGCAATTCCTTGACAAAATTTGCCCTCCTCTTGTCATCCATGTCTACGTGCTCACTAGAAGGCAAAGACAAAATATCTGAGGTGTTAGAGGATTGAAACCATAAACAACTTCGAAAGGAGAATAAGAAGTAGAGGAAGGGATAGTGCGATTATAAGCAAACTCTATGTGTGGCAAATACTTTTCCCAATTTTTGGGATTGTGTTGAATGATTGCTTGTAGTAATGTCGTGAGTGTAGGGTTGACCACTTCAGTTTGTCCATCCATTTGAGGATGAGCAACAGCAGAGAATAGCAACTTCATCCCCAGCTTACTCCAAAGAGTGCGCCAAAAGTGACTCAGAAACTTAACATCTCGATCACTCACTATGGTCCTTAGTAATCCATGCAAACGAACAGCCTCCTTGAAGAACAAATCTGCAATATGAGTTGCATCATTAGTTTTAACACAAGCAATAAAGTGTGCCGTTTTACTAAAATGATCAACTACAACAAAAATACTATCTTTGCCCCTTTGAGAACGTGGAAGTCCTAGAATAAAGTCCATAGAAATATCAGTCCAAGGAACAACAGAAATAGGCAATGGACTATAAAAACCATGAGGCATCATTTTGGACTTAACTTTCCTACAAGTAATACACTTCGCACAGAAAGCTTGCACATCACGTTTCATATGAGGTCAATAAAAGTGTTCATGGAAGATATCCAAAGTGTTAACAACATCAAAATGCCCCTTAAGACCCCCTCCATGAGCCTCATCAGTAAATCGCGCATGGAACAAAAAGGAATGTACAATTTATCCTTCCTAAACAAATAACCTTCATGCAAATAAAACCCTCCATGCACACGACCTAATGGTGAAGACTGATTCATAGAAATATGCTAAATATCACCAAAATCACGATCATTCATATAAGAATTCTTCAAGTACTCAAAACCAAGTAATTTAGCATGCAAAGAAGTAAGAAGAGTATACCTACGAGATAATGCATCCGTAACAACATTCTCCTTACCTTGCTTATACTTGATCACAAATGGAAAGGTTTCAATGAACTCGAGCCACTTAGCATGCCTCTTGTTTAACTTACCTTGAAACTTGAAAAATTTTAAGCTTTCATGGTCAGAATGTATGATGAACTCCTTTGGCCACAAATAATATTGCCAAGTTTGAAGAACTCGAACCAAGGCACAAAGCTGTTTGTCATAGGTTGGATAACTCAAGCTTGCCCCTTGAAGTTTTTCACTAAAATATGCAATTGGCTTAGAATCCTGCATTAAAGCAGCACCTATACCAATCCCACTAGCATCACATTCAATTTCAAGAATTTTATCAAAGTTAGGCAAACTAAGCAATGGAGCATTCGTGAGTTTATCCTTTAACAAATTAAACGTGTCTTCATGCATTTTTTCCCACTTAAGCACAACATTCTTTTTAACAAGTTCATTTAAAGGTGCAGCAATTGTAGAAAAATCATGCACAAACCTTCTATAGAAACTTGCTAAACCATGAAAAGACCTTACCTCATTAGCACTAGTAGGAGTCAGCCACTCCTTAATGGCTTTCACCTTGGTTTCATCTACACTTATTCCATTAGAGCTCACAACAAAACCAAGAAAGATAATAGAATCCATGCAAAAAGAACATTTTTTCAAGTTAGCAAATAGCTGATTTTCTTTAAGCACCTCAAAAATAGCACGTAGGTGTTCCACATGTTCTTGCAAGGACTTGCTATATACAAGAATGTCATCAAAATAAACTACTACAAATTTACCAATCAAGTGACGGAAAACATGATTCATTAACCTCATAAAAGTACTAGGAGCATTAGTCAAACTGAAAGTCATAACTAACCACTCATAAAGACCATATTTAGTTTTAAAAGCAGTTTTCCATTCATCACCTTCTTTCATTCGAATTTGATAGTAGCCACTTTTCAAATCAATTTTTGAAGACAATTGTGAACCATGCAATTCATCTAACATATCATCTAACCTAAGAATAGGATGGCGATACTTTACCGTGATTTTACTGATGGCTTTACAATCAACACACATCCTCCAAGTACCATCCTTCTTAGGCACGAGAATCACAGACACGGAACATGGGCTAAGGTTTTCACGCACGAAACCCTTCTCCAACAACTCATCCACTTGCCCTTGAATCTCTTTTGTTTCCTCGGGGTTAGCTCTATAGGTAGGACGGTTTGGAATGCTTGCTCCAGGTATGAAGTCAATTTGATGCTCAATTCCCCTCAATAGTGGCAAACCACTTGGAATATCTTTAGGGAATAACTTTTGATATGCCTGCAACAAAGAAACAACAACACTAGGAATAGAAGGGTCAAGTTTATCAGTGGAAAAGAAAATATCTTTATACAAGATTACAAGTAATTGTTGCTTTGCCAACAATGCACTCTTAATCTCACTTTTTTCAATATAAGCACTCACTTTTCTTTCCCCTTTAATCACGCCTTCCCCTTTCTTTTTCCTCTTTTTTCTTTTGTCTTCGCTCTTACAATCTTTCTCTCTCTCCCCTAGCGATCCACTTTGATCGCTTGCGTCCTCCTCGGATTGAGCTCCTTTTGGTTCGTCCCTTGGTATCTCACGAACTTTGCACTTTTTTGTGATACGAGCTTGGTCAGCATAAGCCTCCATAGGTGTCAATGGCTTCAATATAAACTCCTTTTTCTTCCAAGTTAGGCGATAGGTATTTTTGAAACTATCATAAAGAACATGCCTATCAAATTGCCATGGACGTCCCAATAAGATGTGACAAGCATGCATAGGAATAATATCATACAACACCTCATCCACATATCCTCCAATAGCAAATGCCACTAGCACTTGCTTGGTTACCTTCACATCTCCAAAATCCGTCAACCATTGCAAGTAATATGGTTTGGGATGTCGAATTGTAGGCAACTTTAATTTCACTACAAACAATGTACTAGCAACATTAGTACAACTACCAGAATCAACAATAACACTACATACCTTGCCTTGAACAACACATCTAGTGTGGACTATGTGCTCCCGATGCATCTCCTCTTCCTCCCCCTTAGGTTGAATGCTCAATAATCTCCTAGTCACCAATATCTCACCATTAGGTGGATCAACCTCACGTGGATCTCCATGACATGAATCATCATCACTAGGACCTTCAAGTGGAGGCATCTCATCATCACTTGAATGCTCACTCTCCACATCTCCATTATCAAGGATGATCATGTTTCTTCTAGTTGGACATTGAGATGAGATATGTCCATACCCTTGACATTTGAAGCACCTAACGCCCCTTTGCCTAGTAGAAACTTCGGTCTTACCCTTGCTTGGTGGCTTAGATGAAGAATTCTCTCCCCTTGGCTTATTGCTCATGAAACTCAACTCACCCTTCTTCCAAGTCTCCTTGGGCTTTTGTGGCATTTGATCAAACTTTCTATCTCGTGAGTCCCTCCATGTGCCACGGCTTTGAGCCCCTACAAACCCTCGATTCCACTTGCTTTTGAGTTGATGCTCCACTTTTTGTGCCTTTTCCACTAAGTCTTAAAGCTCCACATAATATTGTAATTCTACAATATCTGCAATTTCGAAGCTCAAACCAACTATAAATCAGGCAATGGTGGCCTCTTCATCCTCTTGTATGTCAGCACAAATCAAGAGTGTCTCCAACTCCTTCTAGTATTCATCAACTGTGGAAGAACCTTCCTTCAAAGTTTGAAGCCTCCTATGCAAATCTCGTCAATAGTGACTTGGAATGAATCTTTTCCTCATAATCATCTTCATGGCAGCCCAAGTGCGAATTGGTTTATCCCCGCGTCTCTTACGAGACTTCACAAGTTGATCCCACCAAATGCTAGCATACTCTACGAACTCAACTGCAGCAAGTTGAACTTTCTTTTCCTCAGAATAATTATAAACACCAAACACGTGCTCAACCTTTCGTTCCCACTCCAAGTATGCCTCTAGATCATTCATCCCCTTAAATGGTGAAATTTTCATCTTTATGCTCCCCAAATTGCTATCACGTTGTTGAGGAACCCTCCTCCCTCGACATGATACTACTTTCTCAGAATCATAGCCATCATCAAAATCATCATTTCTAACATTCTTAGCCACATGTGATTTCCCCTTGACAGCCGAGTCAATGTCCTCCAACTTGATGAACACACGCCTAAATTCATCTTGCATGGCACGCATGTTAAACTCTAAAGCACTGAGTCTTTGCTCACTTTGTTCACCCATAATAGAAACCTAACAAAATAAATGTAGAAAGCTTGCACAAAAATGTTAGTAGCACAAGAAAAATCAAGAAAGATATCCTCACTCACTCCCTTTCATGATTCACTCTTCACTCGTGTATCACACCAATGAAACTTGGCTTTTACTCGATGATGAGCTCACACTGATGCAGGTGGATTAGGTTTATAAAATATGCACTAAATCCTTCCAATTTCACTCACAAACAAGTAATAAATATAACCTAATTCCCCAATACTGCAAGTCTACAGGTCGAAACGAGTATAGGGATATTAGGATCGATCCCACAGGGAAACTTGATATGGCAATTACCAAAGCTTTTAACTTGCTTTTATTATCTAAACAATCGAAAATCAAGTAGTAGGAAAAAAATATAGAAGTAAATAAAATAAAGAAAATTTCAATTTCTTGTAAGATAACTAATGGAGAAAATTCACAAAATACAAGTAGTAGGGTTTAGAAGCCACTAATTCTCACTTGCTATTAACATCTTGATTTACTAGGGATTGCAATTCCATATGTAATCAAAACTTGTTTTCACAATGAATTGACATAAACTCACCTACTCACGTGATGAAGTTTTGTGAAATTCATGAATTGTGGTTTAAAACAACCTCAATCCACCTAAGAGTACAACTATTTTCATGTCATACTACAAAGGTTTCATCTATCATATTTCCATTGTTATGTTGCAAGTTTAGTTGTCAACTAACAACTAGATAGTTTGTAGTTGGTGATCAATCAACTACAAATGTTTAACCTTGATAGATGAACAAGTAAAATCAAGATATAGCAAGTTAATTTCATTCAAGACATAGAATTAGTTTCATCTAACCCTAGTACAAGTATTTAGCTTAACATAGAATTCATAACTTCAAAGAACAAAACATCAAAGTAAAAATTCATAACAAGTAGTAAATGAAAAGACAAGGATAGAAATTGCTCATTTGGTGGATGAACAAGGCTCCATAGCTTCCATTTCCTCCTTGAAGATGAATTGGTACAAATGAAATCTCCAAGAGCTTCCTTACAAATATTGAATTTTCTACTAAAACTACAAAGAAGATTTCTACTATGCTACACTACTTCTCTTAATATAGAATAACATAACATCTCTTCCACTCACATATATAACCTCCTTTTCTAATATGTTAACTAAGGACCCCTATTTATAGAACATTGGGACTCAAGTCCTTGTTAACAATTTCTTATAAATTTTGTCCTAAAAATGAAAATTCTAGGGTTTGAAAAGTCAAATATATTTGTGTAGGGAATTCTTCAAAATTCTAATATTCTCCAACTTGCAATGCAAGTTGTCTTCCAAATTTGTCTAGAATTCTTAGGAGATTTGTATTGGACTTAGCAATTTTAATTTGACTCAAATTCCTACAAGTTGCTTTAGAATTATCTTGAACATCAAGTGTGAACATGTTGCAAGTTGCTTCTCTAGAGAATTCCACCACCATTTGGGCCTAGTTGGGCCAACTTGGGCTAAATGGGCCTTTTGACATTTTGGGCCAAATTAGGCTTTTCAATATTTTGTGCCAAATTTGCAAGTTGGGCCAATTTGGGCCTTTCAACTTTTTTGGTCCACAAGATCTTGGCTCAAAATATTATTTGCGAGGATGATCCACGAATCACATAATTGATTTGTTAGTGAATTACGCTCCCAAATGTTGAAAAATCTCCAAGTTTTGTGATGTTTTTTATTCAATATTGAATCAACTCAAATTGAGATAAGTTGTGCTCTCATTGATCCAAATATCATAAACCTGCAAAATCACATAAACTTGTGGCATTAAATTGCTCAAAATATAAATTTTGAATCAAAATTCCTAATTTCTAAGGAAAAACCCTAGTTTGAGGAAAATAATATTTTTGGAGCCAAATTCATTCTGAATATATTAAAAACACACTAAAAACTTATAATAAAGATATTATAACATAATTAAATTTAACACTTGTCACACACCTTAGCCTCTTACCACTCCTTAAGCTTACCTTGTATGCCTTTGGATAAGAACTTGCTCAACTGAGCTTGACAAAAACTCCAATCAAGTATTCAAGATGAGCAGTAGTGAAAATGGAAGCCTAGAATAAGGTTTGAACCAAATAGAAGTCAAGAAATCAAGACACTAGAAATTTCAGATTTGAGAAGCACATATGACACCCCTAGTGTGTGGCTATTCTTGTAGAAATCTTGATTTTCAAAATTCCTTTGAAAGATTTAATGAACTTATGCCAAACAGAAAATTCAAACTTTCCAAATTTGTATTAGGTTGTGGTAGAAACCCTAATCCAAATAGGAAACAAGAATCTTGCCAAATTGTAGTGTGAACACTTGAAAACAATTAAAGCAACTAAAAACAACAAAGATGTTGCACATGCCAAAGAAAGCCGTTGGAAGGGTTGCACATGCACACAAGCACACCAGTTTCCTTATTTCCTTCTAGCCGTTAGGAAACCTTTTCCTCCCTAGGATTTGGTTGTTTACTCCTTTATATAAGCACAAGATCAGCCCCTTAACTTCTAATTTTGGTCAATTTAAAGAAGGAAAATTCGTAGCTCACCCCAACAGCTACAAACAAAAAAATTCCAGCAACAACTAAATTGCAAGATCAAAGGAAGAAAACCCTAGTCTTGCTAAAACCCTAAACCTGATGGAAAAGATCTTCAAGAAGCCCCTCAAGAAGCTCAAGAACTGAGTCAAGAACTCCAAAATTTTGTATTTAAGACTTCAAAAATCAAGAATATCAAGCTGGACAGTCAAGTTTTCCCAAAGACAGATTCAAGAAATACGCACAACTTCAACAAGAATTCAAGAAACCAATTTCCAGCTTTCAAGAAGTGCAAGAACTGAAATTTAGACCAAGAACTGGTTCAAGAATTACCAAGAACGTCCCAAGAACTTCAAGAAACAACACTAAACTTCAAGAATTTTGTGCACACTAGCTGGAAAATCCAAGAAATCAAAGCAGCCACCCAAGAATCTCAAGAAACAATTCAAGACAGATTGTATACTTCAAGAATTGATAAAAGTAAGTCCTAAAACTCACTTTAAACCTCAAGAACAACAAGAAAACTCCACCAAACACCAAGAAACAAGTCTGGTCAGATTAGTGCCTTGGCTTTTTACCTCCTTAGCATGCCTCTTTTCTTTTGCTTTTCTTTGCACACTTTTGTCTTTGTGCAAGACTTTTTCTTTTCTTCTTCTTTTCTCTCTCTTTTTTTTTTAATATACCAGAAACCATGACTTAACCTTCAAGAAAATTGTTTCAAGATGTCCCTTTAGGCCAAGATTCAACTTCCTCAAAAGGTTTTAACACAAGAACAATTAAAAACAGTCAAGAAAACAAGTTTAAGCCACACAAACCCTAGAATTCTTGGTATGCAAATATCAAGAACGACTCTAAAGGCAAGGGCTACCCTAAAGCACGAATAAAAGACACAAAAACACGAGTTAAAGAGACAAGAAATTCATCCAAACAAGTCTGGACAGATTGGACAGAAACAATAAATGCAAGAAGACTCCAAAAGAACAAGAAACAAGACACGGGAAAATTCAAGAAACACAAAAAGGATATAGCCGAAACCTTCCAAAGGAAAATTTGGCTTGGAAAAACCTGGATTTCAAGATGAACCAATGCTCTGATACCAATTTGATGCGTTCAACGGAAGAGATGACTGGTCCAAGACTCTCGAACTCCAAGTATGCAACCCAATCTTCTTGACCCTTCGTAACTTGTCGAAGACTCCAAGAACAACTCGGATTGTTTTGCTTCAAATTCAACTAGATTCATTGAACTCCCCCTTTAAGAAAAGATCCTAGACCCCTAACCAACAACGTGGAATAGACACCTAGTCGACAATCCTATTGGACAGATTCAAACCCTCAAAGATGAACCCTAGGCGAGATTTTCTTGAATACTCAACAAACGCCTTGCCAAGCAATCAAGATTAGTTCTTTAGCCAAAGAACTAAGAAAGCTCAATTTTCACTCACGCACAATTGAAGAGAAAACTCAATATTTATTGATTAATGTTGTTAAAATTCGGATGAATAGTAACACCCTTTATAAAGTGGCGCATAACATCAAGATATAAACTAAATATAGAAACTAACTTAACCCTAGTTGTACCACAACACAATCTAACAACTAAAGGTACAACTTAATTAATAAAAAATAGCTAAAAGAGAACAACTTAAGCATGAGCTAGGCCCATGAACCTGTAACCTCAAGTGACAAACAGGCTCTTTCAACTGGATCCAAGTCCACGGTCTCCAAGGTCCTCCAACTCTAGTCCAAAATAAGTGAACAACCTTGTAGGTTCTTGTTTCAACCAAGTGGCTTCATCTTCATGTAATTCCATGATCAAATCTTGCAAAACTTGTTTCATCTTTTTAGCTCTCAACCTAGTCATTGGACCTCCCATATCTTGAAAAGGACTCTTGGCAGCAACATCTTGAACTTGAACCTCGCCAATGTGCACTCGGCCATTGATGTCCTCATCAGTTTCTATGCTTTAATTGGTCATTTGTGGGTAGTTAAAGTATGGGTTAGTTGATTTTTGGGTGATTTTGATGAATTAAGCAAGGGCTAACCTATCTATGTCTATGGTTAATATGGGTTTTTAATTGTAAAGTTGGTTATCTCATTGCTTTGTTCTATATATAATGTGCAAAATCCTACCCTAATTTCCATGAGTATAATTTGAATTGTGATATGACTTGATGCTATGATGCTAAACGTTATCATTTCCCTTTAATAGTATTGTCATTTATATTTTGAGCATACAAAGGTATATTTAACCTAGAATGTTTCATTCATACTTTGACTAATACATTACAAGTGCCAACCTATCACATGATATGTTTGGTTTTGGTATGACTATTTTGGTCTTTTGGGAAATTGTTATCTTGTTTTTATTTGTCCTCGTTGATCCTTTCAGGTACTCAAAATGCCAAAGAATTACATGGCACATAAAAGATCCCGCAGTGAAGCATCCTCCAGTCATCCTCCCCAATGGAATACCACACGCTTCACCTCGCTCAAGAATGTCCAATGGTAAACTAATCATGAGCGTGGGGAATTAATCATTGAGAAGACCGTGGATGAAGCTGTGGACAAATCCTCCACATTACCGGGAATTTTGCTCAGTTAGGTTAGGACCCCATTTTGAGGCTTCCCAATTATTACTACCCTCAGCTAGTCCATGAGTTTTACGTGAATGTAGATAAATCTGAGTACAGTGCCTCTAGCTTGACTACTACAGTTCGCGGCACGCATATTGAGCTAAATTGCGCATCTTTGGCTGGCATCCTTGGGTGTAGGAACGATAAACCCCCAGTATGGTATGTTAGACAATTTCAGTGGAAGGGCCCACGGACTGTAGAATAGGGAGCTGCCAAGTTTGGAGTCTATAGTAAAAAGGCTAGGTTTGATAATCATGAGGTGTACTACACCAAGGATTTCAATGCCCCGTATCACATTATCATTTATATCTTTGGCCACAATATCTTTCCAAGGAGGAGCAGTCTCAACGAGTCTAGGGCCAGCAATATATACTTTTTGGATGAGATAGTGAACGGTGGCATGACTGAACCTAGCCTGTTACCTAGTGCGATCATTGCTTATATGATGAAGATGCTATGGCGCGGAGTGCTACCATCGAATTTGGGTTCCCGAGACTCATTTCCCTCATTATGGAGCGATGTGGAGTCCATCTTGACAGTCAACATATATTGGACATGGGAACTCGAGACATAGTGAATCTCCATGCACTGAAGGGCCTTGGTGCCAGATAATGGGCAATTGACATGTTGCAGGGACGAGGCCAACAGGATGAAGAAGATGAGGATGTACCTACCATGGAGCCTACTACTAGACCCTCGTCCCCACCGATACATTCTCCAAGTCATTCACACCCATCTAGGAATGCAGACATCTTTGCAGCAATAGGGACCCTTCGGACTGACTTCATGGGTGCTATGGGCAACTTAAGGACTGACTTTATGGGCACCCTAGGTCATATCCAAGGGCAATTGGACGACCTTGGCAGTCAAGTTGGCGGTATTGAAGACTATTTATGCTCTTTTCACTCTGGTAGGTCGGGAGGCAGTCATGATGCACAAGGCGCACTGCTTTCATAATCTTCCTCTTTCCTTTCCTTGTCTTCTCATTTATTTTTGCTTTTGGCCTGTATAAGACATTTTCTCTTATTTTTCTCTTTCTTTTGTGATGTGATCCTAGAAGTGCTTACAATCTTGATGCTTAGATATTCTCATGGAGCAACTCGTTTGGACCAAGATGAGATCAAATCATGGCTGATCATGAGGGGAACGTTCGAGCTTTGTGACTACCATGGTGTAATTCGTGACTTTGGGCCTCTCAATGGACTTGGTGATCAAGCTATTCAACTGTGTTCATTAGGCCAAGAGTTTATGCATTGGTTATGGATTAAATACACATTCAAAGAAGGTCCAATTAAAGCTTCTAAGTGGTCCATAACATATTTCTAAGGTGCTGGTTTGGTTGGACTTGTTGGAAGGCCTTTTAAAGATGCAAGATGGAGGCCCAATGGTGCTTAAAAGGAGGTGTCCAGCCCATTAACAATTTTTGGACGAATTTTTAAGTTTAATTCTTTTATGTTAAGTTTTCTATTTTGTTTACAAGTTGTAACCTCTTAGAAAGTTACCATATTGTGTTAGGTTACAACTAGTGCTCTTTGTTAAGTTTCTAGAACTTTCTACAAGTTGTTATGCAAGCCTATTTATAGGTCAAAACACTGTTACGAATTTTAATAAGTTTTGATGATTAATAAATTTGTGAGTTCTCAAATTGAGTGCTTTCTTTCGTTCTTTGCTGATTAAGAACAACCCCCGAACTTGTAGAGTGATTCCAAGTTCAAAAACCCTAGCTTAGAGTTGCCTTATTGGTTTGATCAAGCATTCTAGGTGCTGATTCCTCGAGTTCTTGTTCGTTCCATAAGGAGGTTCAAAGCTTCCTTGAATTTTCGAGTTGTTCATCTTGCGTGTTCAAGGCTTTGGTGCTGATTCTAGAGTCTAGTTCATCCAAGGGGAAAGGTTCGAAATTCATACTTGGTATTTCAAGCAATTCCACGTACGTCCGCGCGTATCATTTTGTTTTCTTTGTTTACTCACTTTTGGCCTGTACTAATTACTGGGATAATGTAGCTCTTTTGTTTCTTCTATTTATGTGATTGCAGTAGTTTGTAGAACTCGTGGCTTTACACTCTTCTTACAATCAGGTACCCAATGGCCACATCTACCAAGGGGAGTAACTGTCGATTTTTACCTTATTTTTTTATTTATTATTTTTATTATTTCCTTTCACTCCTTTTCTCACATCGAGGACACTGTGTGATTTAAGTGTGAGGGAGAGTGTCGTAGATAGATTGTTTGTTCACTTGTGTGACGATTTGAAATTTTGTGCTTGTTGATTTGGAATTTTTTTTGGACAAGAGGTTGACCCTAAAAAGGGAAAACTCTATCAAAAAAAAAATTTTTAGGCACAATAATCATCCAACTTGTGGTGTTTCATATCTCTTTTCTTTTAAGTTTTTTTATAGAGTTATGTTATCTTAGTTAATTTGTAACAGCCCCACCCTACCCAAAGGCGCACCAAAGGGCTTAGCGGACTGTCTGCCTAGCTCTCGCCAGGACTCGAGTCGAGCAGTCACTCAATACGTACACATAATTAATGCAAAATAAAACACAATCATAAAGATATATATTCATAAAATTCATTTGAAGTACAAGTATTACAAAAGGTTTCACGCACTAAAATTTACATAGCATGTACATGTTAGTGTATGCCCTAAAACCAAGATGGTTTAAAGGTGTTTTGTTTTACACTTATTTATGTTATATTTATCCATGTGGTATTTTTCTTTATCATCTATACTTGTATTTCCATGTTACTTGTTTGATTGATAAAGTCCTTAGAATATTGACTGTGTATTAGAGATTGTAAGGGTTACAATTATGAGACTCTAATACATAAAGTCATATTCTTAAATATCCCTAGTCATAGTATTAATGAGATTGGACATCATTAATACGGATAGACTAGCACATACTTTGCCTCTACTTATGGTAAGTAGTAGTTGATCTCATTGACTATGGTGTGCGTGACACTTAAGCTAGTATGTGGATGCTTGTTTGAGAACAAGTTCATTGGATTGATCCGCCAAGAGTTTCAACTATAGTGCCAATAGTTGAACTCTTAATGGCAATGGTGTAAGTGATCCTTTGACTTGAGATTACCATAGTATCTTGAGTGTGGATTGCTATACTTTGACTCTATTCCTCGGTGCCCGTAAAAGGGTAGCTCATAGGTTAGAGATTGGGTATAGTTTGAAGCATGGAAAGATAGTGAGTAATCAATATAGGATTCACCACTCCTTAATAGGAGAGTATATCCCTTAATGGCCACTTGTTGGAAATATTAACTCATAAATCTTCTGCAGAAGTGATAGTATAACTTGGAAGTAGTTTCAAGGTTATACATCATGGAGAGTTATATTTCTGGAACAAGAAAATATAAATTAGTCATTTAAAAGTATGCACTATACTTTTAGACTAATTGGGATATAGTGTGGTGAAAGGATATTAATTACACGGTAACATTGTCATTGAAGGGTATGGTCTACCATATGACTTTCCTATTCACTTGGGTGGTCATGATGCATTGCTAGACGCCACTCATGATCTATAAGTATGAATTGATTAATTAGTGAATTAATGATAAATTAAAAGTGTTTAATTTATCTAGCTCAATTAATGAGTTATAATTTATACTTATTGCCAACGTGAATGGAACCTAATGGGTCACACACATAAAGAACAAAATCTTTGGGTTAAAATGTAATTAAGATAAGTATGAGATACTTATGGGGTTAATTTATGAGATAAATTAACTTAAAGGACTTATTTATAAATATTCTAAGTCTTGCAGGAAATTAGTTTCCTAAAAGAAATAAAGTAACTAATTGGTTTCCTTATGGAATAGATTTCCTAAAGGAGAAGGATTAGCTTAAAGTAAGTTGCCTAAACCTTCTTGGTTTCTAATTAGCTTTATTTCCTAAAAGACTAGATTACTTCCTCTATAAATAGGTTCATGCTTTGACTCTTGAATATTATTATTGCTAGCACAAAAGAAAACTAGTGAGAGAAAAATTGAAGAAGAAAAAGTCACGCCTCTTTCTCTCTCTAGGCGTCTCTCTCTCTCTCTCCTAAGGGTTAGGTTTTTCTTCTTCTTGTGTTCTTAATAATTCAAGGGAGCTAGCACTCAAAAGTCAAAGCAAGCAAGCCTACAAGGTTCCCAAAGAAGTTGTTCGTGTGGATATCGTTAGAGGCTCTACGCTTGGAGGGCTTTTCGTGGTAGATCTAACATCTTCTTCGAAGGATCTTTGCCTAGAAGCATAGAAATCTTCTGTGCTTAAGGTAATCTTCATGCAAACCCCCTTGTTAATCATATAGATATGTCAAAGAGATCCATGGTTAAGGTAATAAATTTTTATTTTTCCGCTGCGTTACCTATGCTATTACCTTACAGTGGTATCAGAGCCTTCTTTGATTATATCTATATGATTTGTGTTTATTTAATTGTCATAAATATGGATGGTTTGTTCTTGATGAAATTTGTCTCAAAATGCATTATAGAAAAATCAAGAGTTTGATTTTTAAGAAAAGTTCTTGATTGTTTAAAAGGTGTTTTAAATAATTAAGATAAGTTCTTAAGGTTGTTTTTATGGTTTCTAAATTGTTTTTTTACATGCTAAAAGGGTTTTAACATGTTTTGATTCAAAAGAGTTTTGAAAAACGCCAAAGAATTTCAAAGATCGTATTTTCTGGACACAAACCGCGCGAAAACTCGCGCGCGTTTTGACCCGCGGTCAAAATCCCGTAACTTCTGTCCACAAACCGCGGATGAAACCGCGCACGGTTTGTCGCGCGGGTTACAAACCGCGGATGAACCCGCGCACGTTTTGTCGCGCGGTTTGTAGGCAGAAACCTAGCGGGATTTTTCCTATTTTTTGAAAGAACGCGAATTTTGATAATTTCTCAAATAAAACACTTTCCAATTTTAATTGTTAAGATTTGGAAAGTTAAAATTTGGAAACCTATACCTTCTATAACTATATTTTTGAGACAAATAAATTTCAAGAGCATTAATCTAATTATTTAGACCATATGATTTATGACTAGAATTAAATAAATTAATTTATTTAATTGTTAAATAGTATGATGGCATGGTGGATGATTATGGACTAGACCAATGCGATTGAATGGTTATTACTTCTTTTATGGTTGGCTTGTATTGGTTTTATAAATAGGGCCTGCGTGTCCTTCCCTCTCTATTTTCTGATGTAATTCTCTTCTCATCTAAACTCCCCTCGAATGTAACTCGAGGTTTCTTGATCAATACTTGTAATGTACAAAGTATAGGTTAGGAATAGGTTTATTTTAAATTGTTTAGACTAGAATTACATATGTAATGTACAAGAAGATGGAGGTGGTACCAAGGAGCAACCAAGGAGGCGCATCAAGGAGTTGAAACGTCCCCTAGGAATTTTAACCAAATATTTTCTTCAAGGCTCGAAGAAAATATTATTAGTTAAAGTCCATAATCATCCACGTTTATTATGCTTTTATTTTATATGATTGATATATTTTAATTGCATAATATGATGAGACATTAATATTTAAACTAAAATCCCTCAATATCAAATATTAAGGTCATCTATTTAAGTTGCCTTCCATTATTATAACAAAAACGATGAGTTCCTATTAAGGTTGACACGTTGGCCTCCGTCAAGGTCACCTTACTCGGAATATGTTTTTGTTATGAGATGTGATCTCTGAATAATGGGTTTGACTTAACAAAAATTACATAACGAGTTTGGCCTCCGTCAATGTTATGATATTTTTGAGGCAATGTTGGGTAATACATAAGATGTAAATTTCAAAGAGTTGATACCCAACTATCTAGGAGTCACAAGGGTTGTGATTGATAAATAGTTATCTACCTAATCGAATTTATCTTTGGGGCATTGGCCTCCGTCAAACCCAAAGCTAATTAGATGGGATCCTAGCCCACTAGAAATCTCCAACGGATTTCCGAATCAACATTGAGGGTTATTGATTTGAAGTAAAATAGTGGGAGCAAACCAAATAAATTTACGAATCCACATTTTTGGTTTGCATATAACATAAAACAAATACTTATTTTCTGTCTTTACTTTTTGTAGAATGTCTAACGTGAATTTGCGACCGATTCTTGACAACAAACTCAATGAAACCAACTTTGAGGACTGGAATATCAATTTGAGAATTGTTCTCAAACATGAAAAAATTGAGTATGTCCTCGATAAACCCATGCCCCCTCCTCCACCCGCTACTGCATCACAAGAGGACATAGATGCATATGAGATGCACAAAGCCGACAATGATGCTGCAACATGTATCATGTTAGCTGCTATGTCCCCTGCATTGCAAAAGCAACATCTTAAGATGGATGCTCCGTCCATGATTGTGCACTTAAAAGAAATGTTCGATGCACAAGCTAGGACTGAGAGGTATGAGACCTCAAGGGAGCTTTATCAATGCAAGATGGCAGAGGGATCTTCAGTGACTACCCATGTACTGAAGATGATTGGGCTAATTGAAAAATTAGCTGATCTGGGACACGTTTCTGACAATGAGTTAAGTATTGACTTAATTCTTCAGTCCCTCCCTGAGAGCTATTCACAATTCATCCTGCACTTCAACATGCGAAAAGTTGAGTGCACGTTGACTGAATTGATGAACATGCTCAAGACTGCTGAGCCTAATCTTAAGAAGGAGAAGGGCACCGTTATGCTTGTCTCGGGCTCCAAGAAAAAGAAGCCCAATTCTGGGCTTAAGAAGTCCAAGAAGAAGAGAACCAAGCCTAAGGGTGGGGTTAAGAAGGACAAACCCAAGGGCACATGCTTCCATTGCGGACAAGATGGGCATTGGAAGAGGAATTGCAAGGCCTACCTTGACTCTCTGAAGTCAAAGAAGCTTGGTGAAGCTTCAACCTCTGGTATGTTTATGATTGAGATTAATTTGTCTACTAACCAAGACTCATGGGTATTAGATACCGGATCTGGATCTCATATTTGTAATAATATGCAGGGTCTTAAAGATAGTAGATTCCTTGGCAAAGGGAGAGGTCGAGCTACGCGTAGGGAATGGAGCAAGAGTTGCTGCATTAGCCGTAGGAACCTATGTACTCTCTTTGCCCACTGGGCTTATTTTAGAATTGAGAAACTGTTATTTTGTTCCCGTACTTACAAAGAACATCATTTCTATCTCATTGTTAGATTTGGATGGTTTTACCATCATTCAAAGGAATAAAAGTTGTTCTTTTTCACGTGATGGTATTACTTATGGTACTGGTACATTAATTAATGGTTTATATATTCTAGATGAACAAAAGTCCATTCTCAACATAAACACCAAGAAACAAAAATTAGATATTGTTAACCAAACATACCTTTGGCATTGTAGACTTGGTCATGTAAATGAGAAACGCATATCCAAGTTACATAAAAATGGATACTTGGACTCATTTGATTATGAATCATTTGGGACATGCGAATCTTGTTTACTTGGTAAGATGACCAAGACACCTTTTTCTGGAAAGGGTGAACGTGCTAGTGATCTTCTTGGGCTTATACATACTGATGTTTGTGGCCCAATGTCGATCCATGCTAGAGGTGGTTTCTCCTACTTCATCACTTTCACGGATGACCATTCTAGATATGGTTATGTGTTTCTAATGAAGCACAAATCCGAGGCCTTTGAAAAGTTCAAAGTCTTTAAAGTTGAAGTTGAGAAACAACTTGGCAAGAGTATCAAAACACTTAGATCTGATCGAGGTGGAGAATACTTAAGTCAAGAGTTCCAACTAATATCTAGAGGAAAATGGGATTATTCCTCAATGGACTCCTCCATACACGCCACAACTAAATGGTGTGTCTGAAAGGAGAAATCGTACTTTATTAGATATGGTACGTTCAATGATGGGCCATGCATCACTTCCTAGTTCAGTTTTGGGATATGCCTTAGATTCCGCCTCCTATATACTCAACCGTGTTCCATCAAAATCTGTTGATACCACACCTTATGAGATTTGGTATGGTAAGAAACCAAATCTTAATCATTTAAAGATTTGGGGATTGTTCTGCTTATGTGAAGCGAACATGTCAGACAAGCTAGAGGCTAAGTCTGACAAATGCTTGTTTGTGGGGTATCCTAGAGAGAGTCGTGGATACTACTTCTACAATCCCTCTTGAGCAAAAGGTGTTTGTTTCAAGACATGCTACTTTTCTAGAAAAATTGTTTATTCTTGAAAGAAGTAGTGGAAGCAAAGTAGAACTTGAAGAAATTCAAGAACCACAAAGTAGTCAACAGTTGGAACAAGAGCTTATGCCACATGTTGATGAGGCGCAGTCGGAAGCTCAAGTTACACAAGAACTTCGAAGATCTAGTAGAACACGTTATCCTCCTGAGAGATATGGATTTCTCATTAGCGAGAGCAATGATGTGTTGGTCATAGATGATGATGACCCTACTAGCTACGAAGAAGCTATGTCTAATGTAGACTCTTTGAAATGGCGCGAAGCCATGAAATCCGAAATGGATTCCATGTACGAGAACAAGGTATGGACCTTGGTCGAGCCACCTGAAGGAATAAAACCCATAGGGTGCAAGTGGGTCTTTAAAAGAAAGACTGACATGGATGGTAATATTGTTACCTATAAAGCAAGGTTAGTGGCAAAAGGTTATAAACAAAGGCAAGGAATTGACTTTGAAGAAACTTTTTCGCCGGTAGCTATGCTTAAATCTATAAGGATTTTGCTTGCCATAGCTGCTTATTATGACTATGAGATTTGGCAAATGGATGTCAAGACTGCATTCCTTAACGGGAATTTGCAAGAGGATGTGTACATGACACAACCTGAGGGTTTTGACTCCATTGATAGTCATAAGGTATGCAAGCTACAAAAGTCTATTTATGGACTCAAGCAAGCTTCAAGGAGTTGGGACATTCGTTTTGATGAGACAATCAAAGAGTTTGGTTTTCTTAAGAATGAAGACGAGCCTTGTGTATACAAGAAGGTGAGTGGGAGCGCTGTCATTTTCTTAATACTTTATGTGGATGACATATTGTTGATGGGAAACGACATACCTTCACTACAAACCGTAAAGGTATGGCTGTCCAAGAGTTTCTCCATGAAAGATTTAGGAGAGGCAACCTATATTCTGGGAATTAGGATCTATAGAGATAGATCCAAGAGGTTGCTTGGTCTCAGTCAATCGACATACATAGACAAGATGCTAAAGATGTGACAGCCCCACCTTACCCAGAGGCGCACCAAAGGGCTTAGCGGACTGCATGCCTAGCTCTCGCCAGGTCTCGATTCACGCACTCACGCAAACGTCCGAGCGTACTTAACTTAAAATAAAATAAACTAAAATAAAATGAAATAAATAAATACATTCATTTTATTTATCATAAGGTACAATTCACATCAAAAGTTTACATGTCATAATATACATGATTTTTCACAAAGATAGCCTAATACAGTTTGGCTATTACAATAACAAAGACATCTAGCATACTCAAAATCAGTCGTTCCAGCTTTAATTTTTCAGGTAACCTGAGTAAAGGAAAACAAATAAAATGGAATGAGCTATAATAGCCCAGTGAATGTCCAAGTCATGCAATCATATCAAAAACTCATTATTTTGGTAATTAAAATAATCGATAAATTAAATAAACAATATATGAACAATTTAATTAACATGTAGTCAATGGCGGATACAGGGCTCAACTACAGAAGCAAGCTTAACTGTAGAGGAGCAAGTACTGATCATGTAGTCACGATATTTGGACCGAGATAATAGCTCAGGTCTTTATCAAAGAACATATCAGTTTTTATCAAGCACAAACCCTAACCGCCAATCACCTTATAACCTCCGTACAAGCTACCACATCCAGGGGAAAAACTCAACCCTGGAGGGCCAACAATCAAGCAAGAAAGTTCAATCCGGAGTTGGCCTCTTTGAGGATTCACAACTCAAAAGGGAAAGAACATCACACCCTAAAACACCCAGCACCTTATGTCCTCCCACGTGCAGCCGGGTTGACTATCCGTGAAATAACGGTGAAGTTAGTCACGATAGTCTCACGCACACACAAATAACACATTGGTCAATGAAAGCAAGTAACACATTGCGGAATAGATGTGATAAAGTACACACCTTTCCTCAAGTAGCACAGATATTCACATAGTAATTGCAATTTTCGCATAATATTTATCAAATAAAATATCACATTTCATGCATCATGCACACATAAAGACACTCACCTGAAGCCTAAGAAAATATCTCGTGAAATGGTCGTGATGTGTTTTCGGACCCTGAAATATAAAAGAAATAATAACATAAAAACTCAATTAAAATTCCTAGTAAATTTAGTAAGAAAAATTCAAGAAAATACCCCACTTACTTCTAGGGTTTTGGTTTTAGGGTTTTCTAGGGTTTAGGGTTTACTTATTCTAAGGAAGTCAATCTATCACTAGATCATTTCTAAAAATTCCTACACTTCAATTTCCCTCAATTGAATATATTCTAGTCTTAAAATCTCACTTATCTATTTTTCTTCTTTTAATTCTACAAAAATTTCGGCAGCATTTCCCCTTAAATCGGACTAACCCAAAAATATTTCCCTGCAAGAAAACTCAACAATCCAACCCAATTCAACAAGTTCTACAACTTCTATGTTCAATTTAAACTCAAATTCAATCAAGATTCCACTCAAATTCAAAATCCTTACTCCAAGAATCATCACCCAAATCTGCACAGGGTTGGTTTTCAGCCAACTTCGTGCCATTTCTGGGGTCAATCCATTAAGAACTAAGAAATTGTGATTACATGGTTTGAAAGTAAGTTTATAGGGCTACAACTTTCATGAAGATCATTACTTAAAATTCCAACTAGAACAGGTTCAAAATCAGCCCCCAAGTTGGCTCTTCATCAAAACTGTTTACGCAGAACCGAATTTTCAGCCAACTTTGCAAGCTTTCTGCGGTTAATACACAATGAACCACCGTGCAAACTTTATACCGTTTGAAAGCCCTATGAATCTAGTTTCTAAAACAACAAGAATCATTCGAATCCAAGCTATCTACACCAAGTTATGAAAGTTTTACTAAAACTGGTCCAGCATGACTGTTAATGTAAAACTTGAACAAAACCCTAAATAAAACTTAAATAAACTTGAAATTAATTGCAAAAATTCATAGTACATACCTTAAACAAGCTTAGAACCTTGCTTAGGAAGAAGTTTCACTCAATTTCTATGGTTGAAATATGAGTAAATGGAAGTAAAAGATCCAAGAAAATTAAAAAAAAATGGAGAGAAAAAGGGAGAGAAGCAGCCGGCCAGCAAGAAGAAAAAAAAAGAAGAGAAAAATTGAGTAAGTAAAGAAGAAAAGAAATGAAAAAGAATTGGGAAAAAATTGACCAATCAAAATAAGACAAAGACAAAGTGATTCTTGACTTTCTTTCCATGGAAGACTCCACTTGGCACTAGGTAATTAGAAGTGATTTTCATTAGTTATCCCATAATTAATCTTGCAAGATTTCCTAGGTACAACTCTTAAAGAACTAAGTACAACATGCTCATTTTTTTTTTCCACAAATTCGGCCATTTTTTTTTTCCTAATGAACATGATACAAAATAAATGGTTTTGGCATGAATTTCTAGGGTGTTACATCCTTCCCCCCTTAAAAGAATTTCGTCCTCGAAATTCTACCTGGATTTCGAATAGTCGGGGATGACTAGCACCTCCATGTTTCCTTGCTTGAAAAGTCCAAACCAAAGATTTAGCCTTCTCTACCTGTGACAGTTCTCAGGGTCACATCACGGGATACCTATCAGCTTGCTACCCTGCCGTACTTTCTCTACCGCGACTTCATACGTCTCCATAGTAACGGCGGCAAGGGCTTCCTGAATCTCCAAATTTAAACCTTGAATAAACCGCCTTTTCCTTTGTCGTTACAAAAGAGGTTTAGCATGGAGCAATCGAAAAAAGGGTACTTACCTATGTGACATGGGATTACTCTTTCGAGAGACATGTGTCCTAAGACACCTGTCGAGATTGATAGCATGCAAAAGGTTCCTTATGCCTCGGCAATAGGATCCATTATGTATGCTATGCTATGTACGAGACCCGACGTCTCCTATGCTCTAAGTGTTACGAGCAGATTCCAAGCTAACCCTGGTGAGGGTCACTGGGTAGCTGTCAAGAGTATTCTTAAGTACTTGAGAAGAACTAAAGAATTATTCTTGGTTTATGGAGGACACACTTTAGAAGTGTGTGGTTTCACTGATGCTAGTTTTCAGTCAGACAAGGATGATTGTAAGTCGCAGTCTGGATTTATATTCACGTTAAATGGTGGTGCTGTGAGCTGGAAGAGTTCGAAGCAAGAAACTACCGCTGATTCTACAACTGAAGCCGAGTACATTGCTGCTTCTGAAGCTGCAAAAGAGGCTGTTTGGATCAAGAAGTTCGTCACCGAGCTAGGAGTGGTTCCTTCCATTGTTGATCCTATAGCCTTTGTATTGTGACAACAATGGTGCCATAGCCCAAGCAAAGGAACCTAGGTCTCATCAACGATCCAAACACGTACTTAGGCGCTACCATCTTATTAGAGAAATAGTTGGTAGGAATGATGTAAAGATAGAAAAGGTTCCCACTGATGACAATATAGCTGATCATCTCACTAAGGCCTTGTCCCAGAAAAAGCATGATGCTCATGTAAATGCTTTTGGCCTAAAACAAATGAGTGATTGGTTTTAGTGCAAGTGGGAGTTTGTTAGTGTATGCCCTAAAACCAAGATGGTTTAAAGGTGTTTTGTTTTACACTTATTTATGTTATATTTATCCATGTGGTATTTTTCTTTATCATCTATACTTGTATTTCCATGTTACTTGTTTGATTGATAAAGTCCTTAGAATATTGACTGTGTATTAGAGATTGTAAGGGTTACAATTATGAGACTCTAATACATAAAGTCATATTCTTAAATATCCCTAGTCATAGTATTAATGAGATTGGACATCATTAATACGGATAGACTAGCACATACTTTGCCTCTACTTATGGTAAGTAGTAGTTGATCTCATTGACTATGGTGTGCGTGACACTTAAGCTAGTATGTGGATGCTTGTTTGAGAACAAGTTCATTGGATTGATCCGCCAAGAGTTTCAACTATAGTGCCAATAGTTGAACTCTTAATGGCAATGGTGTAAGTGATCCTTTGACTTGAGATTACCATAGTATCTTGAGTGTGGATTGCTATACTTTGACTCTATTCCTCGGTGCCCGTAAAAGGGTAGCTCATAGGTTAGAGATTGGGTATAGTTTGAAGCATGGAAAGATAGTGAGTAATCAATATAGGATTCACCACTCCTTAATAGGAGAGTATATCCCTTAATGGCCACTTGTTGGAAATATTAACTCATAAATCTTCTGCAGAAGTGATAGTATAACTTGGAAGTAGTTTCAAGGTTATACATCATGGAGAGTTATATTTCTGGAACAAGAAAATATAAATTAGTCATTTAAAAGTATGCACTATACTTTTAGACTAATTGGGATATAGTGTGGTGAAAGGATATTAATTACACGGTAACATTGTCATTGAAGGGTATGGTCTACCATATGACTTTCCTATTCACTTGGGTGGTCATGATGCATTGCTAGACGCCACTCATGATCTATAAGTATGAATTGATTAATTAGTGAATTAATGATAAATTAAAAGTGTTTAATTTATCTAGCTCAATTAATGAGTTATAATTTATACTTATTGCCAACGTGAATGGAACCTAATGGGTCACACACATAAAGAACAAAATCTTTGGGTTAAAATGTAATTAAGATAAGTATGAGATACTTATGGGGTTAATTTATGAGATAAATTAACTTAAAGGACTTATTTATAAATATTCTAAGTCTTGCAGGAAATTAGTTTCCTAAAAGAAATAAAGTAACTAATTGGTTTCCTTATGGAATAGATTTCCTAAAGGAGAAGGATTAGCTTAAAGTAAGTTGCCTAAACCTTCTTGGTTTCTAATTAGCTTTATTTCCTAAAAGACTAGAATACTTCCTCTATAAATAGGTTCATGCTTTGACTCTTGAATTATTATTGCTAGCACAAAAGAAAACTAGTGAGAGAAAAATTGAAGAAGAAAAGTCACGCCTCTTCTCTCTCTCTAGGCGTCTCTCTCTCTCTCTCCTAAGGGTTAGGTTTTTCTTCTTCTTGTGTTCTTAATAATTCAAGGGAGCTAGCACTCAAAAGTCAAAGCAAGCAAGCCTACAAGGTTCCCAAAGAAGTTGTTCGTGTGGATATCGTTAGAGGCTCTACGCTTGGAGGGCTTTTTGTGGTAGATCAGACATCTTCTTCGAAGGATCTTTGCCTAGAAGTATAGAAATCTTCTATGCTTAAGGTAATCTTCATGCAAACCCCCTTGTTAATCATATAGATATGTCAAAGAGATCCATGGTTAAGGTAATAAATTTTTATTTTTTCGCTGCGTTACCTATGCTATTACCTTACAGTACAAGAATAGCCTAAACAAGTGGCTATCAAAAGATACCAAACAAAACATGTACAATGTCCAAAATCAGCTTTTCCAGCTTTAGTATTTTGGAAAACCTGGTTAAAGAAAACAAATGAACGGGATGAGCTATAATAGCCCATTGAGTGCCCAAGTCATGCAACCATACCAAGAAACCATTATTTTATGGTACAAAAATAATTGACAAGTTAAATAGACAGGTCATGAACAATTTAATTAACAAGTAGTCAATGGCGGATACAGGGCTCAACTACGGAAGCAAGCTTAGCTGCAGAAGGAGCAAGTACTGATCATGTAACCATGATGTTAGAACTGAGACAATAGCTCGGGTCTTTATCAAAGGTCATGCCAGTATTGTCAAGCAAGAACCCTAACCACCATTCACCTTATAACCTTCGTACAGGCTACCACATCCAGGGAGAAATCTCAACCCTAGAGGGCCAACACGCAAGAAAGTTCAATCCGGAGTTGGCCTCTTTGAGGATTCACAACTCATAAGGGAAAGAACATCACGTCCTAAAACACCCAGCACCTTATATCCTCCCAAGCCTGTCCGGGTTGACTATCCGTGAAGTAACGGTGAAGTTAGTCACGGAAGTCTCATGCACAAGTAACACATTGGATAATGAAAGAGTGTAACACATTGCGGAATAGATGTGATAAAATACACATCTTTCCTCAAGTAACACATGTCATAAAATAACAATTACAAGTATAGCATAATATTTCTTAATATAACATTCTCAAGTATGACAAAGCAATTCATGCATCATGCACACATAGAGACACTCACCTGAAATGCCTAAGAAAATATTCCGTAATACGGTCGCGATTCGTTTTTGGATCCTGAAATTTAAAAGAAATAATATAATGAAAACCCGATTAAAACCCTAGTGAATTTAGTAAGAAAATTCAAGAAAATACCCCACTTATTTCTAGGGTTTTGGTTTTAGGGTTTCTAGGGTTTAGGGTTTAGGGTTTAGGGTTTTCTTATTCTAAGAAAATTTAATCTATCACCAGATCATTTTCTAAAAATTCCTGCACATCAACTTCCTTAAATTGAGCATATCCTAGGTTTAAAAATCTCACTTGTCAATTTTTCTTCTTTTAATTCTACCAAAATTTCGGCAGATTTCCCCTTAAAATCGGACTAACCCAAATTTTTTTTCCTGCAAGAAAACAACCAATCAACCCATATTTCAACAAGTTCTACAACTTCTATGTTCAACTCAAACTCAAATTCATTCAAATCTCTACTCAAATTCAAGAGTTCTACTCCAAGGATCTTCAACCAAGTAACATATAACACATGAGATTTCAAGGTTTAAATTCTATTTACTAGTCTATCTAACCACAAGAACACTTTATATAGCAAGTAAATCTTCAATTCTAACTAAATTCTTCAAGTAGTAGCAACAAGAATCTAGGTTTAAACTTGAATAAAAGACTAATTAAAACTTGAAATTAGTAGGAAAAGTTCATAGTAAATACCTTAGATAAGCTTAGAACCTTGCTTAGGAAGAAGAAAAGCTCACTTTCTATGGTGGAATTACTCAAAATTTAGAGAGAGAGCTTCAAGAAGTTGAGAGCAAAATGAGAGGAAAATAGAGGGCAAGGGGTTCGGCCAAGAAGAAAGAAAAAGAGAGAGAAATAGGCTAGGAAAATAGAAAAGAAATAAAGAAAAAGGTGAGGAAAAGAATAACCAATAAAATCATAACAAGAGTCAAAGTAGGGTTTATGCTTTTTAGGTATTAGTGCTCAACTTGGATTAATTTGATTGGTAGAACTTTTTAATCTCTTATCACCTAATACTAGCAATATTATGGCACAAATTATTAAAGCAAAAAGAGAGGAAAATAGAGAGAGAAAGATCCGGCCATAAGGAGAGAAAAAAAAAAGAATTTCGGCCAAAAAGAAAAGAAAAGAAAGAAGAATTTTCGGCCAAGAGAAAAAGAAAATAAAGCAAGAGAACAAGTGAAATTTTTTGAGTAAAATTGAGCTAAAATTCAAGTAGTCAAAAGACTAGAAAATAGTAGAATAAACTAATCAAAATTTAAACACTAATATAAATTAATGGTCCAATGAAATTATTCTAAATTTGGTACTTAGGTGTCCTACTTAATAATGAAAATCTTAGTTAATTAACCTAATTAACTCAAAAAAATCTTTCCACTAATAAATCAAGGATTAACACTTAACCCTAAATAAAAGAATGTCTCTTGTGAGTGCATTTTCTAGGGTGTTACATAATTAGGGTCAGTTTTCCTGCACCAATAGAACCAATGCACGCTATACTTAAGGAGAAATTAGTATGTGTACAAGAACTCAAACTTTAGCGAAAGTATAGTAGGCAAAATAGAGTTAATTATGTTGCAATTTTAAGATTTGAAGAAGTTCCTTTAGATTATTTGATTCAGTTGAGTAGTTAATGGATATAGTAAGCAGAGTGAAGTATACCTTATGACTAGTATAATGGAAGAAGAGGGGGCAAATAGCAATCTAGCTTAGGATCTACTCCACTAGTTTTAGTACTGAGTAACCAGGGGTCTTCATTTACCAATGTTGACTTTCACGTCAAAAGGTTCCTAAAATTATGAGTAAGCATAGTTACTTGAGTGTACGAAGTGTTGAGTAAGTGGAGATCTTTACCACCAATATCGTTCTTCGCATCAAAAGATAACTTCCTGTCTCCAGGAAAGGCTGAGCTATAATAATAATAATAATAATAATAATAATAATAATAATTGTTAGTGTATGCCCTAAAACCATATTGGTTTTTGGGATTTTTATTACACTTATTTCGTGTTATACTTATATATGTGGCATTTTCTTTGTCATTTAATACTTGTTATTAATATTACTTGTTTATTTGATAAAGTCCATAGAATATTAACTGTGTATAAGAGATTGTAAGAGTTACAATGATGAGACTCTTATTACACATTAAGTTATATTCTTAAATATCCCTAGTCGTAGTATTAATGAGATTGGACATCATTAATATGGGAAGACTAGCACATACTTTGCCTCTACTTATGGTAAGTAGTAGTTGATCTCGTCAACTATGGCGTGTGACACCTAAGCTGGTATGTGGATGCTTGTTAGAGAACAAGTTCATTGGATTGATCCGCCAAGAGTTACTATTCATAGTGCTAATGAATTATACTCTTAATGGCAATGGTGTAAGTGATCCTTAGACTTGAGATTACCATGGTATCTTGAGTGTGAATTGCTATGCTTTGACTCTATTGCTCGGTGCTCGTAAAAGAGTAGCCCATACGGTAGAGATTGGGTATAGTATGAAGCATGGAAGGATAGTGAGTAATCGATATAGGATTCACCACTCCTTATTATAGGAGAGTATATCCCGGATTGGCCACTTGTTGAAATATGACTTAAAGAATCTTTTGCGCAAAAGTGAAAGTATGACTTGAAAGAGTTTCAAGGTTATACTTTTATGGAAAGTTATATTTCGGGAACAAGAAATCATTAATTAGTCATTTAAAGAGTGCGCACTACACTCTTAGACTAATTGGGATATAGTGTGGTGAAAGGATATTAATTACACGGTAACATTGTCATTGATAGGTGTAGTCTACCATATGACTTTCCTATTCACTTGGGTGGTCATGATGCATTGCTAGACGCCACTCATGATCTATAAGTGCAAATTAATTAATTAGTGAATTAATGATAAATTAAAGTGTTAATTTATCTGGCTCTTAATTAATTAATTAATGAGTTATAATTTGTACTTATTGCCAACGTGAATGGAACCTAATGGGTCACACACAATAAGAACATGGTCTTTGGGTTAAATTGTTATTAAGATAAGTATAAGATACTTATGGGGTTAATTTATGTGATAAATTAACTTAAAGGACTTAATTATAAATATTCTAAGTCTTGATGGAAATTAGTTTCCTAAAAGGAATTAAGAAGCTATTTGGTTTCCTTTTGGAATAGGTTTCCTAAAGGAATAGGATTAGCTTAAGGTAAGCTTCCTAAACCTTCTTGGTTTCCAATTGCTCTTGTTTCCTTAAAGACTAGGATACTACATCTATAAATAAGTCCATGCCTTGACTCTTGGATGATTGATGAAACATAACACAAAATTTAGAGAGAGAAAAATTGAGAGCTTGAGTGGCGTTTTCTCTCCAAGAAAAACGCCACACCTCTCTTCCCTAATTGTTAGGGTTTCAACTTCTTTCTTCTTCTTGTGTTCTTCATGAATCATTCAAGGGAGCTAGCACTCAAAAGGCAAGGCAAGCAAGCCCAAAGGTTCCTAAAGATCATGTTCGTGTGGATACCGTTGGAGGCTCGACACTTGGAGGGCTTTTCATGGTAGATCAACACCTTCATCGAATAGGATCTTGCCCTTTGAAGCATAGAAACCTTCTATGCTTGAGGTATTTGTGCTAAACACCCTTTAATCGTATAGATTACATCAAAGAGATCCATGGCTAAGGTAATAAATTTTTAAATTTTCCGCTGCGTTACTCCCCTTATTACCTTACAGTGGTATCAGAGCCTCCTTTGATTATATCTATATGATTTGTGTTTATTTAATTGTCATAAATATGGATGGTTTGTTCTTGATGAAATTTGTCTCAAAATTGTTTTAGAAAAATCAAGAGTTTGATTTTTAAGATAAGTTCTTAATTGTTTAAAAGTGTTTTAAATAATTAAGATGAGTTCTTATGGTTAGTATTCAAGGTTTCTAAATTATTTTTACGTGCTAAAAGGGTTTTAACATGTTTTGATTCAAAAGAGTTTTGAAAAAGACCAAAGAATTTCAAAGATCGTATTTTCTGGACACAAACCGCGCGAAAACTCGCGCGCGTTTTACCCACGGTTAAAAACTCGTACTGTTCTGTCAACAAACCGCGGATGAAACCGCGCACGGTTTGTCCCACGGTTTGTAAACCGCGGATGAACCCGCGCACGGTTTGTCCCACGGTTTGCTGGCAGAGTTCTAGCGGGATTTTTCCTATTTTTTGGAAAACGCGAATTTTTGGAATTTTCTCTACAAAACACTTTCCAATTTTAATTGTTAATATTTGGAAAGTTAAATATTGGAAACCTACACCTTCTATAACTTTATTTTTGAGACAAATAAATTCAAGAATATTAATCTAATTAAATTAGACCATGTGATTTATGACTAGAATTAAATAAAGTAATTTATTTAATTGTTAAATATTATGATGGCATGGTGGATGATTATGGACTATGACCAATGTGATTGAATGGTTGAATTTTTATCAATTTTGATGGTTGGCTTGTATTGGTTTTTTAAAATAGGGCCTGCGTGTCCTGCCTTCTCTATTATTCTCATGTAATTCTCTTCTCACCTAACTCCCCTCGAATGTAACTCGAGGTTTCTTAGTCAATACATGTAATGTACATTGTGTAGGTTAGAGTTAGGTTTTAATTTTCTAAATTGTTTAGAATAGAATTACATGTGTAATGTACAAAGAAGATGGAGATGGAACCAAGGAGCAACCATGGAGGCTTCATCAAGAGTTGAAGACCTCCCAAGGAATGCATCAAGGAGTTGATCACATCCCTTAGGAATTTGACCATATATTTTCCTTAAGGCTCGAGGAAAATATTTTAGTAAAGTCCATAATCATCCACGGTTTATTGTGCATGTTTTTATTTTATATGTCGATATATTTTAATTACATGCTATGATGAGACTATATATTGTATAATTAAAATAAAATCCCTCAAATAAAATATTAAGTCACTAGCCTTCCATTATTGTAGTAAAAATCATAGTTCTTGCTAAGTGTTGACACTGTTGGCCTCCGTCAAGGTCACCTTACCTAGAGCATGTTTTTTTACTATGAGATATGATCTCCAAATAATGGGTCTGACTTAACAAAAATGCTTAACTTTGTTGGTTTCCATCAAGGCTATGGTGTTTTTGAGGCGATATTAAGTCAATATATATAAGTTGCCTTCCATTATTATAGCAAAAACGAAGAGTTCCTATTAAGTGTTGACACGTTGGCCTCCGTCAAGGTCACCTTACTCGGAATATGTTCTTGCTATGAGATGTGATCTCTGAATAATGGGTATGACTTAACAAAAATACATAACGAGTTTGGCCTCCGTCAATGTTATGATATTTTTGAGGCAATGTTGGGAAACACATAAGATGTGAATATCAAGAGTTGATACCCAACTATCTAGGAGTCACAAGAGTTGTGATTGATAAAAGTTATCTACCTAATCGAAGTTACCTTTGGGGCATTGGCCTCCGTCAAACCCAAAGTTAATTAGATGGGATCCTAGCCCACTAGGAATCTCCAATGGATTCCCGAATCAATAGTTTGAGGGTTATTGATTTGAAGTAAAATAGTGGGAGCAAACCAAATAAATTCGAAGCCCACATTTTTGGTTTGCAATTATAACACGAAACAAATACTTGTACTATCTTTTCATTTGTTGTAGAATGAATGTACACATGAACACACTTATCATCCCTATATCTCCATATATATATACGATTTTCTTGGACTAGTGTAAGACTTGAGAATAGTTCTTAAGCACAATTGGCTATGTCCTTGATACCCACTTCCACTTGTCCTATAGTGACAATTATAGTTAGGAAACAATGTGCATACAAGATGCATAAAAGATGATAATGATATTGCTACTTATATCATAATGTCATCTATAATTCCTAAGCTATAAAAGTAGCACAAATTGATAGATCTTTTTGTCTGTGATTGTGCATCTCAAAGAGTTGTTGATACACAATCTAGGGACCATTAGATATGAGATATCTAAAGAGTAGTCTATCAAGGAAGAAAGGGGCACTTTATTGCTTGTCAAGGGGAAACCCAAGCGTAGTCTTAAGAAGACCATAGTAGCTATGACAAAGCTTAAAGGTGTGATCAAAATAGGACAAGTCTAAGGGCACATGTTTCCAATTCTATTGGAAAGGGAATTGTAAGGCTCGTTTCAATACTAAGAAGTTGAAGAGGCTAAGTAAGCTTCTACTTCTAAGTATGTTTATGTTTGAGATAAATTTATCTACTAATTAAGACCATTGGGTATAAGATACTGGATTTAGATCCCATATTTGCAAAAATGTGCAAGGTCTTAAAGCATGGTAGACAATAAGGAAAGAGAAAGTCAAACTACGTGTGATGAATGGAGCAAGAGTTGCTACACTCGTTGTAGAGACTTATACACTCTTTACCAACTGGGCTTGTTCTAGAATTTAAAACATTGTTATTATGTTGTGATACTTACAAATAGAACATGAAATCAATTCACATTAAATGTGAAAAGATTTACCATTACAAAAGAGAATATATACTGTTCTTTTACGTAATGGTGTTCTTTGTGGTATTAGATCACTAAAACAACGTTTTACAAATCCTAGACCTTGATAAGTCCATTCTCAAACATAGACAAAAACTCTATATTTTGAAACAACTATCCTTCTGGCATTATAGACTTGGTCATGTGAATGAGAAACGCACTTCCAAATTACATAATAGTTGTGTACTTGGACTCATTCAATTATGAATCGTTTGAGACATGTGATTCTCATTTACTTTGAAAGATGACCAAAACACCTTTTATTTGAAAAAGGTGAATGTGCTAGTGATCCTCATAGAACGTTAACATATAGATGTTTTTAGGCTCAATGTCGATCCATGCTAGAGGATTGTTTATCATACTTCATCACTTTCATGGATGATCATATGGGATATGATTATGTGTATCATACTGATACATGCATCCGTGGCCTTTGAAATGTTCAAAGTCATTAAAGTTGAAGTAAGAAAAACAAGTTGACAAGAGTATTAAAACACTAAGATTTGATCTATGTGGCTAATACTCAATGTCAAGTGTTTCAAAATAATTAAAGAAGAATGTGATTCTTTCTCAATGTCTCCACTTGACACACCATTGTTGATGATGTGTGAAAGAGGAGAAGTTGTACCCTATGAGATATGGTGCAAACCTATGATGAGCCATACTACAATTCCTAACCTCATTTTAGGGGTTCTTGTCTTAGACGCCAACTCCTATACACTCAACCATGTTCCGACAAATGTCTATTTGTGGGGTATCCTTGTGAAAACAATGGACACCACTTCTATAATTCCCTTGAGAAAAATGTTTGTCTCAAGAAATGTCTTTTTCTAGAAAAATAGTTATTCTTAAAAGAGACAGTAGGAGCAAGATAGAACTTGAAAGGTTCAAGAACCATGAATTGACAAAGATCAATAGTTGGAACTAGAGCTTATGCCACATGTTGATGAGGCGCAACGGAAGCTCAAAGTGCACAAAATCTTCAAAAGACTGGTAGAGTGCGTTATACATTTGAGAAATATAGATTTCTCACACATGAGAGATATAGATTTCTCATTAGAAAGAGCAATAATGTACTTAGTCATATATGATGACAAACCTACCAGTCACGAAGAGGCTTTGTCTAATGTAGACTCCTTGACTATGGCAAGATGCCATAAAATCCAAAATGGATTCCATGTACAAGAACAAGGTGTAGACCTTGCTCAAGTCACCTAATCGGATAAAACCCATAGGGTGCAAGTAGGTCTTTATGAGAAAGACTGACATGGATGGTAACGTAGTTACCTATAAAGCAAGGTTAATGGAAAAAGGATTCAATTCAAAGGCTTGACTTTGAAAGAAACCTATTTCACCAATAGCCATGCTTAAATCCATTTAAGATTTTACTTGCAATAGCTGCCTTTATGGCTATGACAAATGGATATGAAGACTTCATCCCTTAACGGGAATTAAAAGGTATGTATATGACACATCCCTTGGGACTTCACTACCATTGATAGTCATTAGGTAAGCAAGCTTCAAGGGTCCATTAGTGGACTCTTGCAAGTGTCAAGGTGTTGGAGCATTTGTTTTGATAAGATAATCAAAGAGTTTGATTTTCTCGAAAACAAAGACAAGTTTTGTGTAAATGTAAAGTTGAGTGGGAGCGTTGTCATTTTCTGGATACTATATGTGGATGACATATCGTTGATGGAAACAACATACTTTAAAGGTAAAGATATGGTTGTCCAAGAATTTTTACTAAAGGAGAGGCAATCTCTAATCTGGGAATTAAGATCTATATAGATAGATCCAAGAGGTTGCTTGGTCTCACTAGATCCACGTACATAGGCTAGATGCTAAAGGGTTTAGCATAGTGCAATCGAAGAAGGGGTTTTACTTATGAGATAGGAGATTACTCTTTCAAGAGACATGTGTCTTTGATACTTGTTGAGATTGATAGCATTAATAGATCCCGTATGCTTTTGCAATAGGTTCTATTTGTATGCTATCCTATGTACGAGACCCGATGTCTTCTGGCTTTAAGTGTTACGAGCAATTCTGGTGAGTGTCACTAGATGGTTATCAAAGAATATTCTTAAGTACTCTAGAAGCACTAAAAGACTATTCTTGACTATGGAGATTACACTTAGGAAGTGTGTGGATTTAAAGATACAAACTTTTAATCCAATAGGGATGATAAGTAAATCATGAGATGAATTGGTGTTCACGTTGAACTGTAGTGGATAAAAGCGTTTTATGATAGACACTACAACATATTCTACAACAAAGGCGAGTACATGGTAGCTTTAGAAGTTACTATGGATCAAGGGATTCTTTGTTGGACAAAGAATAGTTCCTTCCATTGTTTTATGAAACAATTGTGCCATCGCTTAATCAAGGAACTAAAGTCTCATCCATGATCCTAAAGTGTATTTCGTGCCACCATCTATTTGTGGAAATAGTTTGGTACAAATGATGAAAAGATAGAGGAAGTTCCCACAATGTAATGTCACTAATCCTTTCACCATGGCCTTGTCCCAGAATAGGCATGATAGTCATGCTCATGGCCTAAAACCTATAGGTGATTGGTTTTAGTGCAAGTGGGAGTTTGTTAGTGTATGCCCTAAAACCAAGTTGGTTTTTGGGATTTTTATTACGCTTATTTCGTGTTATACTTATATATGTGGCATTTTCTTTGTCATTTAATACTTGTTATTAATATTACTTGTTTATTTGATAAAGTCCATAGAATATTAACTGTGTATAAGAGATTGTAAGAGTTACAATGATGAGACTCTTATTACACATTAAGTTATATTCTTAAATATCCCTAGTCGTAGTATTAATGAGATTGGACATCATTAATATGGGAAGACTAGCACATACTTTGCCTCTACTTATGGTAAGTAGTAGTTGATCTCGTCAACTATGGCGTGTGACACCTAAGCTGGTATGTGGATGCTTGTTAGAGAACAAGTTCATTGGATTGATCCGCCAAGAGTTACTATTCATAGTGCTAATGAATTATACTCTTAATGGCAATGGTGTAAGTGATCCTTAGACTTGAGATTACCATGGTATCTTGAGTGTGGATTGCTATGCTTTGACTCTATTGCTCGGTGCTCGTAAAAGAGTAGCCCATACGGTAGAGATTGGGTATAGTATGAAGCATGGAAGGATAGTGAGTAATCGATATAGGATTCACCACTCCTTATTATAGGAGAGTATATCCCGGATTGGCCACTTGTTGAAATATGACTTAAAGAATCTTTTGCGCAAAAGTGAAAGTATGACTTGAAAGAGTTTCAAGGTTATACTTTTATGGAAAGTTATATTTCGGGAACAAGAAATCATTAATTAGTCATTTAAAGAGTGCGCACTACACTCTTAGACTAATTGGGATATAGTGTGGTGAAAGGATATTAATTACACGGTAACATTGTCATTGATAGGTGTAGTCTACCATATGACTTTCCTATTCACTTGGGTGGTCATGATGCATTGCTAGACGCCACTCATGATCTATAAGTGCAAATTAATTAATTAGTGAATTAATGATAAATTAAAGTGTTAATTTATCTGGCTCTTAATTAATTAATTAATGAGTTATAATTTGTACTTATTGCCAACGTGAATGGAACCTAATGGGTCACACACAATAAGAACATGGTCTTTGGGTTAAATTGTTATTAAGATAAGTATAAGATACTTATGGGGTTAATTTATGTGATAAATTAACTTAAAGGACTTAATTATAAATATTCTAAGTCTTGATGGAAATTAGTTTCCTAAAAGGAATTAAGAAGCTATTTGGTTTCCTTTTGGAATAGGTTTCCTAAAGGAATAGGATTAGCTTAAGGTAAGCTTCCTAAACCTTCTTGGTTTCCAATTGCTCTTGTTTCCTTAAAGACTAGGATACTACATCTATAAATAAGTCCATGCCTTGACTCTTGGATGATTGATGAAACATAACACAAAATTTAGAGAGAGAAAAATTGAGAGCTTGGTGGCGTTTTTCTCTCCAAGAAAAACGCCACACCTCCTTCCCTAATTGTTAGGGTTTCAACTTCTTTCTTCTTCTTGTGTTCTTCATGAATCATTCAAGGGAGCTAGCACTCAAAAGGCAAGGCAAGCAAGCCCAAAGGTTCCTAAAGATCATGTTCGTGTGGATACCGTTGGAGGCTCGACACTTGGAGGGCTTTTCATGGTAGATCAACACCTTCATCGAATAGGATCTTGCCCTTTGAAGCATAGAAACCTTCTATGCTTGAGGTATTTGTGCTAAACACCCTTTAATCGTATAGATTACATCAAAGAGATCCATGGCTAAGGTAATAAATTTTTAAATTTTCCGCTGCGTTACTCCCCTTATTACCTTACAGTGGTATCAGAGCCTCCTTTGATTATATCTATATGATTTGTGTTTATTTAATTGTCATAAATATGGATGGTTTGTTCTTGATGAAATTTGTCTCAAAATTGTTTTAGAAAAATCAAGAGTTTGATTTTTAAGATAAGTTCTTAATTGTTTAAAAGTGTTTTAAATAATTAAGATGAGTTCTTATGGTTGTATTCAAGGTTTCTAAATTATTTTTACGTGCTAAAAGGGTTTTAACATGTTTTGATTCAAAAGAGTTTTGAAAAAGACCAAAGAATTTCAAAGATCGTATTTTCTGGACACAAACCGCGCGAAAACTCGCGCGCGTTTTTACCCACGGTTAAAACTCCGTACTGTTCTGTCAACAAACCGCGGATGAAACCGCGCACGGTTTGTCCCACGGTTTGTAAACCGCGGATGAACCCGCGCACGGTTTGTCCCACGGTTTGCTGGCAGAGTTCTAGCGGGATTTTTCCTAATTTTTTGGAAAACGCGAATTTTTAGAATTTTCTCTACAAAACACTTTCCAATTTTAATTGTTAATATTTGGAAAGTTAAATTTTGGAAACCTACACCTTCTATAACTTTATTTTTGAGACAAATAAATTCAAGAATATTAATCTAATTAAATTAGACCATGTGATTTATGACTAGAATTAAATAAAGTAATTTATTTAATTGTTAAATATTATGATGGCATGGTGGATGATTATGGACTATGACCAATGTGATTGAATGGTTGAATTTTTATCAATTTTGATGGTTGGCTTGTATTGGTTTTTAAAATAGGGCCTGCGTGTCCTGCCTTCTCTATTATTCTCATGTAATTCTCTTCTCACCTAACTCCCCTCGAATGTAACTCGAGGTTTCTTAGTCAATACATGTAATGTACATTGTGTAGGTTAGAGTTAGGTTTTAATTTTCTAAATTGTTTAGAATAGAATTACATGTGTAATGTACAAAGAAGATGGAGATGGAACCAAGGAGCAACCATGGAGGCTTCATCAAGAGTTGAAGACCTCCCAAGGAATGCATCAAGGAGTTGATCACATCCCTTAGGAATTTGACCATATATTTTCCTTAAGGCTCGAGGAAAATATCTTAGTAAAGTCCATAATCATCCACGGTTTATTGTGCATGTTTTTATTTTATATGTCGATATATTTTAATTACATGCTATGATGAGACTATATATTGTATAATTAAAATAAAATCCCTCAAATAAAATATTAAGTCACTAGCCTTCCATTATTATAGTAAAAATCATAGTTCTTGCTAAGTGTTGACCTGTTGGCCCTCCGTCAAGGTCACCTTACCTAGAGCATGTTTTTTACTATGAGATATGATCTCCAAATAATGGGTCTGACTTAACAAAAATGCTTAACTTGTTGGTCTCCATCAAGGCTATGGTGTTTTTGAGGCGATATTAAGTCAATATATATAAGTTGCCTTCCATTATTATAGCAAAAACGAAGAGTTCCTATTAAGTGTTGACACGTTGGCCTCCGTCAAGGTCACCTTACTCGGAATATGTTCTTGCTATGAGATGTGATCTCTGAATAATGGGTATGACTTAACAAAAATACATAACGAGTTTGGCCTCCGTCAATGTTATGATATTTTTGAGGCAATGTTGGGAAACACATAAGATGTGAATATCAAGAGTTGATACCCAACTATCTAGGAGTCACAAGAGTTGTGATTGATAAAAGTTATCTACCTAATCGAAGTTACCTTTGGGGCATTGGCCTCCGTCAAACCCAAAGTTAATTAGATGGGATCCTAGCCCACTAGGAATCTCCAACGGATTCCCGAATCAATAGATTTGAGGGTTATTGATTTGAAGTAAAATAGTGGGAGCAAACCAAATAAATTCGAAGCCCACATTTTTGGTTTGCAATTATAACATGAAACAAATACTTGTACTATCTTTTCACTTGTTGTAGAATGAATGTACACATGAACACACTTATCACCCTATATCTCCATTATATATACGATTTTCTTGGACTAGTGTAAGACTTGAGAATAGTTCTTAAGCACAATTGGCTATGTCCTTGATACCCACTTCCACTTGTCCTATAGTGACTAATTATAGTTAGGAAACAATGTGCATACAAGATGCATAAAAGATGATAATGATATTGCTACTTATATCATAATGTCATCTATAATTCCTAAGCTATAAAAGTAGCACAAATTGATAGATCTTTTTGTCTGTGATTGTGCATCTCAAAGAGTTGTTGATACACAATCTAGGACCATTAGATATGAGATATCTAAAGAGTAGTCTATCAAGGAAGAAAGGGGCACTTTATTGCTTGTCAAGGGGAAACCCTAGCAGTGGTCTTGAGAAGACCCATAGTAGCTATGACAAAGCTTAAAGGTGTGATCAAAATGGACAAGTCTAAGGGCACATGTTTCCAATTCTATTGGAAAGGGAATTGTAAGGCTCGTTTCAATACTAAGAAGTTGAAGAGGCCTAGTGAAGCTTCTACTTCTAAGTATGTTTATGTTTGAGATAAATTCATCTACTAATTAAGACCATTGGGTATAAGATACTGGATTTAGATCCCATATTTGCAAAAATGTGCAAGGTCTTAAAGCATGGTAGACAATAAGGAAAGAGAAAGTCAAACTACGTGTGATGAATGGAGCAAGAGTTGCTACACTCGTTGTAGAGACTTATACACTCTTTACCAACTGGGCTTGTTCTAGAATTTAAAACATTGTTATTATGTTGTGATACTTACAAAAGAACATGAAATCAATTCACATTAAATGTGAAAAGATTTACCATTACAAAAGAGAATATATACTGTTCTTTTACGTAATGGTGTTCTTTGTGGTATTAGATCACTAAAACAACGTTTTACAAATCCTAGACCTTGATAAGTCCATTCTCAAACATAGACAAAAACTCTATATTTTTGAAACAACTATCCTTCTGGCATTATAGACTTGGTCATGTGAATGAGAAACGCACTTCCAAATTACATAATAGTTGTGTACTTGGACTCATTCAATTATGAATCGTTTGAGACATGCGATTCTCATTTACTTAGAGAGATGACCATAACACCTTTTATTATAAAAGGTGAATGTGCTAGTGATCCTCATAGAGCTTTAACATATAGATGTTTTTGGCCCAATGTCGATCCATGCTAGAGGTTGTTTATCATACTTCATCACTTTCATGGATGATCATATGGGATATGATTATGTGTATCATATGATACACGCATCCATGGCCTTTGAAATGTTCAAAGTCATTAAAGTTGAAGTAAGAAAAACAAGTTGACAAGAGTATTAAAACACTAAAGATTTGATCTATGTGGATAATACTCAATGTCAAGTGTTTCAAAATAATTAAAGAAGAATGTGATTCTTTCTCAATGTCTCCACTTGACACACCATTGTTGATGATGTGTGAAAGAGGAGAAGTTGTACCCTATGAGATATGGCGCAAACCATGATGAGCCATACTACAATTCCTAACCTCATTTTAGGGGTTCTTGTCTTAGACGCCAACTCCTATACACTCAACCATGTTCGACAAATGTCTATTTGTGGGGTATCCTTGTGAAAACAATGGACACCACTTCTATAATCCCCTTGAGCAAAAATGTTTGTCTCAAGAAATGTCTTTTTCTAGAAAAATAGTTATTCTTAAAAGAGACAGTGGGAGTAAGATAGAACTTGAAAGGTTCAAGAACCATGAATTGACAAAGATCAATAGTTGGAACTAGAGCTTATGCCACATGTTGATGAGGCGCAACGGAAGCTCAAAGTGCACAAAATCTTCAAAAGACTGGTAGAGTGCGTTATACATCTTGAGAAATATAGATTTCTCACACATGAGAGATATAGATTTCTCATTAGCAAGAGCAATAATGTACTTAGTCATATATGATGACAAACCTACCTAGTCACGAAGAGGCTTTGTCTAATGTAGACTCCTTGATATGGCAAGATGCCATAAAATCCAAAATGGATTCCATGTACAAGAACAAGGTGTAGACCTTGCTCAAGTCACCTAAAGGGATAAAACCCATAGGGTGCAAGTAGGTCTTTATGAGAAAGACTGACATGGATGGTAACGTAGTTACCTATAAAGCAAGGTTAATGGAAAAAGGATTCAATTCAAAGGCTTGACTTTGAAAGAAACCATTTCACCAATAGCCATGCTTAAATCCATTTAAGATTTTACTTGCAATAGCTGCTTTATGGCTATGACAAATGGATATGAAGACTTCATCCCTTAACGGGAATTAAAAGGTATGTATATGACACATCCCTTGGGCCTTCACTACCATTGATAGTCATTAGGTAAGCAAGCTTCAAGGGTCCATTAGTGGACTCTTGCAAGTGTCAAGGTGTTGGAGCATTTGTTTTGATAAGATAATCAAAGAGTTTGATTTTCTCGAAAACAAAGACAAGTTTTGTGTAAATGTAAAGTTGAGTGGGAGCGTTGTCATTTTCTGGATACTATATGTGGATGACATATCGTTGATGGAAACAACATACTTTAAAGGTAAAGATATGGTTGTCCAAGAATTTTTACTAAAGGAGAGGCAATCTCTAATCTGGGAATTAAGATCTATATAGATAGATCCAAGAGGTTGCTTGGTCTCACTAGATCCAAGTACATAGGCTAGATGCTAAAGGGTTTAGCATAGTGCAATCGAAGAAGGGGTTTTACCTATGTGATAGGAGATTACTCTTTCGAGAGACATGTGTCTTTGACACTTGTTGAGATTGATAGCATTAATAGATCCCATATGCTTTTGCAATAGGTTCTATTGTATATGCTATCCTATGTACGAGACCCGATGTCTTCTGGCTTTAAGTGTTACGAGCAATTCTAGGTGAGTGTCACTAGATGGTTATCAAAGAATATTCTTAAGTACTCGAGAAGCACTAAAAGACTATTCTTGACTATGGAGATTACACTTAGGAAGTGTGTGGATTTAAAGATACAAGCTTTTAATCCAATAGGGATGATAAGTAAATCATGAGATGAATTGGTGTTCACGTTGAACTGTAGTGGATAAAAGCGTTTTATGATAGACACTACAACATATTCTACAACAAAGGCGAGTACATGGTAGCTTTAGAAGTTACTATGGATCAAGGGATTCTTTATTGGACAAAGAATAGTTCCTTCCATTGTTTTATGAAACAATTGTGCCATCGCTTAATCAAGGAACTAAAGTCTCATCCATGATCCTAAAGTGTAGTTTCGTGCCTACCATCTATTTGTGGAAATAGTTTGGTACAAATGATGAAAAGATAGAGGAAGTTCCCACAATGTAATGTCACTAATCCTTTCACCATGGCCTTGTCCCTAGAATAGGCATGATAGTCATGCTCATGGCCTAAAACCTATAGGTGATTGGTTTTAGTGCAAGTGGGAGTTTGTTAGTGTATGCCCTAAAACCAAGTTGGTTTTTGGGATTTTTATATTACGCTTATTTCGTGTTATACTTATATATGTGGCATTTTCTTTGTCATTTAATACTTGTTATAATATTACTTGTTTATTTGATAAAGTCCATAGAATATTAACTGTGTATAAGAGATTGTAAGAGTTACAATGATGAGACTCTTATTACACATTAAGTTATATTCTTAAATATCCCTAGTCGTAGTATTAATGAGATTGGACATCATTAATATGGGAAGACTAGCACATACTTTGCCTCTACTTATGGTAAGTAGTAGTTGATCTCGTCAACTATGGCGTGTGACACCTAAGCTGGTATGTGGATGCTTGTTAGAGAACAAGTTCATTGGATTGATCCGCCAAGAGTTACTATTCATAGTGCTAATGAATTATACTCTTAATGGCAATGGTGTAAGTGATCCTTAGACTTGAGATTACCATGGTATCTTGAGTGTGGATTGCTATGCTTTGACTCTATTGCTCGGTGCTCGTAAAAGAGTAGCCCATACGGTAGAGATTGGGTATAGTATGAAGCATGGAAGGATAGTGAGTAATCGATATAGGATTCACCACTCCTTATTATAGGAGAGTATATCCCGGATTGGCCACTTGTTGAAATATGACTTAAAGAATCTTTTGCGCAAAAGTGAAAGTATGACTTGAAAGAGTTTCAAGGTTATACTTTTATGGAAAGTTATATTTCGGGAACAAGAAATCATTAATTAGTCATTTAAAGAGTGCGCACTACACTCTTAGACTAATTGGGATATAGTGTGGTGAAAGGATATTAATTACACGGTAACATTGTCATTGATAGGTGTAGTCTACCATATGACTTTCCTATTCACTTGGGTGGTCATGATGCATTGCTAGACGCCACTCATGATCTATAAGTGCAAATTAATTAATTAGTGAATTAATGATAAATTAAAGTGTTAATTTATCTAGCTCTTAATTAATTAATTAATGAGTTATAATTTGTACTTATTGCCAACGTGAATGGAACCTAATGGGTCACACACAATAAGAACATGGTCTTTGGGTTAAATTGTTATTAAGATAAGTATATGATACTTATGGGGTTAATTTATGTGATAAATTAACTTAAAGGACTTAATTATAAATATTCTAAGTCTTGATGGAAATTAGTTTCCTAAAAGGAATTAAGAAGCTATTTGGTTTCCTTTTGGAATAGGTTTCCTAAAGGAATAGGATTAGCTTAAGGCAAGCTTCCTAAACCTTCTTGGTTTCCAATTGCTCTTGTTTCCTTAAAGACTAGGATACTACATCTATAAATAAGTCCATGCCTTGACTCTTGGATGATTGATGAAACTACAAGATAAAATTTAGAGAGAGAAAAATTGAGAGAGGCGTGTTTTCTCCCAAGAAAAACGCCACATCCTCTTCTCCCTAATGGTTAGGGTTTTGTCTTCCTCCTCTTCTTGTTCTTGTGTTCTTCATGATATTCAAGGGAGCTAGCACTCAAAAGGCAAGGCAAGCAAGCCCAAAGGTTCCTAAAGATCATGTTCGTGTGGATACCGTTGGAGGCTCGACACTTGGAGGGCTTTTCATGGTAGATCAACACCTTCATCGAATAGGATCTTGCCCTTTGAAGCATAGAAACCTTCTATGCTTGAGGTATTTGTGCTAAACACCCTTTAATCGTATAGATTACATCAAAGAGATCCATGGCTAAGGTAATAAATTTTTAAATTTTCCGCTGCGTTACTCCCCTTATTACCTTACAATAATAATAATAATAATAATAATAATAATAATAATAATAATAATAAAGAGAAAAAGAAAGAGAAGAGCCCCCTTGTTGATTCACGTTGAACTAATCGTGGGTGTATAGGTTTATCCATAAACTGTGGAAGTTGATTACTTAAGAGGGTTAAGTATGAAGGGAATGAATTCATTTTGACAAGGTTGACGTTTACTTACCTCTGTTTTGCCTATTATGATGAATAATCGAAATAAGAGTAACTATATGCAGAATATTTCTCCTGGTTGTAAAGTTTGTATGTATGGTTCTCCTTGTTTTGAATTATTATTTTATCATTAGAGTTCTATTGCTTGAGGACAAGCAATGGTTTAATTGTGGGGCAGTTGATAATGACTAAAGTGACTACGTTTTTAGGTGTGTTTAGGCTAAGATTTACATGCTTTTCTTTACAAGTTTTACTTGATTATTGCGGTTTATCTTTCTTTTGGACTCTTGAGTGAATTTTATATGAGAGCTACTCATTTGGCTTATTTCCCATGCTTTTATAGGTTTTTCCACCTTTTATTGCTGAATGCCAAAGTATGGTTGAGTGTGTGCTGAGATGGGAAAGAGACCTAGCAAGTGCAAAATGAAGTTTAAAGAAAATTGGTATTCTGCTCCCACCCGCGCCCTTATCCGCGGTGTGGATGAGGCCGCAAGTGGGAGCAGCAGCTTGGTCGTAAGAGGAATATGTTTCTGTCCCCATCCACGGTGTCATCCGCACTTTGAATGACGCCACGATTGACCCCAAACGCACGTTGCCACTCATCCCCGACCTCGACCGCGTCACGGATGAGGGCACAGATAAGTGCCGTAATACTGCAATATCAATCTATTTTCAAGGAAAATTTTGACGAAATGAACCCAAGTGGGGGGAGAACAAAACTAGAGAATAAAATGGGCTCTTCTAGGGCAAAAACATGGGAGAACGAAGGAGGAACAACAAGGAAGAAAACTCAAGATTGAAGAGAGAAGAAGAAGTGCAGCAACAAAGGGGAATTTCTGCAGCAAAGAAGAGTGAAGAAACACTACATGAGAATGAGTTTTTCATTGCTTTCTTTGATGCTTGCTGAACTTTCTCCTTTGATTATGGAGTAGATTTGTATAAGACTTAGAAGGGTTGAACCCTAACCTTTATTTATGATGCTTTAATTCATTGCTTAATGGAAAAATCTTATCTTTAATTGATTTGCTTGTGAGTTTATTGATAAATTGGATTGGGTTTTTGTGCACGAATTCAATATTGACAGTTGTATTGGTTGGGTAATTGAGAAATCACTCAATTAATGTAGAAAAACTCTCAAGTGAAAAGAACTTGCATGAATTGCTAGAAATAGAATTCCATAAGTTCTCCTAATTGGGTGTGAATCCATTCGTGAGATAAAATCCATTGATTCTATTGCATCTTCTAGGGGTTTTGAGTTGTGAAGAGATTCCATGAAATCAACCTAGGTATAGAAGTTGTAAGCTTGAGAAAGATTACAACTTAATAAAGGGATTTTAGGGTTAATTGAGATTGGGTAATCCATTAGGCACAAATTAAAGCTAATAATCGAGGTTAGGGGGAATTCCACTTCTAAGTCTTGCGTTAGAAACTACTGCATTCCCTTCTTTTTCAATTATCTGTGTTTGATTTGTTGGCATTCTCATTCATTAATTTACTTAGACTAGTTTGTTATTATTATGACCTATCGTATTAATTAAACTAGATAATAGATTGCGAGTAATTACTAGTACTTGCTAAGTCCATGTGGGTACGACACTCGGTACTCCTTACATGCTATACTACGGAATGATAGGTATACTTGCCTACAATATCCATAGTGTTGTCAAAAGGACACCAGGCTTCTATAAAAATCCTCACTCTTATACCTATTCTATTCAAGGGACTTTTTATCCATCTTATTTTAATTGTGTTTAAATAATAAAAGTTAATGAAAAAGCTTTAGTAGTTGCACATATATGATTTCTCGTGGGATTCGACACCTAATACTCTAAGCATTACAATAGACCCATATACTTGCAGTAAAAGTTGAGAGATTAGGGTTTATTACTTGACTTTTGTGTATGTATATTGCCTTGATTTTATACACCTATTCTACACCACGTCAAGCTCCTGAAAAAATAACAACATCATTAGCAAAAGCCAAATGGGTAACTACATGGCATTGTCTTGGACCTCTGAATGGTGTAAAATTTCTGATCTATGGTAGAGAATTGAGAGCTCTGGATAAACCTTCAGCTGCAATAATAAATAATGCCGATGAAATTGGATCTCCCTAACGAATGCCTTTGGATGACTTAAAAAATCCTTTACGGCAACCATTTAACAGAACTGAAAACCAGCAATTAGAGATTAATCTCTATGTCATATCTATCCACCGTTCTCCAAATTAAAATTTCCTCATAATCTTCAACAAATACATCCAATTCACTCTATCATATACTTTTTCCATATCCAATTTTAGCGACACATTCCTTCCCCTATTCCTCCGACCTAAATCATTCGCAAGCTCTTGAGCCAAAACCATGATCAATCTCCCTTTAACAAAACCATTTTGCTCCTTAGAAATTATTTTAGGAAGAACCTTCGCCAACCTATTAGACAAAATACGAGAAATGTCCTTGTTTATGAAATTACATAAACTAATAGGTCTAAATTGAGCAAAATTTTGAGGCGCAACACACTTTGGGATCATCACAATAAATGTGGATATAAAGCTCTTGGGCAACTCATCCCTGCAAAAAAAATCCCAACACCGCCTTATAGACATCTTCTGAAATTATCTCCCAAGTAGTAGAAAAGAATAACCCCGTGTACCTATCAGGGCCAGCTGCACTATTACCATAGCAAAGATCACATGCTTCACCTCCTCTCTTGACGGGAATGATTCAAGCATTTCACCATCTGAAGTAGAAAGTAACCGTGGGATATTAGACATAATTTCATTATCTTCCTACTCCTCCTGAGAAAATAATGCCTCAAAAAATTTGCAAGCCTCCATTGCAATGTCATGCTCATTCTCCAATCATTCCCCCGAATTGTATTAATAAAGGATTTGGCCCTCCTTTCAGTCGCATACTTGTGAAAGAATTCAGTATTTCTATCACCACCGGACCACCATTTGAGGCTGGACTTTTGTCGCCAAAATGATTCTTCCACCATATGGACTCTATTAAGTGCTGCTTTTGATTTCAACATAGCATCCCAGGCTAGATCATCACCATTCTCAACAAATCTCTTTTCTGCTTCAGCTGCATCCATGTCCGCCTTACAAACTTCTTCAAATATATCTCCAAACGTTGCACGAGACCAGCCTTTCAATATAGGGTTTAGTTTCTTTAGCTTGACAGCTAGAACCTACACAGGGGAACCTGACACATTCTCTTCCCAGTGTTTTTTTGCCAGTCTCAAAAAATCATGGTGGGTAGCCCAGAAGTTCAGGAATCTAAATGGGTGATGAGGAATCTCAGTCTTTAATTCTCCAGAAAAAAAGAGAGCAGCATGATCACTTGGTGCCCAAGCTAGATGTCTCACAGAAAAGGTCAAATTTTGATTCTCCAGTGGGTGATTTATTAAAAATCTACGCAGCCTCTCTAATATTCTCGCCCTCCCAAATCAATTGTTGCACCAAGTATAGGGAGACCCAAAATAATTCACCTCAAATAACTGAGGTACCTGCAAAAATGAGAGAAAGTGTTCTACCTCACTTGACTGAAACTACCTTCCCCCACACTTTTCTTCTTGATGAGTAAACAGATTGAAATCACCTTCTATTAGCCAAGGACTCCCAACAAAGAATTCATTTTCCAAAGACAACCACAACGCCTACCTTTCCACCTGCGTGCACTTCGCACGGACAAAGGTGAACTTGCAAGGCAACGAAAATAACGAGAAGTTCAAAACAAGCGAAAGATGTTGCTCACTTTCTCCTACCACAGAAACTTATAAACTTATGTCACCAAAAATCCACACTGAGCCAGTAGCATTAGCAAAGCAAACCTCCATGCCAATCTTATGACAAATGAATTCCATCTTAGAAACTTCAGTCTTCGGTTCACAAATAGACACAACATCCACCTTATGAAGCCTAATTAATTTTTTCAGTCTTCTTAAATTAGGAGCTTTAGAAACTCCTCTAATGTTCCAAAAAATGATGTTAATCATGATGAGAAGACAAGGGAAAATCAACTAAAGACTTGGCTTGAGAGCGTAATGCCCTATCAGAATCAAACTTAGGCCAAAAAACTTTCTTTTTACCTAGATTACCACCCTTTTGATGCATTTGCTCTTCTCCTACTCGATGCTGATTGTATTCCAAATTACAATAAGCAAGTCTATTTTCTGTCGAATCAGCATTCACACTTCTAGATTGCTGTCCTCTAGGAGATAAATTCCCGACATTGCACTCTGCTTCCATAATTAAATCCTATTGAAAGCACTCATTTTCAATCTTGTGAGTATCATCTTCGTCTACATTCTGAATAATTTCCCCGTGCACCATGGGTGACTGGTGACTCATCAAGCATCGATCACTAGTCTATTGCTGTTCAAAAAAATTTTCATCAACACCATTTAAAACATCAAACTGATTTTTAGTAGTCACCTGGCACAAATTAGAGCCATGAATACCAATATGATCACCAGCACAAACATCAGTAACATCATCAACACAGCCATCCTAATGTATTTGTATAACTACAAGATTCATCAAATCTGTTGAATTTTGCTGCTAACTATGGTGAAACATCTATTGTGAAACTTGCTCAGTCGCCACATCAACCTAAGTAGTGTCAGGCTGTTTGCCACATTTAACGACATCATGAACATCAGACTCAGTACCATCTTCCTGGAGTTTTTGTATAGGCACAAAAACCATATCATTAGGTAATGACTACTACTGTTGTTGACTCACAACTTGTTGTGATACTAAATCAGAAGTCTTAACACCTTGCGAAATAGCAAGCTGATTTCCATTAACCACTGCACCGTGAACATCAGGTCCAACCCCAGCTTCCTGATTATTTTCCATAGATGCCAACACACCCGTTGTTGTCTCCTACTGTCTTTTCTAATCACATACTAGAAAGCTGCTTTCTCTACCTGTTGATCCGAAGGTCTTCGCACCACACTAGAATTAGGGTTTAACAGCTTGCAATCAGACCTTTCATGCCCTTGCCGTTGGTAGTGAGGACAATAACTAGGGAGATTTTCATAGCCAACTTTCTGCCAGAAGCCTTCCTCTTCAATCCCAATCCAGATTCTATTAGGGAGATCCTTCGTAACATCTACTTCAACACAAACTCTAGTCACATTTGGCCTTGACAACGATGAAGTGGCTAAAACAATCTTTAGAGGAACACTGATTGTGCTCATAATCATAAAAAGAGCAACTTTGTCAAAGAAATGAAATAAAGTCTTCTTCTAAAGAGAATCGGATCAGAATGTCTTTGGTCTAAAAGACCGAGTGAAAAATTCCCAGAAAAGCCTATAGCAGAGAAGGCTTTTCTCATCGCATCCATGTTTGGTCTTCCATGTCAAAACTTACCCACCAAAGCAAAGAGAAATGAGGTAGCAAGTTTTTTGATATCCTTATGAGATAATTTTACTAGCGAAGCACCTTTAAACACAGTAGGTGGCTTTATCTTAAGGGATGAAGGAGTTTGATTTGAAAGAACTTCTGCAAACGATCTGTTCGTAGAAGGTCATGGCCCCTGAACATGTTGGTGAATTCTTGCCATAGTTATTTGTCAATCCATGGAAAAACCAAGAGATGAATCTCTGAGCCAGCTGCCACCAAAGTCACGACTGGCTTGCTGCAAGCTGCGGAAAAGGCAACAAAAATTTGAAATTTAAAAGGCCACAAATGAATGAAGAAGAAGAAAGTAGAGAGAGAGAGAGAGAGATAATTTTTTCCCAACCTGTTCTCCAAATTCTTGATGTTCACATCTTATGTGTTGCCCAACATTACCTCAAAAATATCATAACATTGACAGATGCCAAACTCATTATGTATTTTTGCTAAGTCATACCCATTATTCAGAAATCATATCTTATAACAAAAACATATTCCGAGTAAGGTAACCTTGACGAAGGCCAACGTGTCAACACTTAATAGGAACTCTTTGTTTTTGTTATGATAATGGAAGGCAACTTATATATTGACTTAATATCGCCTCAAAAATACCGTAACCTTGATGGAAGCCAACAAGTTATGTATTTTTGTTAAGTCAGACTCATTATTTGGAGATCATATCTCATAGTAAAAAACATGCTCTAGGTAAGATGACCTTGACAGAGGCCAACGTGCCAACACTTAACAAGAACTATGATTTTTACTATAATAATAGAAGGCAAGTGACTTAATATTTTATTTGAGAGATTATGTTTTAATTATACAATATATAGTCTCATCATAGCATGTAACTAAAATATATCAATATATAAAATAAAAATATTCATAATAAACAGCGGATGATTATGGACTTTACTAAGATATTTTCCTTGAGCCGTAAGGAAAATATAGGGTCAAATTTCTAAATGACGTGATCAACTCCTTGATGTGTTCCTTGGGAGGTCTTCAACTCTTGATGGGCCTTCATGGTTGCTCCTTGGTACCATCTCCATCTTCTTGTACAGTACAGAAGTAATTCTGTTCTAAACAATTTAGAAAATAAAACCTAACCCTAACCTAAACTGTGTATATTACATGTATCGATTAAGAAACCTTGAGTAACATTCAAGGGGAGTTAGGTGAGAAGAGAACTACATCAGAAAAATAGAGAAGGCAGGACATGCAAGCCCTATTTTTTAAAAACCAATACAAGCCAACCATCAAAATAATAAAATTCAACCATTCAATCATATTGGTTGTAGTCCATAATCATCTATCCTGCCATCATAATATTTAACAATTAAATAATATAAACTTTTATTTAATTCTAATCAAAAATCACATAGTCTAATCAAATTAGATTAATATCCTTGAATTATTCATCTAAAAATGTAAAGAAGGTTTAGGGTTTCCAAAATTGTCTTTCCAAATCTTAACACTTAAACTTGGAAAGAGTTTTTCTAAAATTAATCTTCCAAATTTTAACAATTAAAATTGGAAAGAGCTTTTTACAAAAATTTACACAAATCACATTTTTCTAAAAATTAAAATTTTCTCGCTAGGGTTCTTCCTTGAGCCGTGGGTGGAGCACTCGCCGCGGCTCATGCCCATGACTCGCAGACAGACTTGAGCCCACGGCTCGTGAGCTACGGGTGCCAGCCGCAGGTAGTTCACCCACGGTTGAGCCAACAACTCACCATCAGAAAAGACGACTTTTGAGCCACGGGTTAAGTCGCAGGCAAATGCCCACAGCTAAGCCCCTAGCTAACCTTTTGGAAATTGTAAAAATGATTTTTCTTGATGTTTTTCAAAACTCTTTTGAACCAAAACATGTTAAAACCCTTTTAACACTGAAAAATAGTTTAGAAACCTCAAAGTAAACCATAGGAAATCATCTTAATCATCAAAAATAATTTTAAACAATTAAGATCTTTTCGTAGAAATCAAAATCTTTGATTTTTCTAAAATGTTTTTGAGACAAATTGATATCAAGAATAAACCATCAATATTTATGACGATTAAATAAACAAAGATCATATAGATATAATCAAATTAGGCTCTGATACCACTATAAGCTAATAAGGAGAGTAACGCAACAAAAAATTTAAAAGTTTTTTACCTTATCCATGGATCTCTTTAATATAATCTATATGATTAAAGGGTGTTTAGCACAAATACCTCAAGCATAGAAGATTTCTATGTTTCAAAAGGCACAATCCTATTCGATGAAGGTGTTGATCTACAACGAAAAGCTCTCCAAGTGTAAAGCCTCCAACGATATCCACACGAACACGATCTTTAGGAACTTTTGGGCTTGCTTGCCTTGCCTTTTGAGTGCTAGCTCCCTTGAATGATTATAAAGAACATGAGAATAAGAAGAGGAAGAAGACAAAACCCTAACCCTTAAGGAGAAAGAGGGTGGCGGATTTTTGTAGAGAAAACCATCCCTCTTCTCTCTTTTTTTCTCTCTCTAAATTTGTGTTTGTATTGCATCAATCTCTAAAGAGTTAAGGCATGGACTTATTTATAGATGTAGTATCCTAGTCTTTAAGAAAACAAGAGCAATTGGAAACCAAAAAAGTTTAGGAAGCTTACCTTAAGCTAATCCTATTCCTTTAGGAAACCTATTCCAAAAGGAAACCAAATAACTCCTTAATTCCTTTTAGGAAACTAATTTTCAGCAAGACTTAGAATATTTATAAATAAGTCTTTTAAGTTAATTTATCACATAAATTAACCCTATAAGTATCTTATACTTATCTTAATAACAATTTAATCCAAAGACCATGTTCTTATTGTGTGTGATCCATTAGGTTCCATTCACGTTGGCCATAAGTACAAATTATAACTTATTAATTAATTAATTAAGAGCTAGATAAATTAAATATTTAAATTTATCATTAATTCAATAATTAATTAATTTGTATTTATAGATCATGAGTGGCGTCTAGCAATGCATCATGACCACCTAAGTGAATAGAAAGTCATATGGTAGTCTAAACCTATCAATGACAATATTACCATGTAATTAATATCCTTTCACTACACTATATTCCAATTAGTCTAAGAGTGTAGTGCACACTCTTTAAATGACTGGGTAATGATTTCTTGTTTCTAAAATATAACTTTTATAAAAGTAAAACCTTGAAACACTTTCACGTCATACTTTCACTTTTGCGCAAAAGATTCTTTAAGTTATATTTTAACAAGTGGCCAATATAAGATATATTCTCCTATAATAAGGAGTGGTAAATCCTATATTAATTACTCACCATCCTTCCAAGCTTCATACTATCCCCAACCTTTACTATATGGCCTACTCTTTTACGAGCACTGAGTAATAGAGTCAAGGCATAGCAATCCACACTCAAGATACTATGGTGATCTCAAATCTAAGGATTACTTACACCACTGCCATTAAGAGTACAATTTATTGGCACTAATGAACTTGTTCTCTAACAAGCATCCACATACTAGCTTAGGTGTCACACACCGTAGTTGACAAGGTCAACTACTACTTACCATAAGTAGAGGCAAAGTTTGTGGTAGTCTTTCCGTATTAATAATGTCCAATCTCATTAATACTACGACTAAGGATATTTATGAATATAACTTATGTGTAATAAGAGTTTCATCATTATAACTCTTACAATCTCTCTCATGCACAATTAATATTCTATGGACTTTATCAAATAAACAAGTAATATTAATAACAAGTATTAAAAGACAAAGAAAATATCACATAAATAAGTATAACATGAAATAAGTGTAATATATAGATCCCAAAAACCAACTTGGTTTTAGGGCATACACTAACAAAACCTAGCAGGAATATTTTGAGGGCTCAAAGAAAAAAGAAAATCTAAGAATAAAACAATATAACCTAGGTAAAGGCCTCTAACTCTGATACCAACTAATACGAGATGCGACCTAACCTGTACCCAAGCTTGAAAGATAGAGAAATGTGAGCCCTCCAAATCCTTGGATAGTGAATCTTGATATTATCTCAACCCACAATCTAGCAAATTGCCAAACCAAGTTTAATGTTCAAAGAGCACTAACTAAGGTGATTAATTGATTAATGAGCTGTAAATACCTAGTGTAAATTCCAAGATATTCAAAAGAAGTTGTCAATAAGCCAAAAGGAGAAAACTCTCGATATGAAATTTCATTCAACTAAATGATATGTCTTTACAAGGCAAGAGGCGTAATTGTAGTCCACATCTTGGCTGTAAAATGACATGAAAACCCTTGAAGCCTATGAAATTATAAATTCAAATTCTTAATAAAAGTTGAAAAACAAGAAAATCCCACCAAATTTCCATAATGTATCTGCTTGCGGGTTGGGTCGCGAAAATATGTTTTTTTGCCTTTATGACTGAATCCACAAGCAAATTCAAGCCACGGACATAGGTTCATGCCTACACTTTCTAATCATATCCACTGGCAAATTCATGGCACAGATTTGGGCATAAATTTTCTTTTGCAAGCTGTTTTTCACTATCTCCAGAGTCCTTTGAGTCTCCTAATTCTTCTATACAAGCAACCACCTTTGGCGGAGTATCCTCCATGTCTCCAAACCACCAAACTCAATCTTGAACATCACAAACTAAAGTTTGAAGTGAATCCTTAAGCCCCTTGGCACGAGCCTTAGTAAGTGGAGCAATTGGCATTTTCACAACATCATCACAGACTCCTTGAACTCCATAGTCATCTCAAATGTCTGTATCACTACTTCTCATCATCTTCAAACCAACTGTACATGTCATTCAATTGCCCTTCACTTGATCCAAATTGATGATTGCATATCATAAGAAATAAATTTACCAATATTATTCTATATTTTATTATGTATTTTTGGTATGTGTTTTAGTATAATTATTGTAATTTTGGCTATAAATGACTCATTTTTCAACAATTAGGGTTTTCTCTTGGAATTAGAGTTTCGAGGTGGAATTGTTAATTTGAGCAAATTAATACACAATTTTGGTACACTTTTGCATATTCATCTTACTCAATCACAATTTGGATCAATTGCAATCAAAGTGGATCTAAAACAATGTTAATTCAAGTGATTAAGATTCTTGAAGAATCATTGAAAAATAAATTGTGCAAATATCTGGGGGACCTAATTTTTCAGCCAAAATACATGTAAATGCGTGGAAAATGTGTGTACATATGGAAGCTAGCTCAGCAAAATGGAGGAATCAAGTGGGGTCCATTTTTGGTGATTTGCGAGTTAGATCCGCGAGCTAGTAACCCACAAATTGCACCCTCAAATCAATGTCAGCCAAGCATATTCGAAGGCTTGCAACTTGCATCAATCTAGTTGATTTTTACAGACTTTTCTGTTGAGGATAGGGTTTTTGTAGCTGGAGATTCCATTGAGAATACAATTGAACACTTTTAAACCTATTTGGAATCTCAATGCAAATCTTCATCATTTCATTGCATTAAATATAATTGCAAGTTAGAAAATGACTTGAGGATTATTTGTCTATAAATAGAAGTCAATTGAAAGATGTCTAAGAAGAGATTAGCTGCAGTGAAGATAGAATAGTTGAAGAGAATTAATAGAATTCTCTAATTTTCAATAGAATAGTGAGTTTATTACTCTTGTACTTCAATCTTTGTGGAAAAGAAATAGAAGTTGAAGATTTGTTCATCATTAGAATAAGCCTTTCTCAACTCTAGCTTTTGTTTTCATTATTGAAGTATGAGTTCTTGTATTTTAGTTGAGCTAATTGTTGTTTCATTAGACATGATTCATTAAAGGCTTTATCTAGAATATAGGTGAAGCTAATGAATCTAAAAGCATGAATTTTTTTTTTTTTTGTAAAACCCCATACACGAGGAGGGAATCCCAGCCCCAAATTTTATTAATAAACAAAAATTAAAATGTGGAGGGGGATATAGACCAAAACCTCCAATACATGACTAAAAAAAATAGTAAACGAGCAATACTACTCCCCTACAAAATGAAAGCAAAAAAGAAACAAGGACTACTACTCCCTTTTAATTTGAGTTCTAACATACGGCATATTTTGTTTTTAGGTGTATTATTGACCTAGCTTTAGAAGGAATCTCCTGGATGTCACAAGTGATGCACTCCGCCGTGATGGCCCACCCAAAGCATGACTTAAATAATCTTAACTTGCTAAGCTTGCTCTTATTTTTTTACTTGTTCAAGCATCAACACTTGTTTTTGCACGGCCAACATAAACAATTCATCTAGTTGTTATTTGACATTGAGAAATCTATTTAACAATGGAAAATGAACAAGTAATGCAAAAGTTGTTTATGTTGAACATAATTTTAGCTTAAAAGAATGCTTAAAACTCTAAGTAGGAAGAAATAATAACTGAATTGAACATAATTTTTTATTGTGAGTTTAGGTTATATCAAAATATAGCAAGAAATCCACTTAAAATCACACAAGAAGAAATAAAATTGATAACTTAATACTCGTTCTGCAAGTACAGGGTTAATTGTAGTTGTGATGAGTATTAGGGTAGATCTCACGAGGAAACAAGAACTAGCAACTATCTAGCCTACCTAGGCTACTAACTTGCTTTATTATTTAAATAATTAAACTTTGAAGGTGGTTAAATGGTAGGAAAATCAAATTCAAGTAAACAAACCATGAAGAAACTGGTTAAACAAAGTTGACCAGGCTTAAGAATCCAAAAAATATGAAAGTTAGCGTATGGCCATTAAGAGTTTTTACTCTTGTTTAGGATTCAAATCCATTTATACTCCAAACTAGATCTCTCTATGAATGGAAGACTACTAATACATGAGCTTTTCTACTCTCGTGGTAAAGTTTTGCATGCATTAGTTCAATAAACTTATGAATTGTGGCTTCAAACCTTAATCCACCTATGTAAATCACTACTTTTATGAGATTCGACATAAGTTTCATTTACTCTTTCCCTTGTTAAATGCAAATCTCTTTGTCAAATTACAACTTAGATGACTTGAAGTTGGTAGCTAAGCAACAAGAAGTGCTAAACCAAGTAAATGAATAAACAAGAATAAATTGGTCACAAACTAATTCAAAACATATTAAAGCTTCATCTTAAACCTAGTTGGAATCAACTTAGTTCAACATATTTAAAATATAATTAAGCACATATATAAAAGTAAACAAGCATGCATGAATGAAACTAGAAAGAATAGGGTAAGAAATACTCAATAGATGGTTGAACGTTGCTCAAATGATTCTTCCTTCATTCCATCAAACATGTTGAGTACAAGTTCCTCCAAAGTTTTGTTACAAGAAAGTAATAATCCCTACAAACTAAGAAGAAAACTAAACTAAATATGTACAAGGAGTGCTCGTCCTACCAAGCTATAATTTATACTCTTTTAAGCACTCAACCAAGCAAATCTATCATGAACTACAAAGGCATGTATTTATAGGAAAAACCCTAACTTAAGTCCTTGTCCAAGTTGAAGATTGTAGATATCAAATTTTGACACACCATTTATTTTCTGACATTAGGGGGACATTTTTCTACTTTCTGGGATCAAATTCTAATTTCTCTGTACAAGGGGGTGAAATCAGCACTTTCGAGGGCAAAATAGTAATTTTTAGCTATAAATATTTTTCATTAGTTTTGAATTTTTAAATTCATATTTTTGTACTTTCATGTACGTTTCTAAATTTTTGTGGTTTTGTCGAGTTTAACTAATACTTTTCTATATTTTACCATCACAGGGACAAAATGGTCATTTTGCCTCGTGAACACCATTTTCACTTATTTTGGTTCCCAAATTTTTTTTTTAGGTTTTTAAACATGTTTTTAAATTTTTCTAATTTTTTCGGGGTCAATTACTATTTTTTCAATAAATAGTGCGTTCAAGGGCAAAATGGTCATTTTACCTCCCGAACATCTTTTTGCCAAATTCTTAGGTTCTAGATTTATTTTTAAGGTTTTTAAGTCTATTTCTAATTTTTGATAATTTTTTGAAACCAACTTCTATTTTTCTATAAATACTGCGTTTAGGGGGCAAAATAGTAATTTTACATAGAAAAGTATTTTTTGCCCGAATTTTTTTAATAAATTTATTATTTGTATTTTTTTTGGTTTTTTTTTCACTTTTTAGGTGTTTTAGAAAAATCATGATATTTTTTATTTTTAATTTTTAATTTTTTGTGTCAAAAATCATTTTAAGGGTAAAATTATGATTTAATGGTTAGGAGGCATTTTAGTCATTTTTCTCATTTCTTAGAGGATAAGGCTCTCTTGCACTATAAATAACTCATATTTGAATTAAAGAAAGGCAAGGAAAAAAGGAAAAGCCTCGAGAAATTTTTAGTTTTAGTTTTTCCTATACCTAGAACACACAAAAATATATCTTCAAGCCTACACCTAGAACACACAGTAGTACATCTTCAAACCTACACCTAAAACACCTAGAATATACACTAGTGCATTAGAACACCTAGAATACATACTAGTACATCTTCAAGCTTACACCTAAAACACCTAGAACACACACCAGTACATCTTTAAGTCTACACCGACTACCCTAAGAACATACACCATTTCATACATTTCGAGCACAAATTTCAGTTTCTCCCTCACACAATACACATCAGAATTACAAACACACATTAGCTCTTCTCTCATACACTACACACACTGTTTTTACTACTTCACACATACACACAACACAACACACACAAACATACGTTGCACACACAACACACTTAATATACACACTAGCACAAACACAGATTCACAATCACACACCTTTCACAAACACACGTTACGCACACTGCTCACACAATTCACACACACAACACATCACACACAAACATACGTTGCACACATAACACACTTAATATACACACTAGCACAAACACAGATTCACAATCACACACCTTTCACAAACACACGTTACGCACACTGCTCACACAATTCACACACACAACACATCACACACAAACATACGTTGCACACACAACACACTTAATATACGCACTAGCAGTAAAACAGATTCACAATCACACACATTTCACAGACACACGTTACGCACACTGCTCACACAATTCCCACACAATTTGCACATAGTCTCACACAAACAACACACTCTATCTTCACACAGTTTCAAGCACAACATATCCACAGTCTCACTCACACATCTTTACACAAACACACACACATTCACACACTCACAAACACACAAACATACACAATTCACACCCTATTACACACACAATTTACACGCATCAAACACACTCACAATGCAGTCAGTCACAATTTACACACACAATCACAATTCATACATTCACACAATGTCTTCACACCACATGCATTCTTACACACTACATGCATTACCTCTAGGTTCACAGACTTAATTCACTCCAACAACCGGACAGTCCTGTCCCCTCTTTATCCCAATTTCCACCTCATTTGCCTCTCTCACCTGTCACCACCCAAGTCAGCAACCCCAAAGCCATCACTGCCCAACACCATTAGTTCTTTCCCAGCTCGGCTACCTAAACTACCCACTACCAGCGACTCCACTATCAACACAGAAACAACTATAGCCTCATCTTCAACCACACCACTCCCAGATACAATCCAGGGTCATTGCCAACCTCAACAACAGCCCTCAATCAGCCACACAACCTCACAAATTCCCCTGTAAATTCACAACTTCACCAAACCAACTTCCAACCCAATTTCAACAGTCCCTCCCTCACCACAAACTACCACCATTGACACAAACAACTACGTATTCCCACCAAAAGATAGCCTTCCCAAAATTCCCCCATCCAAACGTCACTTCCACAACAATTGGACCACCATACACCCTCAACCTGCATACAGAAACAAACACAGACAAAGGCCACCAACTATTAGGAAATCAATATGCCAAAACAATTAGCAAAATTTAAAAATAGATTTCCAATCAAGATCATTGATTATCTATACAAAATTGAAAACGTACCTTTTGATGACGTAATGAATTAACCTTATCAAAGATACGTGATATCAACCACAGCTGCACACGTGTCTGGCCTCTAAGTTATCCACACAAACACCTTCTTGGGATCCTCAACAGGATTGATCAACACCAGTGAATATGCTAGATCCACTTGACATGTCGCAACACAAAGAAAATTATATAATAGAAAAAACTATTTTTTCTCTCTCTAATTTTTAAACGTTTGTTACATGTCAAGTCTTGGTGTTTAGGACTTATTGTAACACCCTAGAAATTCATGCAAAACCATTTATCTTGTATTATGTTCATTAGGGAAAAAAAAAAGGGGGGGGGGGCCAAAATTGTGGGGAAAAAAAAATAAGCAATGAGTTTCTATTTTATTAGCATGTTGTACCTTCTTACTTAGGAGTTGTACTTAGAATGTCTTGCAAGATTAATCATGGGATAAATAATAAAAATCTCTTCTAATGACCCTTAGCCAAGTGTAGTCTTCCATGGAGAGAAAGTCAAGATTTACTTTGCCTTTGTCTTGCTTTGATTGGTCAATTTTTTTCCCAATTTTTTTCCATTTCTTTTCTTCTTTACTTAGCCAATTTTCTCTCTTTTCTTTCTTCTTCTTGGCCGGCTGCTTCACTCTCTCTTTTCTCTCCATTTTCTTGGAGCTTTTACTTCCATTTACTCACTTTTCATCCATAGAAATTGAGTTGATCTTCCTCCTAAGCAACAATATTGTCTTACTAAAGGTATTTCCCATGAACTTCTCTTCTAATTTCAAGTGAAAGATCATAGTTTTCTAGCTTTTAAGTCATGTCTTTATGGTTAAGTGTGAATTATTTTGGCCATGAAAAATGAAGTTTTATTCCATGAATGTGAAGCTTATGAACTTGTATGACTTGTAGATAGTAAATTAAACTTGAAATGGCATGATTTAGGTTTGATTTGGTTGAAGAACTTGGAGTAGTTTATGTGTTTTTGTGATGAATTTGAATGGAATTGAAATGAGTTTGATGTGAAATTGGTAGAACTACTTGAGATTGGGTTGTTGGATGTTTTTCTTGCAGGTTAAAAATTTTGGGTTAGTCCGATTATAGGGGAAGTGCTACCGAAATTTCGGTAAAACCTAAGAAATAAAAGTGATTAGGCTATGATTTAAAGCTTTATAAGCTATAATTTAGTGATTAGAACAGTGCAGAAATTTTCGTAGATTAGCTATTAGTGAATTAAACCTTTCTGGGCAAAACCCTAAAAAGTTAGAAAACCCTAATTTTGAAAACCCTAAACCCTAGGGTAAAACCCTAAACTCCAAAACCCTAGAAACTAAACCCTAGAAAGACGTAGGGTATTTCTTGAATTTTCTTATGTAATTTCTTAGACTTTAGTCAGGTTTTTTATACGATTATTTTCTCATGAATTTCAGGATCCGGAAGTGAGACCCAACCCTATCGCGAGATATTTTCTTAGGCTTCAAGTGAGTATTCTTATGTGTGCATGATGCATGACATGCCATGTTATACTTGATATTATTATTTAATGCAATGTGTTACTTGAGGAAAGATGTGTACTTTATCGCATCTAATCCGCAATGTGTTACATGCTTTCACTATTCAATATGTTATTTGTGATTGAGACTACCATGACTAACTTCACCATTACCTCATGGTTAGTCAACCCTGACGTGACTTGGGAGGACATAAGGTGCTAGGTGTTTTAGGGCATGTTGTTCTTTCCCTAAATGAGTTGAATTCCTCTAAGAGGCCAACTCCGGATTGAACTTTCTTGCTTGTTGGCCCTTCCAAGGTTGAGATTACTCCCTAGATGTGGTAGCTTGTTTGGAGGTTACAAGGTGAATGGTGGTTAGGGTACTTGCTTGTTTATACTGGTATGTTCCTTGACGAGGACCTGAGCTATTATCTCAGTCCGAACGTCTTGGTTACATGTTCAGTGCTTGCTACTTCTGCGGTTGAGCTTGCTCCCGTAGTTGAGCCCCGTATCCACCAGTGACTACTTGTTAATTAAATTGTTCACAAATTGTTTATTTACTCATTAAATATTTTATTGAACAAAAATCATATTTTACCGGTATGGTTGCATGACTTGAGCACTCACTGGGCTATTTTAGCTCATCCCATTTATTTGTTTTCTTTAACCAGGTTCCCAAAACTACTAAAGCTGGAAAAGCTAATTTTGGACCTGGTACATGTTTTGTGTATTGTATTTTGACAGCCTAAATGTGTAGGCTTTTATTGTAAATATTATTTATATTTTGGGATGTAAAAACTCTTGTGATATTTATGCTTTCAAGTAAATTTCATGAATGTATTTCTTTAAGAATGGATTTTATTTTGAGCTAAGTACGCTTGGATGTTTGAGCAAGTGCGTGTTTGAGTCCTGGTGAGAGCTAGGCAGGCAGTTCGCTAAGCCCTTTGGTGCGCCTCTGGGTAAGGTGGGGCAGTCACACTTATTTATAGAGTAATAATTAAGACATCTTGTTCAACAAGAATTCAGTAATATATAACCCTTACCTATTAGGATATCTTATCAAATAAGATATTTAGTAGGTTTTAATTTCCTTCAAAAGGAAATTCTTCCACTACTATAATTTCTTTATTTATTAATAAATCCTTAGAATTAATTATCTCACAAATTAATCCCATAATTATCACATAATTATTTAAATCAATTTAACCCAAGAATTAGTTCTATTGTGTGACCCTTTAGGTTCCTAATCACTTGGCAATAAATATAAATTATAATCTTAGAATTAATTGGCTTTAGTACAAAAACCAACTTGGACTAAAATCGATTTAGTCACAAGGATTCTAAAATTGGATAAATCAAACAACTTTAATTTATCATGAATCAAAATTAATTAATTTATATTTATAGATCAAGATTGGCCTCTAGATTCCGTGTAATTTTATCCTTTCGCCATACTATATCTCAAATTAATGCAAGAGTAAGGTATAGGTGCCAACTCTTAATGTACTAATTATTATTCCTTCTTGTTCCCAAAATTCAACGCCTTTTCAATAAATTTAGAACTTTTCTAAATTATTGACTCATTTGCAAACATCCTTGAGTTGATATTTCAACAAGTGTGACCACAACAGGGATATACTATCCCGCTATTAGGAGTGGTGAATCCTATATTGATCATAAACTATCAATTCGTACTTCTTGTTATACCCAACTTCTATTGTACACATAACCAATTATAGATTATAAACTAATAGAGTTAAAGTACAACAACCCACACTAAAGATACTCTTATGATCTCAAGTCAAAGGATCATTTACACTACTGTCACGTAGAGATTACACCATTGGCACTCAAATAGTTAACCTTATAAAAATCTCTAGGCAGATCAATCTAGTGAATTCGTTCTCCAAGAATCCACCCATATATCATCATATATGCTTGTTAGTGTATGCCCTAAAACCAAATTGGTTTTTGGAATTTTTACATTACACTTATTTCATGTTATACTTATATTTGTGGCATTTTCTTTGTCATTTAATACTTGTTATTAATATTACTTGTTTATTTGATAAAGTCCATAGAATATTAACTGTGTATAAGAGATTGTAACAGTTACAATGATGACACTCTTATTACACATTAAGTTATATTCTTAAATATCCCTAGTCGTAGTATTAATGAGATTGGACATCATTAATATGGGAAGACTAGCACATACTTTGCCTCTACTTATGGTAAGTAGTAGTTGATCTCGTCAACTACGGTGACTATCACCTAAGCTGGTATGTGGATGCTTGTTAGAGAACAAGTTCATTGGATTGATCCTGCCAAGAGTTACTATTCATAGTGCTAATGAATTATACTCTTAATGGCAATGGTGTAAGTGATCCTTAGACTTGAGATTACCATGGTATCTTGAGTGTGGATTCCTATGCTTTGACTCTATTGCTCGGTGCTCGTAAAAGAGTAGCCCATACAGTAGAGATTAGGTATAGTATGAAAGCATGGAAGGATAGTGAGTAATCGATATAGGAATTCACCACTCCTTATTATAGGAGAGTATATCCCGGATTGGCCACTTGTTGAAATATAACTTAAAGAATCTTTTGCGCAAAAGTGAAAGTATGACTTGAAAGAGTTTCAAGGTTATACTTTTATGGAAAGTTATATTTTGGGAACAAGAAATCATTAATTAGTCATTTAAAGAGTGCGCACTACACTCTTAGACTAATTGGGATATAGTGTGGTGAAATGATATTAATTACACGGTAACATTGTCATTGATAGGTGTAGTCTACCATATGACTTTCCTATTCACTTGGGTGGTCATGATGCATTGCTAGACGCCACTCATGATCTATAAGTGCAAATTAATTAATTAGTGAATTAATGATAAATTAAAGTGTTAATTTATCTAGCTCTTAATTAATTAATTAATGAGTTATAATTTGTACTTATTGCCAACGTGAATGGAACCTAATGGGTCACACACAATAAGAACATGGTCTTTGGGTTAAATTGTTATTAAGATAAGTATAAGATACTTATGGGGTTAATTTATGTGATAAATTAACTTAAAGGACTTATTTATAAATATTCTAAGTCTTGATGGAAATTAGTTTCCTAAAAGGAATTAAGAAGCTATTTGGTTTCCTTTTGGAATAGGTTTCCTAAAGGAATAGGATTAGCTTAAGGTAAGCTTCCTAAACCTTCTTGGTTTCCAATTGCTCTTGTTTCCTTAAAGACTAGGATACTACATCTATAAATAAGTCCATGCCTTGACTCTTGATTGATTGATGAAACACAACACAAAATCTAGAGAGAGAAAAATTGAGAGCATGAGAGGCGTTTTTCTTCCCAAGAAAAATGCCACCTCTCTTTTTCCTAATAGTAAGGGTTTCTTTCTTCTTCTTGTGTTCTTCATGAATCATACAAGGGAGTTAGCACTCAAAAGGCAAGGCAAGTAAGCCCAAAGGTTCCCAAAGATCATGTTCGTGTAGATACCGTTAGATGCTCTACACTTGGAGGGCTTTTCATGGTAGATCAACACCATCATCGAATAGGATCTTGCCCTTTGAAGCATAGAAACCTTCTATGCTTGAGGTATTTGTGCTAAACACTCTTTAATCGAATAGATTATATCAAAGAGATCCATGGCTAAGGTAATAAAATTTTAAATTTTTTGCTGTGTTACTCCCCTTATTACCTTACAATGCTAATCTATTTGCATTATCAATGTCCTTGATATTGTTAATACTATGATTAGGGATGCTTTAAAAATAATAATAAATATTATTCTAAGGACTTTATCATAATGTAAATAAATAGATACATATGATAAAATGCCATATCATTTTATTATTGCATAAACAACCACCAAACAAAATAGTTTGTCAAATTACAAGTCAATCTCCCACTTTTACTAAAATCATTCATTCATATACTTTATATTGAATGATATACATAACTATCATGTTTCTTTTGGGTTAATGCTTTGGTCAATGGATCAATCATATTATCCTTAATGGAAATCTCATCTATCTTTACATCGTTTTTACCAATTATTTCCTTAAATAAATGGTATAGCCAAAATACTTGTTTGAATCATAGATGAGACCATAAGTTCAATAATGAACTTCTAGATCCAACTTAGCTTCTAAAGCTTCAAAGCACTTGGCCTTTGTTGTACAATCATAACATGATGTAGATTAGGTATAGCAAATATGAACAAATACACACAAATCAAGTAATAAAAACCTAATCTCCCAACTTAGTCTGCAAGTGCACGGGTCGATTGTAGTAAATGGAGTATCGCGTCCTAAAAATCGTGAGCAAAGGGTAGCTAGTGGGGGTCGTTGACAGTCGCGTCCCGAAAAGACAGTCCGGTCTGGTGACCCTTTTCGAAAAGATAAAGTTTTGAAAAAAAAACCGTGCATGTGTGAGAAAAAATCGTGGCTTGGTGAAAAAGTGTTATTTAGTAAAAAATGGTATTTTTAAAAGAAAACAAGGCCGGGACTAAAAAAGTGCAACAGTTTTGGCCAAATGATTTTTTGAAAAAGGGGTTTTTTTTTTTAAATGGAGTCGCCACTTGGTACTGAGTTAGGGTGCACCAAATCACCCGAGAAATCGTTTAACAAAACAAAAATAAAAATTTTAGAAAAATATTTTTAAAAAACCCTTTTCTGACTTCGATCTACGAAAAACGAGAGAAAAAGGTCCGGGAGTCACATTTGAAAAAAGGGAAGGCAAAAGCTTCCGCCTAAAGCACCCTTTCTACCTAGCCGAGGCTAGTTGCGAGGTTTAATCAAATTTTCCTAAATTAACCCTAATTTCTATCGCGTTCGGATGTATCTATATGAATGCAAATCCTAAGTCTAAATGTGAACATCAGGAGGGTCGGCATGTTCCGTCAAGGCTTGGTCGGAATTATCGCATTAATTGCAAAACCCGAGTCGAGACCTCGAGGGAGTCACGAGTTTTATGCAAAATGTGATGCAAAAAGAAAAGAAAATAATAATATATAGTAAGTGAAGAAAGAAGGTAGGTATGCAACATGACGGGTACGGGGGACTAATAACTCGTGACTGAATATTTCCACTCACGAAGGAGGGAATAGCTTGTACGCCATCGCTTCCCACGTGAGTAGACGACTATTTCTAATTGAATAACACAAATGTCCTAATTTCTAAGTGAGATGCAACCTAGACGTCATGCATTTTAAAAATGTGTCAAAATAATAATAATAATAATAATAATAATAATAATAATAAATAATAATAATAACAATAATAATAATAGTAATAATAAAATCATGCCGAACGGAAAGAAACTAAAAATGTGTGAAGTAGGATGTAAAAATGCACACGAGTACACCTAACACTAATATGCCCTAAGGGTCTAGCGTTGGACTAGCCCTTTCTAGGGATTCCCACTAGCGTTGGACTAGCGAGAAAATGAGAAAACCACAACTAGCGTTGGACTAGTGTGAGGACAGAATAACATAAAATATGAATTTAAATAGTAAAACATGAGTTAAAAGCAAATTAAACATATGAAGGCATGTAAGGTCAAGTAGAATACTCAACACGAAAGCATGATATCTAGATGCAAAATCCTAAAGAAGGCGGTAAAACATATAAACACATAAAAACAAATAAGCCCTAACTATTACATCGGGGAGTTTAATTACAAGTTTTAGGGGAAAAATTAAAATGCCCTATCTATTACACTTTCTATCTAATTACACAATTTTTGCTAAACTATGAGAAAAATAATCTAAAAATGACATTGACTAGCTAAATACAAAATATTACTTTTTTGCCAAAACAATAAAATTCAAAATTAAATTAATTAATACGTAAATACGCGAAAAGTACGTAAAATAAGAAAACAAACAATAATAGAAATAATGCATAAAATTCACATTGGACCATATTGGAGCATATAAAGAAGGAATTAAAAAGGATGAAGAAAATACCTATTCTCGAAAACCCGGTACTAAAAATGCTAATCAACATAAACAAACAAGTCAAGGAACCTTAATATAAACAAATAAAACCTAAAACATGCAAATATTGGCCAATTGTAATAAAAAATAAATTCTAGCAACAAGGGGCCTAGTGATAAAATTCCATAAAACTTAAGGCATAAAAATTAGAAATTTCACAAAGTCTAAAGGGGTAGAGACGCAAAATTAAAGTAAATTGGAAGACAAAACAATAATTTTCAGCAAAAGTGGGACAAAAACAACAATTGCAAGACTTGATTGGAAAAAGATAAAAAAACTAAGAGGGGTCAATCAGTAATTATTAGGGCCTCAATTGCATAAAGCAATAAATCTGTAGGGGCAAAATTGTCAATAGAAAGGAAAAGGGGACTTTAACATAAATATTATTTTTATGTAGGAATAAGTAAGACTAAACTAGATTAATTATATGAAACTACTTAATCAACTCAAAAAGTTAATTAATAAACTAAACTTAATCTAAACTAAAACTAAAACCAAATCACAACTAATTAGGAAATTACATAAACTGAAAAAAAAACTCAAAATCATAAAAGTAAATCCCTAAACTCCCTTTCTAATATTTTTCCCACAATTTCCTCTCTCTTTCTTCTATTCTCACTCTCTCTCTCTCTCTTCTCGTTCTTCTCATTCTCTCTCTTTCTTCTCTTCTTCCTCACTAGACTTGCTCTTCTCTCTGTTTTGGTTTCACTTCTTTATCTCTCCACTTCTTCTCTTCTACCCGATTCCCTGCTTCTCTTCTCTCTGATTTTGTTTCCCCCTTTCTTCTCTATTTTTCTTCTTCTCTGTCTTTGCCCACTCTCTCTCTCGCGCTCTCACTCTCTCTCTGGTACTCTCTGTCTCCTTTTATCTATTTCTACCCGATTTCCTTGCGTTCTTGCTCTCCCACTTTCTTTCTGTTTTCTGTCCTTCTTCCCCCTCTCTTCTTTTCAGATTTTTGCTCTTGCTTCTCCTCTCTCCTTCTTGTTCTTTCCTTCACCGAAATTCCCCCCTCTCTGATTTCTCTCTTCCTCTATCCGATTATTTCTATTTCTTCTATGTTTAATTTCTCTCTGTTTTGGCCCTCTCTGGCTCATCTTCACCCTCCCTCGTATCTCTCTTCTTCAATCTCTCATCTTCTCGGCCTCTCTCGGCTCTCAATTTTTCCCAGAAACGAACGGAGTGAAATTTCCCAGACAATTTATCCCTCTAAACAAGGGAGGCTTGTTGGTGATTGGAGTTGACTGAGTCAATGGTGGTGATTTGGGTAGATTGTGCGTGGCTATGACTTGTGTTTTGCAACTGTGATGGTTTTCTTTGAACTGGGTTATCTGGTAATTGTAATGGCCTATTGAGTTTTTTTACTGTTCTGATTGCAGGGGATGTACGCTGGGCAGTGGGTAGTGATTTGGTGCTGCAATGGTGGTGGTTAGTTGAAGAATTAGGGCGGTGGGTGGTTTGTGATAGAGAGAGTGAGGCTGTGAACATTGTAACATCCTGCGTCTGGGCTGGCCCAATAACTTTTGAGTTTTAAACCACGAGGTCAAAATGCTTAAGCCAAGTTATTTAGTAGCCCAAATGTAGGATGTTATATGCAAATCATTTTCTTTTCTTCCCACCAATGTGGGACTTTTTGAGGGGTCTCACATTCACCCCTCCTTATCAGGCTTTGCGTCCTCACAAAGCCCAATCCATATCATAATTCGAACTGTCCACTCGGTTGTATCGGATCCTATAAGTGGCTCATACAGGCTCTAGAGGTGGCTCCCGCCCTTAGGTCGACGTAGCACTTAGCCCCGCACAGCACTTAGTTCCTCCATTTCCTTGCGTAGTCCGGCCCAATAGCATAGGCCCAGTCTCACCCCGTGCAGAGACCACACGAGGTTCGCTCTGATACCATTTGTAACATCCTGCGTCTGGGCTGGCCCAATAACTTTTGAGTTTTAAACCATGAGCTCAAAATGCTTAAGCCAAGTTATTTAGTAGCCCAAACGTAGGATGTTATATGCAAATTATTTTCTTTTCTTCCCACCAATGTGGGACTTTTTGAGGGGTCTCACAAACATGGACTGCTTCTGGAATTGGAATTTTCTGATAGGACCTTGGTGCTCGACTGGCAATTAGAAGTAGGTGATTTGTGAGCAACAAGGGGTGGAGGGAGAGTGATAATTCTTGTGACTTTGAGGTTAGGTCTGATGACAGGTTGAAGAGAGGGAGATGTTTCTGCTGTTGTTGATTTTGGCTCTCTGCAGGGGAAGGCTGACTAGTGGTAGAGTGACAATTGGGGGCCAAGGTGGTGATGAATTGCGATTTCAATTGATTGTCTGGTTGTTTCTGATTTTTCTTTGCAAGTTTGCGTTGGTCGACTGATGGTAATTTGGGAGCTTTAATCAGTGGAATTGATCTGTTTGAATGGTGGTTGATTGGGGTTTATGGGGAATGATAGTGATTGGATTTTGCATTTTCTGATTGTGGGGATGTTAATTGCTGCTTTATAGTGGTCTGCGCCAGTTGGTTAATTGATTTGGGCAGAGAGGGTGGTGGTATTTGGTTGATTAACAGGCTGTGATGGAGGTGAGAATACTGGCGGTTGTGTGGTGGTGAGGTTTGGGTTTTTGCGTTCTAGTTAGCTGAAATAGAAGAGGGTTGTGTTTGCTGCCGCTTGAATTGGTAGAGAATGGTTGCAGGGGTTCATGTGGTTGAGCCAAATTTGAGGTTTGAGATGGAAGTGACCGGAGCTTTGGTGGTGGACTTGGGTTTTAGACTTTGGTTGTGACTGGTATGGAAACAAGAAGGGAGAAGAAGATGAACCCAGAAAACATACACGGAAGAAAACCCAAAAAATCATAAACAAAACCTTTTAAAAGAAAGCCAGAAAAAAGAAATAATAGAAACTTCCCAGAACAAGAAAATCAAATCAAACATGGAAAAATCTATGAACAAATTTGCTTCTTATTAAAACAGTAAATCAAAACAAAAATTATTCAAGATAAGGAATTACCTCTCTGGTTTTAGTTGTCTGATGATGAACAGTTATCAAGCATTGAACATGATGATGAACAATAAATTGAAACGAGGAACAATAACAAGAAAATGAAACTGGCGGCTCTAGTGTATGTAGTGTGTGTGTTTTTTTATCTTTTATGTGTAAAATCAAATGTGATTTTAGGGTTTCTAATTTTCCTCCCTTTCTTTTTGTTGACAAAAAGGGTATTTATAGGCCACTTGTCTTGGTCACCAAGAATGCTATAAAATAATGAAAATGCCACCGGTAATAAAAATCCTGATTTATTTTAAAAAAATATTTTTTAACCCCAAAAATTAAAAATGAATACAAAGAATTGACATCAATCTCTAAAATTTTCAAAAGAATTCAAAGTAGATTTCAAAAATAAAATCTAGAGCTTAAAGCTGATAAAAACGCGTTCGGGGTGTCAAATGACGATTTTGCCTCTAGACAACGAAAATACAAAAAATGGCTATTAACATAAAAAAAATACCAAAAATTAAAAATAAGCTTAAAACACTCAAAAATGCATTTTCGACTCAAAATTTGACAAAAAATGAATTTAGACTGTAAAATGACGATTTTGCCCTTGGATAATGAAAATTCACAAAAAAATAGCTATTGACTTCAAAAAATTACCAAAAATTAAAATGAGCTTAAAACACTGGAAAATGCATTTACGACTCAAAATTTGACAAAAAATGAATTTAAACTGTAAAATGACGATTTCGCCCTTGAATGCACTATATACAGAATAAATAGCAATCGTCTCCTAAAAAATCAAGAAAATTTAGAAACATGTTTAAGGAATTAGAAAAATAAATTTGAGACCTGAAATGAGCTAAAATGGTGTTCGCGAGGTAAAATTATCATTTTACCCATGTGCTAAAAAATATAAAAAGAATACCAATTAAATCCGAAAAATCACAAAAATATTAAAAAATACGTATGAAAGTGAAAATATGAATTTTAAAACCCCAAAACCTGATAAAAATATTTACAGATAAAATTACTATTTTGCCCCCAGATTATTGAAAAATTAAAATTTGGCCCAAAAAATGCAAATATATCCCCCCAGTGTTTGAAAATGTATGATGTGTCAAAATTTGGTATCTACAGTTTGCCCCTCTTTGTCTGGAATCTCGTAGATGTAAACTGTGACAGCCCCACCTTACCCAGAGGCGCACCAAAGGGCTTAGCGGACTGCCTGCCTGGCTCTCGCCAGGACTCGAATCGAGCACACACTAAAATTCACAAGCAGATGTAATTCGGTAGAAAACTCGTAGCTACCAACTGTGACAGTTCTCAGGGTCACATCACATTCAAACTTAAAAGTAAAAGTACTAGTTAAACAATTTACATTACATACATTTGTTATTACAATAATATCTCAAGCAGTCCATCTACCCAAAAATCCTACCCAGTTCTACCCTGGATTCCTCACCACCGGCTTTAGAGATAGGAGCCTGTTTAAGGAAAACAAATAACAGAGAGTGAGCTATAACAGCTCAGTGAGGTTCCCACACATGCAAATACAGAGGCAATCAAACAGAAGTTAATGAAACGAATGTCACAAGTCATAAGACAAAGTAAGGATATATTAAGTAATCACTGATTTAAACAAGGGAGGATACATTCCCATCACGAGAGCAAGTACTGATCATGTGACCATGGTATTGAGAGTGGATTGCCGGTTATACCTGCATTATCAAGCAAGAGCCCTATCCGCCATTCACCTTATATCCTCCAATAGTACCGTCCGACCTATCCAGGGTGAGATCTCAACCCCGGAGGGCAACAAGCAAGAAGGTTTAGTCCGGAGTTGGCCTCTTTGAGGATTCACAACTCAAGGAAAAGAACCACAAGCCCTAAAACACCCAGCACCTTATATCCTCCTTTGTACCCTCCTGCCTGACTAACCGCGGCATAACCACGGAAGTCTAGGCAACAAGTTAATGTAGTCGAAAATTCACAAACAATTATATTCACATCAGATAGAAATTGTGCATGTAACAAACCATGGGGTAAGTGCGATAAAGTATACACTTTCCCTTCATATAATACATTGTGACAATTCATGAATATCAAGAACACATAACACATTGGAACAAGTCACGAGTATCAGGTACAAATAAAATCACACTTTGAACATGTATCATGAATATATGAAGAAGCACTCATAACAAAAGCAAAGGAACACTCACATGCACAAGTAAAGGGACACTCACCTGGAACGCTTAAGAAAATATTTCGTAAAACGGTTGCGTCTCACTTTTGGATCCTGGAATTTATAAGAAATAATCTAATGAAACTCAATTTAAACCCTAATCAACTTAGAAAGAAAATTCAAGAAATACCCCATTAAATTCTAGGGTTTTAGTTCTAGGGTTTAGGATTTAGGGTTTAGGGTTTTCTAACAAAATTTTGGCATTATTTCCCCTTAATTTTCGGCCATCCAACTTTGTTTTCCATCAAGATTTCAATCATCAAACCCATAATTCAACAAGTTCTACAACTTCTTAGTTCAATCCAAGCTCAAATTCAATCAAAATTCCACTAAATATCAAGAATTATACTCCAAGAATCTTCAACCTAAACTGCGCAGGGTTGGTTTTCAGCCAAATTCATGCCATTATTGAGGTCAATCCATCAAGAACTAAGGAATTCTGATTACATGGTTTTACAGTACGTTTATAGGGCTACAACTTTCGTGCAGATCATCAATCCAAATTCCAACTAGAACAGGTTCAAAATCATCCCTCAAGTTGGCTCATCATCAAAACTGTTTCACGCAGAACCGACTTTTCAGCCAACTTTGCAAACTTTCTGCGATTAATACACAATGAAACACAGTGCAAGCCTTATACCGTTGGAAAGCCCTATCAATCTAGTTTCTAAAACAACAAGAATCACTCGAATCCAAGTTCTCTATATCAAGTTATGAAAGTTTTACTAAAGCTGGTCCAGCATGACTGTTAATGTAAAACTTGAACAAAACCCTAAATAAAGCTTAAATAAAACCTAAATAAACTTGAAATTAATAGCAAAATTTCATGGTACATACCTTAAACAAGCTTAGAACCTTGCTTAGGGAGAAGAAAACCTCACTTTCTATGGTGGAATTTGTCTAAAATTGGAAAGGAAGCTCCAAGAAAATGAAGAACAAGAGAGGGTAGAGAGAGGGCAAGCAAAATTCGTCCAAGAGGGAGAGAGAAAATGGGAGGGAATTCAGTCAAGAATGTATAAAAGAAGTAAAAGAATAATGGAGGAAAGTGTAACCAATGAAAGCTAGACAAGAGTCAAGCTAGGGTTTAGATATTTTGGCAAAATAGGTGCTAGTTGTTTCAATATAATTTGTACAAAATTTTAATCATCTAACACTCAACAATTGGCAAGTTTTGTAACATAAAATTTTTAAAACAAAAGAGAGGAAAAGGAGAGAGAGGGGCCGGCCATATGGGGGGGGGGGGGAAAAGACAAGGGTTTAAGTGAAAATTTTAAGTTAATTTTTGTGCTAAAGTTCAATTAGTCAAAAGGCTTAATAATGGTAGAGTTGGTTAGTCAAAATTACACACTATTGTAAACTAATAGACCAGTAAAATTAACCCAAGTTTGGTACTTAGGTGTACCACTTAATCATACAAAAATCTCATTTAGTTAACCTAACTAGCTTAAGACATTTTTCAACTATTAAACCAAAGATTAACACTAAACCTTAAATAAAAGAAATGCCCTATTAAATGCACTTTAATTTCCCTCTTCTTTTCTTTTCTCATTCATTTTTTTTTCTACTAATAAACATAACATAAATCAAATAATCTTTTTAGTGCAAATTTCCTGGGGCAGTCACATCCTCCCCCCCTTAAAAGAATTTCGTCCTCGAAATTCCACTTTATATACAGGTACACATTTTCTTCCAATCCAAAACTCGTAATTTCGTAAAAAAAATCATAAGCCGAGAATTCACAAATGAGCGAGCAAAACCAGTGATCCATCAATAGTCTAGCGAGACGATGGAAGACAGGAAATCATACCTTCAAGTATTCCAGAAGGTTCCTCTAGTATCCTGCTTATCTATAGCATATACTTGAGCTTGACCCTTTTGCGTATTCCTATCGTTCTTAGATCGGTTAGGTCCCCTGCGTCCAGGCTGGGCGACATTCGACCTGTTAATAGGCATGGCCGGACATTGATTAATATGGTGCTTTGCACTGCCGCAAGACAGGCACTTTCGATCTTTTCTCCAGCACTCGTCTATGGTATGATTACTCTTTCCGCAATATTCACAGGTGACTTGAGCAACTGGAGGTCGGGTTCCTTTCTGGGTCTCTTCTCCTTGCTCACTCTCGTATGAAATTCTTCTTGTGGGAATTTCTTTTAACCTTTCGGGGCGTGGAGCTTGCTCGATCCTCACTCCACTAGTCTTTCTTTCAGTGTGAGGAATCGGAACATTTTCAGTCGGTGATCGAGAAACATTAATATTTCCACGTTTTCGAGCTTGAGCAGTCTTGATTAAAGACTTTATATCTTCCACTTGTTGGGCCTTCTCCACCGCGTCCCCGTACGTATCAATGGTAGCGGCGGCAAGAGTGTCTTGTAATTCCAGGTTCAAGCCTTGGATGAATCTTCTTTTTCTTCGCCGTTCTGTGGCCACTAACTCTTGCGCGTATCGGGACAATTTGGTGAATTGAGCTTCGTACTCGGCTACGCTCATTAATCCTTGTTTTAGTTTTAGAAATTCATCTTCTCTCTTCTCTTGTACGTGTAGAGGAATGTATTTTTCCCTAAATTCCCGGGTGAAATTAGCCCAGGTTCTCGGAACCTGGTATCGTTCCCATTTAGCATTTACCAGATTCCACCAAGGTGTAGCGGCCCCTTCCAACTGAAATACGGCGAAAGTTACTTGTCTCTCTTCCGGATATTTTAGAGCAGCAAAAATTTTCTCTATATCTTCTAACCATTTTTCTGCGATATCCGGATTTGGTCCACCTGCAAACTTAGGAGGGGCGAACTTTTGAAACCTTTCTAGCGCTACATCCTCCTCTGCCCCAGGATTTCGGTGAGGATTGCCGGTCTCACCTCCCGGGTTCGACCGGTTTCCAATTTGAATAAGAACATCAGTCACGCGGTTCAAGACGGCTATTATCGGATCGCCTCTTTCAACCCCCAGATTAGGGTTCACGTTTGACGTTGCCTCTTCGTCCCGATTTTGTCTACGTGGGCGCCTTCGACCTCGACTAGCCATAACTTAATATTCTAGAGTGAAATTAACTAATTTTATTAGAATCCACGCGATAGTTATCGAGTCATATATAGTAAAATGCATATATGCATTAATAAGACAAAAGGTGTGAGAGCTATAACAACTAGAATCACGTACAAACAACAAGAGTAGCAACATTTCACAAATTCACGATGCAAGCAAAGTAAAACAAGTACCCGTCCTAATACAAGCTCCTATCTAGAAGTCTAGTTGAATTACATATAGAACTATTCGAACTCATTTCCCCCAACCTAGGCTCTGATACCAACTGTGACAGCCCCACCTTACCCAGAGGCGCACCAAAGGGCTTAGCGGACTGCCTGCCTGGCTCTCGCCAGGACTCGAATCGAGCACACACTAAAATTCACAAGCAGATGTAATTCGGTAGAAAACTCGTAGCTACCAACTGTGACAGTTCTCAGGGTCACATCACATTCAAACTTAAAAGTAAAAGTACTAGTTAAACAATTTACATTACATACATTTGTTATTACAATAATATCTCAAGCAGTCCATCTACCCAAAAATCCTACCCAGTTCTACCCTGGATTCCTCACCACCGGCTTTAGAGATAGGAGCCTGTTTAAGGAAAACAAATAACAGAGAGTGAGCTATAACAACTCAGTGAGGTTCCCACACATGCAAATACAGAGGCAATCAAACAGAAGTTAATTAAACGAATGTCACAAGTCATAAGACAAAGTAAGGATATATTAAGTAATCACTGATTTAAACAAGGGAGGATACATTCCCATCACGAGAGCAAGTACTGATCATGTGACCATGGTATTGAGAGTGGATTGCCGGTTATACCTGCATTATCAAGCAAGAGCCCTATCCGCCATTCACCTTATATCCTCCAATAGTACCGTCCGACCTATCCAGGGTGAGATCTCAACCCCGGAGGGCAACAAGCAAGAAGGTTTAGTCCGGAGTTGGCCTCTTTGAGGATTCACAACTCAAGGAAAAGAACCACAAGCCCTAAAACACCCAGCACCTTATATCCTCCTTTGTACCCTCCTGCCTGACTAACCGCGGCATAACCACGGAAGTCTAGGCAACAAGTTAATGTAGTCGAAAATTCACAAACAATTATATTCACATCAGATAGAAATTGTGCATGTAACAAACCATGGGGTAAGTGCGATAAAGTACACACTTTCCCTTCATATAATACATTGTGACAATTCATGAATATCAAGAACACATAACACATTGGAACAAGTCACGAGTATCAGGTACAAATAAAATCACACTTTGAACATGTATCATGAATATATGAAGAAGCACTCATAACAAAAGCAAAGGAACACTCACATGCACAAGTAAAGGGACACTCACCTGGAACGCTTAAGAAAATATTTCGTAAAACGGTTGCGTCTCACTTTTGGATCCTGGAATTTATAAGAAATAATCTAATGAAACTCAATTTAAACCCTAATCAACTTAGAAAGAAAATTCAAGAAATACCCCATTAAATTCTAGGGTTTTAGTTCTAGGGTTTAGGATTTAGGGTTTAGGGTTTTCTAACAAAATTTTGGCATTATTTCCCCTTAATTTTCGGCCATCCAACTTTGTTTTCCATCAAGATTTCAATCATCAAACCCATAATTCAACAAGTTCTACAACTTCTTAGTTCAATCCAAGCTCAAATTCAATCAAAATTCCACTAAATATCAAGAATTATACTCCAAGAATCTTCAACCTAAACTGCGCAGGGTTGGTTTTCAGCCAAATTCATGCCATTATTGAGGTCAATCCATCAAGAACTAAGGAATTCTGATTACATGGTTTTACAGTACGTTTATAGGGCTACAACTTTCGTGAAGATCATCAATCCAAATTCCAACTAGAACAGGTTCAAAATCATCCCTCAAGTTGGCTCATCATCAAAACTGTTTCACGCAGAACCGACTTTTCAGCCAACTTTGCAAACTTTCTGCGATTAATACACAATGAAACACAGTGCAAGCCTTATACCGTTGGAAAGCCCTATCAATCTAGTTTCTAAAACAACAAGAATCACTCGAATCCAAGTTCTCTACATCAAGTTATGAAAGTTTTACTAAAGCTGGTCCAGCATGACTGTTAATGTAAAACTTGAACAAAACCCTAAATAAAGCTTAAATAAAACCTAAATAAACTTGAAATTAATAGCAAAATTTCATGGTACATACCTTAAACAAGCTTAGAACCTTGCTTAGGGAGAAGAAAACCTCACTTTCTATGGTGGAATTTGTCTAAAATTGGAAAGGAAGCTCCAAGAAAATGAAGAACAAGAGAGGGTAGAGAGAGGGCAAGCAAAATTCGTCCAAGAGGGAGAGAGAAAATGGGAGGGAATTCAGTCAAGAATGTATAAAAGAAGTAAAAGAATAATGGAGGAAAGTGTAACCAATGAAAGCTAGACAAGAGTCAAGCTAGGGTTTAGATATTTTGGCAAAATAGGTGCTAGTTGTTTCAATATAATTTGTACAAAATTTTAATCATCTAACACTCAACAATTGGCAAGTTTTGTAACATAAAATTTTTAAAACAAAAGAGAGGAAAAGGAGAGAGAGGGGCCGGCCATATGGGGGGGGGAAAGACAAGGGTTTAAGTGAAAATTTTAAGTTAATTTTTGTGCTAAAGTTCAATTAGTCAAAAGGCTTAATAATGGTAGAGTTGGTTAGTCAAAATTACACACTATTGTAAACTAATAGACCAGTAAAATTAACCCAAGTTTGGTACTTAGGTGTACCACTTAATCATACAAAAATCTCATTTAGTTAACCTAACTAGCTTAAGACATTTTTCAACTATTAAACCAAAGATTAACACTAAACCTTAAATAAAAGAAATGCCCTATTAAATGCACTTTAATTTCCCTCTTCTTTTCTTTTCTCATTCATTTTTTTTTCTACTCATAAACATAACATAAATCAAATAATCTTTTTAGTGCAAATTTCTGGGGCATCACATCCTCCCCCCCTTAAAAGAATTTCGTCCTCGAAATTCCACTTTATATACAGGTACACATTTTTCTTCCAATCCAAAACTCGTAATTTCGTAAAAAAAATCATAAGCCGAGAATTCACAAATGAGCGAGCAAAACCGTGATCCATCAATAGTCTAGCGAGACGATGGAAGACAGGAAATCATACCTTCAAGTATTCCAGAAGGTTCCTCAGTATCCTGCTTATCTATAGCATATACTTGAGCTTGACCCTTTTGCGTATTCCTATCGTTCTTAGATCGGTTAGGTCCCCTGCGTCCAGGCTGGGCGACATTCGACCTGTTAATAGGCATGGCCGGACATTGATTAATATGGTGCTTTGCACTGCCGCAAGACAGGCACTTTCGATCTTTTCTCCAGCACTCGTCTATGGTATGATTACTCTTTCCGCAATATTCACAGGTGACTTGAGCAACTGGAGGTCGGGTTCCTTTCTGGGTCTCTTCTCCTTGCTCACTCTCGTATGAAATTCTTCTTGTGGGAATTTCTTTTAACCTTTCGGGGCGTGGAGCTTGCTCGATCCTCACTCCACTAGTCTTTCTTTCAGTGTGAGGAATCGGAACATTTTCAGTCGGTGATCGAGAAACATTAATATTTCCACGTTTTCGAGCTTGAGCAGTCTTGATTAAAGACTTTATATCTTCCACTTGTTGGGCCTTCTCCACCGCGTCCCCGTACGTATCAATGGTAGCGGCGGCAAGAGTGTCTTGTAATTCCAGGTTCAAGCCTTGGATGAATCTTCTTTTTCTTCGCCGTTCTGTGGCCACTAACTCTTGCGCGTATCGGGACAATTTGGTGAATTGAGCTTCGTACTCGGCTACGCTCATTAATCCTTGTTTTAGTTTTAGAAATTCATCTTCTCTCTTCTCTTGTACGTGTAGAGGAATGTATTTTTCCCTAAATTCCCGGGTGAAATTAGCCCAGGTTCTCGGAACCTGGTATCGTTCCCATTTAGCATTTACCAGATTCCACCAAGGTGTAGCGGCCCCTTCCAACTGAAATACGGCGAAAGTTACTTGTCTCTCTTCCGGATATTTTAGAGCAGCAAAAATTTTCTCTATATCTTCTAACCATTTTTCTGCGATATCCGGATTTGGTCCACCTGCAAACTTAGGAGGGGCGAACTTTTGAAACCTTTCTAGCGCTACATCCTCCTCTGCCCCAGGATTTCGGTGAGGATTGCCGGTCTCACCTCCCGGGTTCGACCGGTTTCCAATTTGAATAAGAACATCAGTCACGCGGTTCAAGACGGCTATTATCGGATCGCCTCTTTCAACCCCCAGATTAGGGTTCACGTTTGACATTGCCTCTTCGTCCCGATTTTGTCTACGTGGGCGCCTTCGACCTCGACTAGCCATAACTTAATATTCTAGAGTGAAATTAACTAATTTTATTAGAATCCACGCGATAGTTATCGAGTCATATATAGTAAAATGCATATATGCATTAATAAGACAAAAGGTGTGAGAGCTATAACAACTAGAATCACGTACAAACAACAAGAGTAGCAACATTTCACAAATTCACGATGCAAGCAAAGTAAAACAAGTACCCGTCCTAATACAAGCTCCTATCTAGAAGTCTAGTTGAATTACATATAGAACTATTCGAACTCATTTCCCCCAACCTAGGCTCTGATACCAACTGTGACAGCCCCACCTTACCCAGAGGCGCACCAAAGGGCTTAGCGGACTGCCTGCCTGGCTCTCGCCAGGACTCGAATCGAGCACACACTAAAATTCACAAGCAGATGTAATTCGGTAGAAAACTCGTAGCTACCAACTGTGACAGTTCTCAGGGTCACATCACATTCAAACTTAAAAGTAAAAGTACTAGTTAAACAATTTACATTACATACATTTGTTATTACAATAATATCTCAAGCAGTCCATCTACCCAAAAATCCTACCCAGTTCTACCCTGGATTCCTCACCACCGGCTTTAGAGATAAGAGCCTGTTTAAGGAAAACAAATAACAGAGAGTGAGCTATAACAACTCAGTGAGGTTCCCACACATGCAAATACAGAGGCAATCAAACAGAAGTTAATTAAACGAATGTCACAAGTCATAAGACAAAGTAAGGATATATTAAGTAATCACTGATTTAAACAAGGGAGGATACATTCCCATCACGAGAGCAAGTACTGATCATGTGACCATGGTATTGAGAGTGGATTGCCGGTTATACCTGCATTATCAAGCAAGAGCCCTATCCGCCATTCACCTTATATCCTCCAATAGTACCGTCCGACCCTATCCAGGGTGAGATCTCAACCCCGGAGGGCAACAAGCAAGAAGGTTTAGTCCGGAGTTGGCCTCTTTGAGGATTCACAACTCAAGGAAAAGAACCACAAGCCCTAAAACACCCAGCACCTTATATCCTCCTTTGTACCCTCCTGCCTGACTAACCGCGGCATAACCACGGAAGTCTAGGCAACAAGTTAATGTAGTCGAAAATTCACAAACAATTATATTCACATCAGATAGAAATTGTGCATGTAACAAACCATGAGGTAAGTGCGATAAAGTACACACTTTCCCTTCATATAATACATTGTGACAATTCATGAATATCAAGAACACATAACACATTGGAACAAGTCACGAGTATCAGGTACAAATAAAATCACACTTTTGAACATGTATCATGAATATATGAAGAAGCACTCATAACAAAAGCAAAGGAACACTCACATGCACAAGTAAAGGGACACTCACCTGGAACGCTTAAGAAAATATTTCGTAAAACGGTTGCGTCTCACTTTTGGATCCTGGAATTTATAAGAAATAATCTAATGAAACTCAATTTAAACCCTAATCAACTTAGAAAGAAAATTCAAGAAATACCCCATTAAATTCTAGGGTTTTAGTTCTAGGGTTTAGGATTTAGGGTTTAGGGTTTTCTAACAAAATTTTGGCATTATTTCCCCTTAATTTTCGGCCATCCAACTTTGTTTTCCATCAAGATTTCAATCATCAAACCCATAATTCAACAAGTTCTACAACTTCTTAGTTCAATCCAAGCTCAAATTCAATCAAAATTCCACTAAATATCAAGAATTATACTCCAAGAATCTCCAACCTAAACTGCGCAGGGTTAGTTTTCAGCCAAATTCATGCTATTATTGAGGTCAATCCATCAAGAACTAAGGATATCTGATTACATGGTTTTACATTACGTTTATAGGGCTACAACTTTCGTGAAGATCATCAATCCAAATTCCAACTAGAACAGGTTCAAAATCATCCCTCAAGTTGGCTCATCATCAAAACTGTTTCACGCAGAACCGAATTTTCAGCCAACTTTGCAAACTTTCTGCGATTAATACACAATGAAACACAGTGCAAGCCTTATACCGTTGGAAAGCCCTATCAATCTAGTTCCTAAAACAACAAGAATCACTCGAATCCAAGTTCTCTACATCAAGTTATGAAAGTTTTACTAAATCTGGTCCAGCATGACTGTTAATGTAAAACTTGAACAAAACCCTAAATAAAGCTTAAATAAAACCTAAATAAACTTGAAATTAATAGCAAAAGTTCATGGTACATACCTTAAACAAGCTTAGAACCTTGCTTAGGGAGAAGAAAACCTCACTTTCTATGGTGGAATTTGTCTAAAATTGGAAAGGAAGCTCCAAGAAAATGAAGAACAAGAGAGGGTAGAGAGAGGGCAAGCAAAATTCGTCCAAGAGGGAGAGAGAAAATGGGAGAGAATTCAGTCAAGAATGTATAAAAGAAGTAAAAGAATAATGGAGGAAAGTGTAACCAATGAAAGCTAGACAAGAGTCAAGCTAGGGTTTAGATATTTTGGCAAAATAGGTGCTAGTTGGCTCAATATAATTTGTACAAAATTTTAATCATCTAACACTCAACAATTGGCAAGTTTTGTAACATAAAATTTTTAAAACAAAAGAGAGGAAAAGGAGAGAGAGGGGCCGGCCATATGGGGCGGGGGGGGGGGGGAAAGACTAGGGTTTAAGTGAAAATTTTAAGTTAATTTTGTGCTAAAGTTCAATTAGTCAAAAGGCTTAATAATGGTAGAGTTGGTTAGTCAAAATTACACACTATTGTAAACTAATAGACCAATAAAATTAACCCAAGTTTGGTACTTAGGTGTACCACTTAATCATACAAAAATCTCATTTCGTTAACCTAACTAGCTTAAGACATTTTTCAACTATTAAACCAAAGATTAACACTAAACCTTAAATAAAAGAAATGCCCTATTAAATGCACTTTAATTTCCCTCTTCTTTTCTTTTCTCATTCATTTTTTTTTCTACTCATAAACATAACATAAATCAAATAATCTTTTTAGTGCAAATTTCCGGGGCGTCACATAAACACCAAATTTTGACACACCATTTTTATTCAAATATTGGGGGGCATGTTTGCATTTTTGGGGGGGGTTTAAATTCTTTTTATTTGTAATTTTTATTTGTAAATACTTTTTCATATGTTTTTGGGGGGGTTTAAATTTACATTTTTACTTTCATACATATTTTTTATTTTTGATGATTTTTCTAGATTTAATTGGCATTTTTTATATTTTTACCAGCACAAGGTCAAAATAGTAATTTCGCCTTGCAAACACCACTTTAGCTCATTTTTAGTTCCAAATTCATTTTTCTAGTTCTTTAAGTACGTTTCTAAATTTTCTTGATTTTTTCGGAGACGATCACTATTTTTTCTGTATATACTGCATTCAAGGGTAAAATCATCATTTTACAGTTTAAATTTATTTTTCACCAATTTTGAGTCAAAAATGCATTTTCTAGTGTTTTAAGCTTACTTGTAATCTTTGATAATTTTTTTGAAGACAATAACTATTTTTTTGTGAATTTTCATTGTCCGAGGGTAAAATCGTCATTTTACAGTTTAAATTCATTTGTCACCAATTTTGAGTCAAAAATGCATTTTATAGTGTTTTAAGCTTATTTGTAATTTTTGATAATTTTTTTTAAGACAATAACTATTTTTCTATGAATTTTCATTGTTCAAGGGCAAAATCGTCAATTTACAGTTTAAATTCATTTTTCACCAATTTTGAGTCAAAAATGCATTTTCTAGTGTTTTAAGCTTATTTTTAATTTTTGGTAATTTTTCGAGGTCAATAGCTATTTTAATAGTAAATTTTCATTTTCTAATGGCAAAATCGTCATTTTGCAGCTTAAATTCATTTTTTGTCAAATTTTGAGTCAAAGAGGTATTTTCTAAGGTTTTAAGCTTACTTTTAATTTTTTGATAATTTTTTGAGGCTAATGTCTATTTTTTGTGCATTTTCGTTTTCCAGGAGCGAAATCGTCATTTTACACCCCGAGCGTGTTTCTATCAGTTTTGAGCTCTAGTTTTTTATTTTTGAAATCTACTGTGAATTCTTTTTGAAAATTTAGAGATCGCTGTCATATTCCTTATATTAATTTTTAATTTTAGGGTTAAAAATATATATATTTTTCAATAAAATTAGCATTTTTTAATACCGGTGGCGTTTTCGTTATTTTATAGCATTTTTGGCCAACAAGACAAGTGACCTATAAATACCCTTTTTAATCAGTAGAAAAAAAAAGAAGGAAAAATTGGAAAACCCTAAACACATACCTTTCTTATCTTTAAGGATTAAACACACCCAAAAACACAAAAAAAAACACACACTAAGCTGCCACCTTCAATCGCTGATCCACTATTCATCGGACAAATACTGTTCATCACATACACACTGTTCATCATATCATTTTTGAAGTTTCAAAAGGTAAGTTCTTCTTTTCGTTTTATTGAATTTTCTTTCATTTTTTAGGCAAATCTGATTAAATTTTTCATGTTTGTTGAGAATTTTATTAGAACCATTAAATTTTCTTTCGGTTTTTTTTTTCTGAATTTTTTAGTTACGTTTCTGGTTTTGTTCTTGTTCTTTTGTGTTCTTCTTCATATCTTTTTCTTCCTCCACCGTCTACCACCCTTACTCCACCAACAACTTTCTCTAAACCACCATCCAGCTTCTTCTACCAATTCAATGACATCAAAAAGCAAAGAAAAGACATAAATTAGTCTCCGACACCACCAAATCCAAACCAGCCTGTGACAGCCCCACCTTACCTAGAGGCGCACCAAAGGGCTTAGCGGACTGCCTACCTAGCTCTCGCCAGGACTCGAATCACGCACTCACGCAAACATCCGAGCGTACTTAACTCAAAATAAAATAAAATAAAATAAAATGGAATAAAATAAAATGCACTCATATTATTTACTTCAAGGTACAAGTCACATCAAAAGTTTACATGTCATAATATACATGATTTTCACAAAGATAGCCTAACACAGTTTGGCTATTACAATAACTAAAGCATCTATAACAATCAAAACCAGTCGGTCCAGCTTTAATTTTTCAGGAAACCTGAGTAAAGGAAAACAAATAAAAGGAATGAGCTATAATAGCCCAATGAATGTCCAAGTCATGCAATCATATCAAAAACTCATTATTTTAGTAAATAAAATAATCAATAAGTTAAATAAACAAGATATGAACAATTTAATTATCAAGTAGTCAAGGGCGGATACAAGGCTCAACTACGGGAGCAAGCTCAACCGCAGGAAAAGCAAGTACTGATCATGTAACCATGACATTTAGACCGAGATAATAGCTCAGGTCTTTTATCAAAGGAACATGCCAGTTTTATCACGCAAGCCCTAACCACCATTCACCTTATAACCTCCGTACAAGCTACCACATCCAGGGAGTACTCTCAACCTGGGAGGGCCAACACGCAAGAAAGTTCAATCCGGAGTTGGCCTCTTTGAGGATTCACAACTCAAAAGGGAAAGAACGTCACGCCCTAAAACACCCAGCACCTTATAACCTCCCAAGCCTGTCCGAGTTGACTATCCGTGAAGTAACGGTAAAGTTAGTCACGGAAGTCTCACGCACAAGTAACACGTTGAATAGTGAAAGCATATAACACATTACGGAATAGATGCGATAAAGTACACATCTTTCCTCAAGTAGCACATTTTATCACATAATATTTGCAAGTGTAACATAATATTTACAAGTAGAACATAACATTTCATGCATCATGCACACATAAAGACACTCACCTGGAATGCCTAAGAAAATATCTCGTAAAATGGTCGTGATGCGTTTTCGGACCCTGAAATTTAAAAGAAATAATATAATGAAAACCCAAGTAAAACCCTAGTAAATTTAGTAAGAAAAATTCAAGAAAATACCCCACTTATTTCTAGGGTTTTGGTTTTAGGGTTTCTAGGGTTTAGGGTTTACTTATTCTAAGAAAATTTAATCTATCACTAGATCATTTCTAAAATTCCTACACTTCAATTTCCTTCAATTGAACATATTCTAAGCTTAAAATCTCACTTGTCAATTTTTCTTCTTTTAATTCTACAAAAATTTCGGCAGCATTTCCCCTTAAAATCGGACTAACCCAAATTTTTTTCCTGCAAGAAAAATCAACAATCCAACCCAATTCAACAAGTTCTACAACTTTTATGTTCAACTCAAGTTCAAATTCAATCAAAATTCCACTAAATTCCAAGAATTCTACTCCAAGAATCTTCAACCAAACAACATATAACACATGAAATTTCAAGGTTTAAAGGCCATATACTAGTCTATCTAACCACAAGAACACTTTATCTAGCAAGTAAATCTCAAATTCTAACTAAGTTCTCCAAGTAGTACCAACAAGAATCTTGGTTTAAGCTTGCATAAAAACTAATTAAAACATGAAATTAATAGGAAAAGTTCATAGTAAATACCTTAGATATGCTTAGAACTTTGCTTAGAAAGGAAAGAAGCTCACTTCCTATGGTGGATTTGCCCAAACTTTAGAGAGAAAACTTCAAGAAGTTGAGAGCAAAATGAGAGAAGAAGAGAAAGGGAGATGGCCGGCCAAGAGGGAGAAGAAAGAGAAAGAAATAGGCTAGGAAAAATGGAAAAGAAATAAAGAAAAGGTGGGAAAAAGATTAACCAATTAAAACCTTACAAGAATAAAGTAAAAAGGTAGTCTTTTAATGCAAGAGTAGCTAACTTGGATTAATTTGATTGGTGGAGCTCATTAACCTCTTATCACTTAATACTAGCAATAATAAGACACAAATTATTAAAGCAAAAAGAGAGTAAAATAGGGAGAGAGAATCCGGCCATAAGAGAAAGAAAAAGAAAAAGAATTTCGGCCAAAAAAAGAAAAGAGAAGAGAGAAGAATTTTCGGCCAAGAGAAAAAGAAAAGAAAGAGAAAAATTTCAGCCAAGGGAAAAGAAAATAAAGCAAGAAAATAAGTGAAATTTTTGAGTAAAATTGAGCTAAAATTCAAGTAGTCAAAAGACTAGAAAATAGTAAAATGAGCTAATCAAAATTTAAACACTAATATAATTAAATGGTCAAGTAAAATTATTCTAACTTTAGTACTTAAGTGTTCTTGCTTAATAATGAAAATCTTAGCTAATTAACCTAATTAACTCAAGAAATCTTCCAACTAATAAATCAAGGATTAACACTTAACCCTAAATAAGAAAAATGTCTCTTGTAAGTGCATTTCTAGGGTGTTACATCCTCCCCCCCTTAAAAGAATTTCGTCCTCGAAATTCTACCTGGATTTTCGAAGAGCTTGGGATAATTTCTCCGCATTTCTTCTTCTGTCTCCCACGTGGCTTCTTCTAGGTCATGATGCTTCCACAGGATCTTGACAAGAGGAATTTGTTTATTTCTCAGTTCTTTTACTTTACGGTCCAGGATTTGAACTGGTTGCTCTTCATATGTCAAAGTTTCAGTCAAGCTCAATTTCATCGGGTTGAAGCACGTGCCTTGGATCCGGGTGGTATTTTTTCAAAACTGACACATGGAAGACATTGTGCATTTTAGATAACTTTGAAGGCAAGTCCAATTGGTAAGCAACATTTCCGATACGTTTAACGATTTTGAATGGTCCCATGTATCTTGGTTGAAGTTTCTTCCTTTTCCCAAACTGGATACCACCTTTAAATGAAGAAATCTTGAGAAATACTTCATCTCCAACTTCGAACTCCAGCTCTTTCCTTCGAGTATCGGCATAACTTTTCTGTCGACTTTGAGCAGCTTGAAGTCGTTGTTGTATTAACTTAACTTTCTCATAAGCCTCTTCTATCCAGGGTACTTTTTCTGGACCTAACATTTTCCGTTCACCCACTTCATCCCAATAGCCAGGCGTCCTGCATCTTCTCCCGTACAGTGCTTCAAATGGGGCCATCTGGATAGAGGATTGGTAGCTATTGTTGTATGCAAACTCAATTAAGGTCACATGTTGATCCCAGTTGCTACCAAAATCCATCACACTCGCCCGCAGCATATCTTCTAAAATCTGGATCACTCGTTCGGACTGTCCATCGGTCTGGGGATGGTAAGCCGTGCTAAAGTTTAACTTTGTTCCCAAGGCTTCGTGCATTTGTCTCCACAGTCGAGAAGTAAACCGAGGATCTCGGTCTGAAACAATACTAACTGGAATTCCATGTAATCTTACCACTTCATCAATGAACATACGAGCAAGTTTTTCCAACGGGTAAGTCATGTTCATGGGCAGAAAATGAGCAGATTTGGTCAAGCGATCCACAATTACCCAAATAGCATCGTGCCCTTTTTGGGTTCTCGGTAAACCAGAAACGAAATCCATGGTAATGTGCTCCCATTTCCACTCTGGGATTTCCAAAGGTTGTAGTAGTCCTGACGGTCTCTGATGTTCGGCTTTTACCTGCTGACACGTAGGACAAGTTTGCACATACTCTGCTATTTCCCTCTTCATATTATCCCAGCAATAAAGTTTCTTCAAATCTTGGTACATCTTTGTACTCCCCGGGTGCACAGTGTACCTGGAACGATGGGCCTCATCCATGATTACTCTCTTCAACTCTTCGTCTCTTGGGATGAAGATACGGTTTCGAATCTCAACAGTCCCTCCGGTCCAACACTATACTCAGGTAGGGTCCCCACTTTGGCTTTCTCTATCCGCTTCTGTAGTGTGAGATCCTTGCCTTGAGCTTCTTGGATTTGTTTCAACAATTCAGATTGTGCACTTACGTTTCCACAAATCACTTTAGAGCCAGCTATCCTTGGATTGCTCTCACTCAATCGCTCCAACAAGTCCCATTCACGGATGGCCAGACTAGCCATTTGAACCTTCCTACTTAAAGCATCTGCAACAACATTAGCTTTACCCGGATGGTAATTAATAGTACAGTCGTAATCCTCCAATAACTCCACCCATCTACGTTGTCGCAAATTTAACTCTTTCTGAGAAAACAAATATTTCAGACTCTTATGATCTGTATATACTTCAAAGGTGACTCCATACAAATAATGCCTCCATTTCTTGAGTGCGAAAACCACCGCTGCTAATTCTAGGTCATGTGTGGGATAATTCCTTTCATGAGGTTTTAACTTACGGGAAGCGTAGGCAACTACTTGTTTCCCTTGCATTAACACACATCCTAAGCCTTCCCGTGAAGCATCTGTGTACACACTGAAAGTTTCATTTTCATTAGGCAATGCTAGCACTGGGGCAGATGTCAATCGTTTCTTGAGTTCAGTGAAGCTCTGTTCGCACCTGTTCATCCCACTTAAACTTAACATTCTTTTGGGTCAAAGCAGTGAGTGGTGTGGCTATCTTTGAAAAATCCTTAATAAACCTCCGATAATAGCCAGCTAACCCCAAGAAACTACGAACTTCGGTGGGATTCTCGGGTCGTTTCCAACTAACCACGGCTTCCTACTTTGGAGGGATCTACTGCTATTCCTTCTCCCGAAATGACATGACCCAAGAATGACACTTGGTCCTTCCAAAATTCGCACTTACTAAACTTGGCATACAACTTGTTGTCTCTCAAGGTTCGTAGCACCATCTTCAAATGTTGCTCATGCTCTCCATGGGACTTGGAAAATATCAAAATATCATCAATAAAAACCACTACAAACTGATCCAAGTATGGTCTGAAAACCCTATGCATTAAATCCATAAAAGCCGCCGGGGCATTAGTTAACCAAAAGGCATCACCACAAATTCGTAATGACCATATCGAGTGTTAAAAGCAGTTTTTGATACATCTTCCTCCTTAATTTTTAATTGATAGTACCCTTGTCTGAGATCCACCTTGGAAAATACTACAGCCCCTTCCAGTTGATCAAACAATTCATCAATGTGAGGTAAAGGATACTTATTCTTTATGGTGACATTATTTAACCCTCGATAGTCAATGCAAAGCCTAAGAGTACCATCTTTCTTCCTTACAAATAACACTGGGGCTCCCCATGGTGATACACTCGGCCTGACAAACCCTCTTTCTAACAAATCCTGGAGTTGGACCTTAAGTTCCCCGAGTTCTGCAGGGGACATGCGGTATGGGGTTCTAGATATTGGCGATACTCCGGGTACCAATTCTATTTTGAATTCCACTTCTCTCTCCGGAGGTAGGGAGCTTAATTCTTCGGGAAACACATCGGGAAATTCTTTTACCACCGGCACATCCTCAAGTCTCACTTTATCCTCAGGTGTATTAATTAAATAAGCAAGGTATCCAACTGCCCCTCGGAACATCAATTTCCTAGCTTGCATGGCCGAAAGAAGATTTGAGGAAGCTAGGGTTTTCTTAACATCCAACCTTAAATAAGGTTCTCCCGGTATGCTAAACTCCACCACTTTCGTCCCACAATTTAGTTGAGCACTATACCGGGTCAAACAATCCATGCCTAGTATTACATCATAACCCCGAATAGGTAAAGCTATGAGATCTGTTAGAAATTTTCTTTCTCCTACCCGAAGCTCACAATCTTGGTAAACAAGATTAGTTGTCAGGCAATGGTCCCCAGTCGGAGTCCTCACTTCCAATTCATAGGATAACTTAACAGGTTGTATCTCTAAAGCAGTCATAAATTGAGGGTTCACAAAGGAATGGGTGGAACCAGGGTCTACTAGCAGTTTAGCCAGACGATGAAAAACAAGAATCATACCTTCAATCACTGCTGGTGACTCCTGGGCATCCCGCTTGTCGAGGGCATACACGCGAGCTGGCACTTTCCGTTTATTCCCGCTCTCCCTGGCTTGATTGGTCTCCTTGGGCCCAGGTTGAGCGGTGCTCGGTCCACTGGCGGCCTGTCTTGGACATTGATTTATCCGGTGATCTCCACTGCCGCAAAGCAAACATTTCGGTTCTTTCTCCAGCAGTCATCTTCCACATGCCCGCCTTTACCGCAATACCCACAAGCAACCGGAGCAGCTGATGACTGTTTCTCCTTTTGAGTATCCTCCTTTTGTTCACTTCTTGGCGGAGCCCTTCTCACCAGTGCACCTCTTGTTCTTCCGAACGGGGCACCTTGCCCAATTCTCACTCCTCCAGTTCCCCTTCCCATCTTAGGGACTGGAGAGTTTCCAGTTGAAGGTCGAGCATCGTTGGTATTTCCCCGTTTTCTTGCCTTCACCGTGCGGACCAGGGACTTGGTTTCCTCCACCTGCTGCGCTTTTTCCACTGCAGCTTCATACGTTTCAATGGTGGCAGCTGCGAGGGCGTCTTGGATCTCCAAATTCAAGCCTTGGATAAATCTCCTCTTTCTTCGCCGTTCAGTGGCTACAAGTTCCGGGGCATAACGAGACAGTTTAGTAAACTGAGCCTCATACTCAGCTACACTCAGCAACCCCTGTCTTAATTTCAAAAATTCATCTTCCCGCTTTTCTTGTACTCGCACGGGATATACTTCTCCTTGAACTCTCTAGTGAAGTTGACCCATGTCCTTGGAGTTTGATGTCTTTCCCACTTGGCGTTGATTAAATTCCACCAAGGGGTGGCAGCACCTTCCAATTGGAACACGGCGAATGTCACTTGCCGTTCATCCGTATACTTCAAGGCAGTAAAAATTTTCTCAATGTCTTCTAACCATTTTTCAGCAATTTCTGGCTTTGGACTGCCGTTAAACTTAGGGGGGTTAAATTTCTGGAACCGTTCCAGGGCTACATCTTCCCCTACTGCCGGGTTTCTATGAGGACCACCAACTTCCACTGCTGGGTTCTGCCGAGTTCCCAGTTGAGTTAGAACGTCGGTCATTCGATTCAAGACCTGCAATCATTGGATCAGCTCCTGAAGGTGGATTTATGCTAGAGGTAGCGTCTTCATCCCGGTCTTGACGACGGGGACGTCCTCTACCGCGACCACGTCCACTCATGACTTAATATGCTATAATAACATGAATGAATTTATTTTAATATCTACATATTAGATGTCAAGATAAAATGTAAAATGCACAAATTCAAGATTAACAAGGAAATCAAGTTTCATGCCAACAAGATCACACATATTTATACAAGTAGTTCAATTTACACATTTTTCAAGAGTCACATACAAAACATGTCGTACATATAAAACATAACAAAACTAGCATAAGGTTTTGGTACATAAACCCATCTAAAGATCTAGTCCGAGATCTAGTCCAACTGGACTGATCCGGCCGAGCTCACATCCATGTCCTGCTCACCCCCAGGAGCCTCCTCGGCCCCAAGAGGTGGAGGCGCTGCCTGTCCTGGCCCTAGGTGCGGAGCCATATCTCGCACCTCATCTAACACATGACCTACTAACAGACCACTCTCATCTACAAGTCGTCCCGTGTGGTCCCGGACATGCTGTACCACGCGTGTGAGACGGCCATGCACCTCCTGGTACTGCTCTCGATAAGCATCAGTCCTCTGCTGTTCTTCCTGAACAGCAGTCTCTAAGTCACGAATCCTCTGAAGCCTGAGCCCTAACTGTCTCTCTCAGCTCGTGAACACGGGCCCGGGAAGTATCACTATCACGCTCCACCCGCCTACTATCCTCTATCAAAGAAAGCACGACATGATCGGGATAAGAGTATGTCCTCCAACAACCACAAGCAGGGCGGACTCGACGGGCAGGTGAAAATGTACGGTAGGGGTGACCCGGTCCCTCACGGAAACGAACTATCGGTCGTCTACGCTGCTCATACTGGGTCGGGGCCACATCAGCTGGCTGCAATGCCCGTGATCCCTCACCTCGACCGCTCTCTGACATACCTACATGTTTAAATAATAAATTAATTAGGTCTATCCCACAAATACTTAATAATAAATAATACTTAAATATTACACTCAAATATCAAGCTTAAAAGTAACCTAAACACATTCTCAAGCATATACACAATAGCGTCCTAGGTGCGGAAATTCGGATCTTATCTCTCACACTCAGGTTGATCAGGCCCAAGCGTAACCGACTCAACCCAAATTTCCTACCCGACACCCCAAACAAGACTAGCACTAGAGACAGGATTCAATCCTAAGCTCTGATACCAACTGTGACAGCCCCACCTTACCCAGAGGCGCACCAAAGGGCTTAGCGGACTGCCTGCCTAGCTCTCGCCAGGACTCGAATCACGCACTCACGCAAACATCCGAGCGTACTTAACTCAAATAAATAAAATAAAATGGAATAAAATAAAATACACTCATATTATTTACTTAAAGGTACAAGTCACATCAAAAGTTTACATGTCATAATATACATGATTTTCACAAAGATAGCCTAACACAGTTTGGCTATTACAATAACTAAAACATCTATAATAATCAAAACCAGTCAGTCCAGCTTTAATTTTTTAGGAAACCTGAGTAAAGGAAAACAAATAAAAGGAATGAGCTATAATAGCCCAGTGAATGTCCAAGTCATGCAATCATATCAAGAACTCATTATTTTAGTAAATAAAATAATCGATAAGTTAAATAAACAAGATATGAACAATTTAATTATCAAGTAGTCAAGGACGGATACAAGGCTCAACTACGGGAGCAAGCTCAATCGCAGGAAAAGCAAGTACTGATCATGTAACCATGACATTTAGACCGAGATAATAGCTCAGGTCTTTTATCAAGGAACAATGCCAGTTTTTATCACGCAAGCCCTAACCACCATTCACCTTATAACCTCCGTACAAGCTACCACATCCAGGGAGTACTCTCAACCTGGGAGGGCCAACACGCAAGAAAGTTCAATCCGGAGTTGGCCTCTTTGAGGATTCACAACTCAAAAGGGAAAGAACGTCACGCCCTAAAACACCCAGCACCTTATAACCTCCCAAGCCTGTCCGGGTTGACTATCCGCGAAGTAACGGTAAAGTTAGTCACGGAAGTCTCACGCACAAGTAACACGTTGAATAGTGAAAGCATATAACACATTACGGAATAGATGCGATAAAGTACACATCTTTCCTCAAGTAGCACATTTTATCACATAATATTTGCAAGTGTAACATAATATTTACAAGTAGAACATAACATTTCATGCATCATGCACACATAAAGACACTCACCTAGGAATGCCTAAGAAAATATCTCGTAAAATGGTCGTGATGCGTTTTCGGACCCTGAAATTTAAAAGAAATAATATAATGAAAACCCAAGTAAAACCCTAGTAAATTTAGTAAGAAAAATTCAAGAAAACACCCCACTTATTTCTAGGGTTTTGGTTTTAGGGTTTCTAGGGTTTTAGGGTTTACTTATTCTAAGAAAATTAATCTATCACTAGATCATTTCTAAAAATTCCTACACTTCAATTTCCTTCAATTGAACATATTCTAGGCTTAAAATCTCACTTGTCAATTTTTCTTCTTTTAATTCTACAAAAATTTTCGGCAGCATTTCCCCTTAAAATCGATACTAACCCAAATTTTTTTCCTGCAAGAAAAATCAACAATCCAACCCAATTCAACAAGTTCTACAACTTTTATGTTCAACTCAAGTTCAAATTCAATCAAAATTCCACTAAATTCCAAGAATTCTACTCCAAGAATCTTCAACCAAACAACATATAACACATGAAATTTCAAGGTTTAAAGGCCATATACTAGTCTATCTAACCACAAGAACACTCTATCTAGCAAGTAAATCTCAAATTCTAACTAAGTTCTCCAAAGTAGTACCAACAAGAATCTTAGTTTAAGCTTGCATAAAAACTAATTAAAACATGAAATTAATAGGAAAAGTTCATAGTAAATACCTTAGATATGCTTAGAACTTTGCTTAGAAAGGAAAGAAGCTCACTTCCTATCGGTGGATTTGCCCAAACTTTAGAGAGAAAACTTCAAGAAGTTGAGAGCAAAATGAGAGAAGAAGAGAAAGAGAGATGGCCGGCCAAGAGGGAGAAGAAAGAGAGAGAAATAGGCTAGGAAAAATGGAAAAGAAATAAAGAAAAGGTGGGAAAAATATTAACCAATTAAAACCTTACAAGAATAAAGTAAAAAGGTAGTCTTTTAATGCAAGAGTAGCTAACTTGGATTAATTTGATTGGTGGAGCTCATTAACCTCTTATCACTTAATACTAGCAATATTAAGACACAAATTATTAAAGCAAAAAGAGAGTAAAATAGGGAGAGAGAAATCCGGCCATAAGGAGGAAAAAAAAAGAAAAAGAATTTCGGCCAAAAAGAAAAGAGAAGAGAGAAGTAATTTTCGGCCAAGAGAAAAAGAAAAGAAAGAGAAAAATTTCAGCCAAGGAAAAAGAAAATAAAGCAAGAAAATAAGTGAAATTTTTTGAGTAAAATTGAGCTAAAATTCAAGTAGTCAAAAGGCTAGAAAATAGTAAAATGAGCTAATCAAAATTTAAACACTAATATAAATTAAATGGTCAAGTAAAATTATTCTAACTTTAGTACTTAGGTGTTCTTACTTAATAATGAAAATCTTAGCTAATTAACCTAATTAACTCAAGAAATCTTCCAACTAATAAATCAAGGATTAACACTTAACCTTAAATAAGAAAAATGTCTCTTGTAAGTGCATTTCTAGGGTGTTACACAGCCAACTTCCTAAAACACCACACAATCAACAACCGATCTTGACCAAAATCTCCACTCCTTCCAACATAATCGCCACAGTTTTAGACTCACAAACACTAGCAACTCCACAATTTTGGTTGGTTAAAGCCCCACAAAGCTCCAAAACAGTTTCTCTAAGTCTAGCCCTTCCTCCCTCAAAACAGTTCCACCATAACGCCACTGTCTAAGCCTCCATTATCAACAGAACACTAGTTAGACCTCCATCGTCAACCTACCAAGTTCACAATCAATCTACCAAAACCCAAGCCATGGCCAATATCAGCTTCAACCCATCACAGTCGCAACTCTCCACTGTGCCCAAAATCGCAGCTCCATTCCAACCACTGATACGCGCATGGTAGCACCTGTTTTGAATTTGGAAGCTTCATCCATGATACTCATCAATTTATGTGATTTGACTGATTCTACAAGGAGTCTTTTGTGTTCAACCATTCTTGAGCTTGGAGAATCCGTCGATCAATCAAGGGAATTGGACTTGAAGATTGCACTTTGGTTTTGGATTAAACATGCATTCAAAAAAAGGGGCCCAAGAAGTAGCATATGGTCTGAAATAATGCATACAAGTTGGGTAAGTTTGATGGACCCAAGTTGAAGGCCTAAAAATTGCAAGATTGAAGCCCAATGGAGTCTAAGGATGGATGGCCCAGCCCATTTATTATTTTATGGCGAATTTCTTTTTATTTTTTTAGAAGTTTAGCTTTTATTCAGTTTCCTAAGTAGTTTACGAGTTGTAATCCTTAAGTAATTACCTATTGTGTTAGGATACAACTTAAGTTAACTTTCTAGACTATTCTAGCATGTTTTTAGGTTACTTTTGTAAGCCTATAAATAGGCCAAAAATGTGTTACGAATTTTAATAAGTTTTGATGATTAATAAATTTGTGAGTTCTCAAATTGAGTGCTTCTTTCGTTCTTTGCTGATTAAGAACAACCCCCGAACTTGTAGAGTGATTCCAAGTTCAAAAACCCAAGCTTAGAGTTGCCTTATTGGTTTGATCAAGCGTTCTAGGTGCTGATTCCTCGAGTTCTTGTTCGTTCCATAAGGAGGTTCAAAGCTTCCTTGAACTTTCAAGTTGTTCATCTTGTGTTGTCAAGGCTTTGGTGCTGATTCTAGAGTCTAGTTCATCCAAGGGGAAAGGTTCGAAATTCATACTTGGTATTTCAAGCAATTCCACGTACGTCCGCGCGTATCAATTGAGTTCAAGGAATTGCTTGAAATACCAAGTATGAATTTCGAACCTTTCCCCTTGGATGAACTAGACTCTAGAATCAGCACCAGAGCCTTGACCACACAAGATGAACAACTCGAAAGTTCAAGGAAGCTTTGAACCTCCTTATGGAACGAGCAAGAACTCGAGAAATCAGCACCTAGAACGCTTGATCAAACCAATAAGGCAACTCTAAGCTAGGGTTTTTAAACTTGGAATCACTCTACAAGTTCGGGGGTTGTTCTTAATCAGCAAAGAACGAAAGAAGCACTCAATTTGAGAACTCACAAATTTATTAATCATCAAAACTTATTAAAATTCGTAACACATTTTTGGCCTATTTATAGGCTTACAAAAGTAACCTAAAAACATGCTAGAATAGTCTAGAAAGTTAACTTAAGTTGTATCCTAACACAATAGGTAATTACTTAAGGATTACAACTCGTAAACTACTTAGGAAACTGAATAAAAGCTAAACTTCTAAAAAAATAAAAAGAAATTCGCCATAAAATAATAAATGGGCTGGGCCATCCATCCTTAGACTCCATTGGGCTTCAATCTTGCAATTTTTAGGCCTTCAACTTGGGTCCATCAAACTTACCCAACTTGTATGCATTATTTCAGACCATATGCTACTTCTTGGGTCCCTTTTTTTGAATGCATGTTTAATCCAAAACCAAAGTGCAATCTTCAAGTCCAATTCCCTTGATTGATCCACGAATTCTCCAAGCTCAAGAATGGTTGAACACACAAGACTCCTTGTAGAATCATTCAAATCACATAAATTGATGAGTATCATGGATGAAGCTTCCAAATTCAAAACAGGTGCTACTATGCGCGTATCAACCACCAGGATCACCTCCCCTGTCCAGCTTTCAATCGTCTAACCACTACCATTATTCAATCATCAGTTATCCTCCCAACCCAAGTAATCTTATCCCAATGGCTCTCCCCTGCTACCCCTCAATTCAGAATCCTCGGCCCTCAAAATTCCTAATCCTTTCACCACCAATACCACCAGAATCAATAACCAAAACAAAACCAGACCACCAGTCCACCTCTAATCAACAATCAAACAACACAATCCCAAATCCACATGACCGCCAGCAGTCACTATTCAAACCACCACACAAGCTTCACAAAATCAGTTTGTTAGTCACAGAACAGTCACTCCATCGCCTCCATGACCATAGCCCAACCGCAACACACCACCAAAGCAACTACCATAAACCTCCACCGTCATCACACTGCACAACCACCAATCCACTACCCAAATCATTGCCCACGCATTAACACAGTCATCATCACCAACAAAATTACCCAACCCCAGCAAACCGACGCCCTCAACCCACAATCAATCATAGCAGTAGAGCGCAACTGCCGTCATCATTTAGCAGCCACCCTTCTCACACCACCGCCATCTCCTCCATAGTTGCCTCCACCTTTGCCCAAACTAGATAAACCCAATTCTCCTTGTCCATTGTATGTTTATTTTGTTTGATTGTGATATGATTTGAACAAAGAGTGTAACGCCCTAGAAATTCACATCAAAGCCCATTTAATTCATGTTATGTCCATTAGTAGAAAAAGAGAGAAAAGAAAAGAAAGGGAAAATCGAAATGTATTTTATAAGGAGATTTCTTTTATTTAGGGTTTAGTATTAATCTTTGATTCATTAGTTGAAAGATTACTTGAGTTAATTAGGTTAAGTAAATAAGATTCTTTCATGATTAAATGAGACATCTAAGTACCTAATTGGGATTAATTTTATTGGACCATTAGTTTATATTAGAGTTTAATAGTGACTAACTTATTCTACTATTTTATAGTCTTTTGACCAATTGAATTTTAGCTCAATTTTACTCAAAAATTTCACTTATTCTCTTGCTTTCTTTTCTTTCTTCTTGGCCGAATTTTCTTCTCCTTTTCTCTCCTCATGGCTGGCTCTCTCTCTTCTCTATTTCTTTTCATTTTTGCTTTAATAATTTGTGCCATAATATTGCTAGTATTAAGTGATAAGAGATTACAAAGTTCTACCAATCAAATTGATCCAAGTAACCACTATTGCATTAAAAGACTACCTCTTCACTTTATTCTTGTTATGATTTTATTGGTTATTCTTTTTCTCACTTTTTCTTTATTTCTTTTATATTTTCCTAGCCTATTTCTCTCTCTTTTTCTTTCTCTCTTGGCCGAATTCCCTACCCCCTCTTTCCTCTCTTTTGCTTTAAAAATTTATGCCATAAAACTTGTTAGTTATTAAGTGATAAGTGATTAAAAATTTCCACTAATCATATTTCACCAACTAGTACCTATTATGTCTTAAAAGTCCAAACCCTAGCTTGCTTCTTGTTAAGTTATTATTAGTTATTCTTTTCCTTATCTTTTCTTTATTTCTTTTCTATTTCCCTAGCTTACTTCTTTCTCTTTTCATTTTCCCTTGGCCGGCCACCCTTAGCTCTCTTTTCCTCTCATTTTTCTCTCAACTTCTTGAAGCTTTCTCTCCAAATTTCAAGTAATTTCACCATAGAAATTTAGTTTTTCTTCTTCCTAAGCAACCTTCTAAGCTTGATCAAGGTATGTACTATGAACTTTTCCTAGTAATTTCAAGTTTTATGTAGAGTTTTGTACAAGTTTATATCTAGATTCTTGGTACTACTACATGAAGAACATAGTTTGAATTGAAGATTTACTTGCTAGATAAAGTATTTTTGTGGTTAGATAGACTAGTAACTAGCATTTAAACCTTGAAATCTCAAGTATTATATGTTGCTTGGTTGAAGATTCTTGGAGTAGAATTCTTGAAATTGAGTGGAATTTTGATTGAATTTGAGCTTGAATTGAACATAGAAGTTGTAGAACTTGTTGAATTGGGTTGGATGGCTGTCTTTCTTGTAGGTTAAAATTTGGGTTAGTCTGATTTTAAGTGGAGATGCTGCCGAAATTTCGGTAGAAATAAATAAGGGAAAAATGGTAGATGAACATTTCTAACCTAGAATGTGCTCAATTTAAGGAAATTGATGTGCTAGGAATTTTTAGAAATATCATCTAGTGATGAATTGAATTTTTCTAGGACGGGAAAACCCTAGATGCCAAAACCCTAAATCTAAAACCCTAAACCCTAGGGTAAAACCCTAAGCTCTAGAAACCCTAGAAATGAAACCCTAAAATAATTGGGTTATTTCTTGAATTTTCTTGCTAATTTACATAGGGTTTTCATCAGATTATTTCTTTTAAATTTCAGGACTTGAAAGTGAATCTTGACTTTTTACGAAATATTTTCTGGGCATTCCAGGTGAGTGTCTCTATGTGTGCATGATGCATGAAATGCTTTGTCGTACTTGAGAATGTTATATTAAGAAATATTATGTTATGCTTGTAATTGTTATGTTATGACATGTGTTACTTGAGGAAAGATGTGTACTTTATCACATCTATTCCGCAATGTGTTACACACTTTCATCATCCAACGTGTTACTTGTGCATGAGACCTTCCGTGACTAACTTCACAGTTACTTCACGGATAGTCAACTTGGACAGGCTTGGGAGGATATAAGGTGCTGGGTGTTTTAGGGCGTGATGTTCTTTCCCTTATGAGTTGTGAATCCTCAAAGAGGCCAACTCCGGATTGAACTTTCTTGCGTGTTGGCCCTCCAGGGTTGAGATTTTTCTCCCTGGATGTGGTAGCCTGTACGGAGGTTATAAGGTGAACGGTGGTTAGGGTTCTTGCTTGATAATACTGGCATGACCTTTGATAAAGACCTGAGCTATTATCTCAGTCCTAACATCATGGTTACATGATCAGTACTTGCTCTTTCTGCGGTTAAGCTTGCTTCCGTAGTTGAGCCCTGTATCCGCCATTGACTACTTGTTAATTAAAGTGTTCATGCCCTACTTATTTAATCTTGTCAATTATTTTGTTCAATAAAATAATAGATTCTGGGTATGACTGCATGACTTGGACACTCACTGGGCTATTATAGCTCATCCCGTTCATTTGTTTTCTTTAACCAAGTTTCCAAAAATACTAAAGCGGGAAAAGCTGATTTTGGACGTGTACATGTTTTATTTCGTGTATTTTGATAGCCAAACTATTTTGAGCTATCTTGGTGAAAATCATGTATATTGTGACGTGTAAACTTCTTGATGTTACTTGTACCTTTAAATTAAGTAATGTGAATATATTTTATTTTATTCTATTTTATTTCATTTTATTTGGAGTTAAGCACGTGTGCATGTTCTGAGTGAGTGCTCGACTTGAGTCCTGGCGAGAGCTAGGCAGGCAATCCGCTAAGCCCTTTGGTGCACCTCTGGGTAAGGTGGGGCTGTTACAAAGAGTGTAAGGATTTGAGTTTGTGGTCAGTAATTAGAGATTAGGGAGTTTAAATGTGGAGTTTTTCTGTTCGACATGAGAGAGATAGAGACGAAAGGTGGAATCGGTCGAGAGAGAGAAAGAGAGAAATGTGAGATACAGAGAGAAGAAGCAAGAAAGAAAATAAAGAATAGGGCAGGATGAGAGAGAGAGAGAGAGAAAGAGAGTGAGAGAAAAGTAAAAAGATCTGGAGAAGAAAGGGCGAGGGAGAGAACGAGTGAAGAAAAGATTGGAGGGGCAAGTTTTCATTTTTCTAATTTAGAGGACCAATTAAAAGGGGTTATGTTTTGTTTTATTAATTCTTTCCATTTGCAATTCAGATATTGGGATTTGTTTCGTATTTCTGGTTAGTTTGATTTATTGCTATCAATTTGATGTTATTTTTTTTAGTTTTTTAGCTGATTAATGTGGGTTGTGGCAATTGATTGGGGTTTGAGGTTCCAGTTGTTTATGTGATTTAGGTTTGTTTAATTAGTTTAGTTGATCATTTTGTTTGTTTTGATATTGTTTCAAGTATCAGATTAAATTGATTAATTAGTTAATTTAGTCCTTTATTTTTATTCCAATTTAGATTAACTTTTGTTTGTTTTTCTTCTTTTGCTGATTTCATCGTGTAGCTAAGATTTGCATTCTAGTCTTGATATTTTTAAGTGTTGTTAGTATGTTGCTTAAAAGGCTTTTTTTTTTATGCAATTAAGTCCTTATCTATATATTGCCCCCCAGATTTTTACATTTTTTTCAATTAAGTCCCCCAGTTTTTTGCAAGTTATGCCTTTAACTTGCTCAAATTTGCATTTCTTTATTCCCTTGCTGAAATTTATGCTTTGCTCCCCAATTTGGTAGAATTTTGCAATTTTAGCTTTAGAATAATACTTTAAATTATTATTTGGCCCCCTAGGTTTGTTCAAATTTGTTTAATCCCTTAGTTTAATAGTATTTGCATTTTACATTCAATTTGTTAGAATTTTTTGTATTTTTTGATTTATTGTATTAAATAGTGGTACCTTAACATGTGTATTCATTTTTTAAGTTTTGGTACCGGGTCTCCAAAGAGGTATATCGACTTCTTGTTATATTCCTCTTTATGTGCTCCAATATGCTCCGATGTGATTTTAGGTATTATTTTAATTTGTTTATTTCTTATTTCATATATTTGTTGCGTATTTACGTAGTTAATTTATTTAATTTTGAATTTTTATTATTTTAAAAAATATATAATATTTTGTATTTAGTTAGTCAATGTAATGGGTAGATTATTTTTCTCATATTTTAGCAAAATTATGTAATTAGATAGAAAATGCAATAGATAGGGCATTTTAATTTTCCCCCCTTAAATTGTAAATCGAGCCCCCCCCCCCCGGGTGTAATAGTTAGGATTTATTTGCTTTTGCGTGCTTATGTGCTTATTTCTTTTACCGCTTTCCTTAGGATTTTTGCATTTAGAATATTATGCTTTTGTGTTATGTGCTCCTATGTGATCTTATATGTTTTTTATATGTTTAATTTGATTTTAATTCATGCTTTAATGTTTAATTCATGATTTATGGTATTCCGTCACCACACTAGTCCAACGCTAGTTGTGGCTTCATTCTTTTCTGCTAGTCCAATGCTAGTGAGATTTTTTAGAATGGGCTAGCCCAATGCTAGACCCTTAGGACATTTTAGTGTTAGGTGCATTCGTGTGCATTTCACATCTCATTCACACATTTTAGTTTTATTTCCATTTGGCATGATTTTATTATTACTATTATTATTATTTATCATTATTATTATTATTATTTTTGACACATTTTTAAAATGCATGACATTTAGGTTGCATCTCACTTAGAAATTAGGACATTTGTATGATTCGACTAAAAATAGTTGTCTACTTGTAGCACCCTAGAAAATGCACATATAAGAGACATTTTCTTTTCTTATTTAGGGTTAAGTGTTAATCCTTGATTTATTAGTTGGGAGATTTCTTAAGTTAATTAGGTTAATTAGCTAAGATTTTCATTTTGAAGCAAGAACACTTAAGTACTAAAGTTAGAATAATTCTACTTGACCATTTAACTTATATTAGTGTTTAAATTTTGACTAGTTCATTTTACTATTTTCTAGTCTTTTGACTACTTGAAATTTTGCCCAATTTTATTCAAAAGTTTCACTTATTTTCTTGTTTTATTTTCTTTAACCTTGGCTGGAATTTTTTTTTCTCTTTCCTTTCTCTCTCTTGGCCGAAAATTCTTCTCTCTCTTTTCTTTTCTTTTGGCCTAAATTTCTTTTTCTTTTCTTTCCCTTAGGGCCGGTTTCTCTCTTCTATTTTTGTTCTATTTTGCTTTAATAATTTATGTCTAATTATTGATTATATTAAGTGGTAAGAGTTATTAATCTTCACCAATTAAATTAATCCAAGTAGCTACTCTTGCATTAAAAGACTAACTATTTACTTTACTCTTGTAAGATTTTAATTGGACCACCATTTTCCCATCTTTTCTTCTTTTCTTTTTCATTTTTCCTAGACTATTTCTTTCTCTTTTTCCCTTCACCTTGGCCGGCCATGCTTTTTCTTCTTCTTCCCTCATTTTTGCTCTCAATTTCTTGGACTTTCATCTCTCAAGTTGACACAAATCAACCATAGGAAGTGGACTTCTATCTTTTCTAAGCAAAGTTCTAAGCATATCTAAGGTATTTACCATGAACTTACCTTATTAATTTCATGTTTTAAGTAGTTTTTATGCAAGTTTAATACCAAGTTTCTTGTTAATACTACTTGAAGAAATTAGTTAAAACTTGATATATACTTGCTATATAAAGTGTTCTTGTGGTTAGATAGACTAGTATGTGGCCTTTAAACCTTGGAAATTTATGTTTTATATGTGGTTTAGTTGAGGACTTAAGTTGGAACTCAAGAACACTTAAAACAGTCATGCTGGACCAGTTTTAGTAAAACTTTCATAACTTGGTGTAGATAGCTTGGATTCGAATGATTCTTGTTGTTTTAGAAACTAGATTCATAGGGCTTTCAAACGGTATAAAGCTTGCATGGTGGTTCATTGTGTATTAACCGCAGAAAGCTTACAAAGTTGGCTGAAAATTTGATTCTGCGTGAAACAGTTTTGATGATGAGCCAACTTGAGGGCTGATTTTGAACCTGTTCTAGTTGGAATTTGGATTGATGATCTTCACGAAAGTTGTAGCCCTATAAACGTACTTTAAAACCATGTAATCATAATTCCTTAGTTCTTAATGGATTGACCCCAGAAATGGCACGAAGTTGGCTGAAAACCAACCCTGTGCAGATTTGGGTGATGATTCTTAGAGTAGGGATTTTGAATTTGAGTGGAATCTTGATTGAATGTGAGTTTAAATTGAACATAGAAGTTGTAAAACTTGTTGAATTGGATTGGATGGTTGATTTTCTTGCAGGTTTTAAATTTTTGGGTTAGTCCGGTTATAGGGAAAATGCTGCCGAAATTTCGGTAAAACCTAAGAAATAAAAGTGATTAGGCTATGATTTAAGACTCTATAAGCTGTAATTTAGTGATTTAAGCGTGCAGAAATTTTTGTAGATTAGCTATTAGTGAATTAAACCTCTCCGAGCAAAACCCTAGAAAGTTAGAAAACCCTAATTTCGAAAACCCTAAACCCTAGGGTAAAACCCTAAGCTCCAAAACCCTAGAAACTTAACCCTAGAAAGACTTGGGGTATTTCTTGAATTTCCTTATGAAATTTCTTAGATTTTAGTCAGGGTTTTTACACGATTCTTTCTCGTGAATTTCAGGATCCGAAAGTGAGACCCGACCTTTCTACGAGATATTTTCTTAGGCACCAGGTGAGTGTTCTTCTGTGTGCATGATGCATGAAACGCCATGTCATACTAGTTATTATTATTTCCATGCATGAAATGGTATGATTACACTTGACATGAGTATATAATAAAAATGTGTTATTTGAGGAAAGATGTGTACTTTATCGCATCTATTCCGTAATGTGTTACATGCTTTCACTATTTAATGTGTTAATTGTGCTTGTGACTTCCATGGTTAATTTTACTATTTTCCACGGTTAATCAAATTGGGAGCGTATGGGAGAGATATAAGGTGTTGGGCGTTATTTGGTGCTTGTTAATTGTTTATCTGAGTAAAGTCCTGAAAAAGGCTAACTCATGATTGAATTTATTCTTGATCTTGGACTTCCGGGGCTAACTTCACCGTTACTCCTCGGTTAGTCATCCGGGAGCGTTTGGGGTGATATAAGGTGCTTGATATTCTTTCCGATAAGAGTTTCATTCCTCAAAGAGGGTAACTCCGGATTGAATTTTACGAGTATGCTGGACCTAAGCTTGCTTCTGCAGTGAGCCCGTATCCGCCATTGACTATTTGTTAATTAATTTGTTCACAAATTGTTTATTTACTCATTAAATATTTTATCGAACAAAAATCACATTTCACTGGTATGATCGCATGACTTGAGCACTCACTGGGCTATTATAGCTCATTCCATTTTATTTGTTTTCCTTTACTCAGGTTACTTGAAAAATTAAAGCTGGACCCACTGGTTTTCGATTATTATGGATGTTGTAGCTATTGTAATAGCCGAACTGTGTTAGGCTATTTTTGTGAAAATCATGTATATTATGACTTGTAAACTTGCGGTATGACTTGTACCTTTCAATTAAATAATAAGAGTGTATTTCATTTTGTTCCATTTTATTTTAGTTCATTTTATTTTAAGTTAAGTACGCTCGGTCGTTTGCGTGAGTGCGTGAATCGAGACCTGGCGAGAGCTAGGCAGGCAGTCCGCTAAGCCCCTTGGTGCGCCTCTGGGTAAGGTGGGGCTGTCACACTACTCACGTGAAAAGTGGTGGCGTACGTGTCGTTCCCCCCTCCGTGAGTAGAAATATTCAGTCATGAGTTATTAGTTCCCCGTACCCATCATGTTGCATACCCACTTTCTTTTTTCACTTACTATATATTATTATTATTTTCTTTTCTTTTTGCATTTCATTTTGCATAGATACTCGTGACTTCCTCGAGGTCTCAACTTGAGGTTTCACAATCAATGCGATAATTTCGACCAAGCCTCAATGGAACATGCCGACCCTCCCGATATTCACATTTAGACTTAGGATTTGCATTCATTTAGACACATCCAGAACGCGATAGAACTTAGGGTTAATTTAGGAAAATTTGATTAAACCTCGCAACTAGCCCTGACTAGGTAGAAAGGGTGCCTTAGGGTCAAGCCTTTGCCTTCCCTTTCTTCAAATGTGACTCCCAGACCTTTTTCTCTCGTTTTTCGTAGACCGAAGTCGAAAAAAGGGTTTTTAAAATATTTTTCTAAAATTTTTATTTTTGTTTTGTTAAACTAGTTTTCGGGTGACTTGGTACACCCTAATTCAGTACCAAGTGATGACTCCATTTTTTAAAATAAAACCCTTTTTCAAAAAATTGGTTGGCCAAAACTATCGCATTTTTTAGTCCCGGCCTTATTTTTTTTTTAAAATATCATTTGTTACTAAATAACACTTTTTTACTAAAACTTGATTTTTCACACATGCACACAGTTTTTCCAAAACTTGCTTTGTTAAAAAGGGTCTCGGACCGGACCGTCTTTTCCGGACGCGACAATCAACGACCCCACTAGCACACTTTTATTCACGATTTTTAGGACGCGACAGTAGAGATTTCAGACAAAGACGTAGACAATGCCAAATTTTGACTCATCCAAATGTGAAAATAGTCACTGTTGTAAACAAAAGATCTAATCATGCATAGTGGCAATGTGCAAAATCAATGAACAAATGAATATACAAAATCATGCGACCGAGCTGTCTAGGAGCTACCTACGTATCCTGTGAAGGGAATCAAGTCAAACGTAGTTCAGAACAAGTAAACTGTGGACGCGAAATATAAGTGTAAAAAGGTAATGTAACACCCTAGAAATTCACACCAAAAACCATTTAATTCATGTTATGTCTATTAGTAGAAAAAAAAAAGAAGAGAAGAGAAAAGGAAAAGGAAAACCGAAATGCACTTTATAAGGAGATTTCTTTCATTTAGGGTTTAGTGTTAATCTTTGATTTATTAGTTGGAAGATTTCTTAAGTAAATTAGGTTAAGTAAATGAGATTCTTTCATGATTAAGTGGGACACCTAAGTACCCAATTTGGATTAATTTCATTGGATCATTAGTTTATAATAGTGTTTAATTTTGACTACTTCATCCTACCATTTTCTAGTCTTTTGACCAATTGAACTTTAGCTCAATTTTATCCAAAAATTTCACTTATTCTTTTGCTTTCTTTTCTTTCTTCTTGGCCGAATTTTCTTCTTCTTTTCTCTCCTCTTGGCCGAAATTATTCTCCCTATTTTTCTCTCTTTTTGCTTTAATTTTGTGCCATAAAGTTTGTTAATTACTAGGAGATAAATGATTAAAATTATCACCAATCAAAATTGACCAAGTTGGTCATTATTTCATTAAAAGCATACAACCTAACATGACTCTTGTCTTGCTATAATTGGTCATTCTTTTCCCCATTATTTTCTTTATTTCTTTTCTATTTTCTTGGCCTATTTCTTTCCTCTTTTGCTTCATCATGGCCGGCCCTCCCTACTCCCTTTTCCCTCTCTTTTGCTTTAAAAATTTATGTCATAAAGCTTGTTAATTATTAAGTGATAAGTGATTAAAATTTGCACCAATCATATTTAACCAACTAGTAACTATTATGTCAAAATATCTAAACCCTAGCTTGACTCTTGTTATGCTATGATTGGTCACTTCTTTTCCCATTTATCTCTTTATTTCTTTTCTCTTTTCTTGACCTATTTCTCTCCCATTTCTCTACCATCTTGGCCGGCCCTCTCTATGCCTTTTTCTCCTCTCTTTTGTTTCATTTTCTTGAAACTTTCTCTTCAATTTTAGACAATCTCCACCATAGAAAGTGAGCTCCTCTTCTTCCTAAGCAAAGATCTAAGCTTGTTTGAGGTACCTACTATGAACTTTTGCTATTGATTTCAAGTTTTATTTAGCTTTTGTTCAAGTTTATACTAGGTACTTGTTATTAGAACTTGGAGTTTTAAGCTTGAAATGAAATTTTACTTGCTAGTTGAAGTGTTTTCTTGGTTAGATGGACTAGTAGATAATGTTTAAACCTTGAAATTTCATGTATTATGTGATGAATGGTTGAAGAAACTTGGGCTTGAAATCTTGGATTTGAGTGGAATTTTGAGTGAAATTGAGTTTGATTTAAATATGGAAGCTATAGAACTTGTTGGAAATTGGATTGGTTGGTTGATTTCTTGCAGGTAAAAATTTTGGGTAGTCCGATTTTAAGGGGAGATGCTGCCGAAATTTCTGTAAAACCTAAGAAATAAAGTGATTAGGCTATGATTTAAAGCTTTATAAGCTGTGATTTAGTGATTAGAACGTGCAGAAATTTCGTAAGATGAGCTATTAGTGAATTGAACCTTTCCGAGCAAAACCCAAAAATTTAGAAAACCCTAATTTTGAAAACCCTAAACCCTAGGGTAAAACCCTAAACTCCAAAACCCTAGAAATTAAACCCTAGAAATACTTGAGGTATTTCTCAAATTTTCTTATCGAATTACTTAGATTTTTATCCGGTTTTTATACGACTATTTTCTTTTGAATTTCAGGCTCCGGAAGTGAAACCCGCCCGTATTACGAAATATTTTCTTAAGCACTTAAGGTGAGTGTTCTTATGTGTGCATGATGCATGAAATGCCATGTAATACTTGACGTTATTATTTCGATGCATGAAATGATATGTTATACTTGACATGATTATCTAATGAAATGTGTTACTTGAGGAAAGATGTGTACTTTATCGCATCTATTCCGCAATGTGTTACATGCTTTCACTATCCAATGTGTTACTTGTGCATGAGACTTCCGTGACTAACTTTACCGTTACTTCACGGATAGTCAACCCAGACAGGCTTGGGAGGATATAAGGTGCTGGGTGTTTTAGGGCGTGTTGTTCTTTCCCTTTTGAGTTGTGAATCCTCAAAGAGGCCAACTCCGGATTGAACTTTCTTGCGTGTTGGCCCTCCAAGGTTGAGATTACTCCCTGGATGTGGTAGCCTGTACGGAGGTTATAAGGTGAACGGTGGTTAGGGCTTGCGTGATAATACTGGCATGTCCTTTGATAAAGACCTGAGCTATTATCTCGGTCCTAACATCATGGTTACATGAACAGTACTTGCTTCTCCTGCGGTTGAGCTTGCTCCCGTAGTTGAGCCCTGTATCCGCCATTGACTACTTGTTAATTAAATTGTTCATAACCTGTCTATTTACCTTGTCAATTATCTTGTTCCATAAAATAATGAATTCCTGGTATGATTGCATGACTTGGGCACTCACTGGGCTATTATAGCTCATCCCGTTCATTTGTTTTCTTTAACCAGGTTTTCCAAAATACTAAAGCTGGAAAAGCTGCTTTTGGATATAGTAAATGTTTTGCTTCATATATTTTGATAGCCTAATTGTGTAGGCTTTTATTGTAAATGCTATGTATATTTTGAGATGTAAACTTCTTGTGATTCTTGTACTTTCGAATGAATTAAATGAATGTATTTCATTATGAGTGTACTTTTATTTAAGTTAAGTATGCTTGGATGTTCTGAGTGAGTGCTTGTTTGAGTCTTGGCGAGAGCCAGGCAGGCAGTCCACTAAGCCCTTTGGTGCGCCTCTGGGTAAGGTGGGGCTATCACAGGTAACACAGGAATTCAAACTTTTCAAAACTTGTGAGCAAGACACAGAAAGAAATGCAATATTTGAATTGATTAAACTAAAACAACCTAAAGCGAATCTAGGATGCTGGACCAAATAAATGGAACTATCATGGGTTGCCAGGATAAAATGCAGAGTCTGGGCTACCAAACTAAAATGAACAAAAAGCGAGTCCAGGCTACTCGACAAAATAAATTCATAAACTAAATGCAGAGTCTGGGCTGCCAGACTAAAATGGACAGAAAGTGGGTCCAGGCTGATGGACAAAATAAATTCATAAACTAAATGCACAGTCTGGGTTGCCAGACTAAAATGGACAGAAAGTGGGTCCAAGCTGCTGGACAAAATAAATTCATAAAGATAAATGTAGAAAGCGGTGCCCAATATCTAGACCAGGACTAAAATGAAAATAACTGAAACTAAAAAGCAACGCCCAATGCCTGGATTAGATCTCAATACCGGAAAAGCGCGGTGCCCAATGCCAAGATCGAATCTTACTACTGAGGACTAGAATGAAAATGACTGAAACTAAAGTGCGACGCCCAATGCCTAGATTGGATTTTAACACCGAAAAAGTGCGGTGCCTAATGCCAAGATCGGATCTTACTACCGGAGACTAGAATGAAAATGACTGAAACTAAAGCACGGCGCCCAATGCATGGATTGGATCTTAATACCAGAAAAGCGCGGTGCCCAATGCCAAGATCAGATCTTACTACCAAAAACTAGAATGAAAATGACTGAACTAAAGTGCGGCGCCCAATGCCTGGATTGGATCTTAATGCCGAAAAAGCGCGGTGCCCAATGCCAAGATCGGATCTTAATACCAGAGACTGAAATGAAAATGACTGACATTAAAGTGCGGCGCCTAATGTCTGGATTGGATCTTAATACCGGAAAAGTGCGGTGCCCAATGCCAAGATTGGATCTGACTACCGGGGACTAGAATAAAAATGACTGAAACTAAAGCGTAGCGCCCAATGCCTAGATTCGATCTTAATACCAGAAAAGTGCAGTGCCCAATGCCAAGATCAGATCTTACTATCGGAGACTAGAATGAAAATGACTGAAACTAAAGCGCGGCGCCCAATGCCTGGATTAGATCTTAATACCAGAAAAGCGCGGTGCCCAATACCAAGATCAGATCTTTCTATCGGAAACTAGAATGAAAATGATTGAAACTAAAGCGCGATGCCCAATGCCTGGATTGGATCTTAATACCGGAAAAGCGCAGTGCCCAATGCCTAGATCAGATCTTAATACCAAAGACTGAAATGAAAATGACTGAAACTAAAGTGCGGCGCCCAATTCCTGGATTGGACTTAATACCGAAAAAGCACGATGCCTAATGCCAAGATCGAATCTTACTACTGGGGACTAGAATGAAAATTACTGAAACTAAAGTGCGGTGCCCAATGCCAAGATCGGATCTTAATATCGGAGACTGAAATGAAAATGACTGAAACTAAAGTGCAGTGCCCAATACCTGGATTGGATCTTAATACCGAAAAAGCACGGTGCCCAATGCCAAGATCGGATCTTACTACCGGGGACTAGAATGAAAATGACTGAAACTAAAGCGCGGCGCCCAATGCCTGGATTTGATCTTAATGTCGGAAAAGCGCGGTGCCCAATGCTAAGATCGGATCTTAATACCAGAGACTAAAATGAAAATGATTGAAACTAAAGTGCGGCGCCTAATGCCTAGATTGGATCTTAATACCAGAAAAGCGCGGTGCCCAATGCCAAGATCGGATCTTACTACCGGGGACTAGAATAAGAATGACTGAAACTAAAGCGCGGCGCCCAATGCCTGGGTTGGATCTTAATACCAGAAAAGCGCAGTGCCCAATGCCAAGATCGGATCTTACTATCGAAGACTGGAATGAAAATGACTAAAACTAAAGCACGACGCCCAATGCCTAGATTGGATCTTAATTCTGAAAAAGCGTGGTACCCAATGCCAAGATCGGATCTTAATACCGGAGACTGAAATGAAAATGATTGAAACTCAAGTGCGGCACCCAGTGCCTGGATTGGATCTTAATACCAGAAAAGTGCAGTGCCTAATGCCAAGATCAGATCTTACTACCGGGGACTAGAATGAAAATGACTAAAACTAAAGCGCGGCACCCAATGCCTGGATTGGATCTTAATACCGAAAAAGCGCAGTGCCCAATGCCAAGATAAGATCTTACTACCGGGGACTAGAATGAAAATGAGTGAAACTAAAGTGCGGCGCCCAATGCCTGGATGGGATCTTAATACCGGAAAAGCGCGGTGCCCAATGCCAAGATCGGATCTTAATATCAGAGATTGAAATGAAAATAATTGAAACTAAAGCACAATACGCAAACTAGTAGACACAATAAAATACCATGAAATATGCTGAATAAACACTAGACAAATGCTGATTTGAAAAAGTAAAAACACAATGATAGACTACTAGACAAATGCATGCATGCATAATGCTAAACTAATGAATGAAATGTAGAGTTTTGGCCTGTCTTACGAGAATGAAAATAATGAGGTGCAGACTGCTGGACAAAATGCATAGTGAAATGACATAAAAGAAAACTAAAAAAAAATGTTGGGCATTGCATCAAAATCAAGTCAAAGATCAAAATTTTCAAAAAAATTTTACCCCAATGTATAGCGCCCAACTGACTTGACATCACCTTTTTCAAGATGTGGTTTCATGTAGAAAAATCAAAACCTAATTAAACTCAATTTCTTTCAAAAATTTTTTGCTCCAGTATAAATCAGTCTTTCCAAAATTTTTCCTCAAAAATGAAGCATCCAAATCAAATTTTTTCTCAAAAAATTTACCCTAGTGTCAATTTTTGAAATCAATCTTTGAAATGAATCGTGGCCTTGATCAAATCATCATTATCTAAAAAATAAATTACCCCAGTTTTCATTTTTGACGAAAGCCTCAATTAATGGGAATGTGAAAAGGTAAAAAAAACAACAAAAATTGCAAAAGTGATGCCACCACCCGACGGTCCCTTGACTCTGCTAGCGCATATAAACATGAGTATTGCCATTCTGAGTTTTTGATCAATCCCTTGCCTTACTTTCTGCAAGTTTCCCAATTCAGTGAACTCTAATTTACGACTCAGATCAAATCTCCCAAAAATATTCTTTCAATTCATGCATGCCTCTCTGACTTCTGATAAACTTAGGATTGCCTTTGATTTCATTCAAATTCAAACAAAACAAAATGTCAAAATTTCAAAACAAGAATTAATCAGAAAATGCTTCATATGCAACAATGTAAACGAAACTATATACAGTAAACAACACGCAAAGAATAAATAAAATACAATTAAATGAAACATTTCTCAAAAAATTAATTTTGAAATGATGGCTTAAAGGATGCCTTTTGATTTTTGGATGTCATTCCCATTTTGAACTCTGACATTGCCACGAACTGATTAATGCAAACGAAAAACCTCAATCAATTGTTGTCATCAACTTCCAAATGACTTCTATGTCGGCATACTGGTTTTCTCATCCGTGATCCTTCAACTATCACATTCTTCTAGCCATAGGATCCTTCCGAATTACTGACTTCAGGGGAAGAAATGAAATAAATGACAGTGTCCAAAATTAAGATGATATTTCTTTTTTCCATTAAAACATGTAAGGTAATAGCATAGGTAACACAGCGGAAAAATAAAAATTTATTACCTCAACCATGGATCTCTTTGACATATCTATATGATTAACAAGGGGATTTGCATGAAGATTACCTTAAGCACAGAAGATTTCTATGCTTCTAGGCAAAGATCCTTCGAAGAAGATGTTAGATCTACCACGAAAAAGCCCTCCAAGCGTAGAGCCTCTAGCGATATCCACACGAACAACTTCTTTGGGAACCTTGTAGCCTTGCTTGCTTTGACTTTTGAGTGCTAGCTCCCTTGAATTATTTTAAGAACACAAGAAGAAGAAAAACCTAACAATTAGGAGAGAGAGAGAGAGACGCCTAGAGAGAGAGAAGAGGCGTGCCTTTTCTTCCTTCAATTTTCTCTCACTAGTTTTCTTTTGTGTTGCAATAATAATTCAAGAGTCAAAGCATGAACCTATTTATAGAGAAAGTATTCTAGTCTTTTAGGAAATAAAACTAATTGGAAACCAAGAAGGTTTATGTGATAGCCCCACCTTACCCAGAGGTGCACCAAAGGGCTTAGCGGACTGCCTGCCTAGCTCTCGCCAGGACTCAAACACACACTTGCTTAAACATCCAAGCGTACTTAGCTCAAAATAAAATACATTCATAAAGAAATACATTCATAAAATTTACTTGAAAGTATAAATATCACAAGAGTTTTTACATCCCAAAATGTAAATAATATTTACAATAAAAGCCTACACATTTAGGCTATCCAAATACATTAAACAAAACATGTACTAGGTCCAAAATCAGCTTTTCCAGCTTTAGTAGTTTTGGAAACCTGGTTAAAGAAAACAAATAAATGGGATGAGCTATAATAGCCCAGTGAGTGCTCAAGTCATGCAACCATACCAGTAAAATATGATTTTTGTTCGATAAAATATTTAACGAGTAAATAAACAATTTGTGAACAATTTAATTAACAAGTAGTCACTAGGCGGATACGGGGCTCAACTACGGGAGCAAGCTCAACCGCAGAAGTAGCAAGCACTGAACATGTAACCAAGACGTTCGGACCGAGATAATAGCTCAGGTCCTCGCCAAGGAACATACCAGTATAAACAAGCAAGTACCCTAACCGCCATTCACCTTGTAACCTCCAACAGGCTACCACATCCAGGGAGTAATCTCAACCTTGGAAGGGCCAACAAGCAAGAAAGTTCAATCCGGAGTTGGCCTCTTAGAGGAATTCAACTCATTTGGGGAAAGAACAACACGCCCTAAAACACCCAGCACCTTATAACCTCCCAAGCACGACCAGGTTGACTAACCGTGAAGTAACGGTGAAGTTAGTCACGGAAGTCTCAAGCACAATTAACACATTTAATAGTGAAAGCATGTAACACATTGCGGAATAGATGCGATAAAGTACACATCTTTCCTCAAGTAACACATTTCATTCAATAATAATGGCAAGTAAAACATGGCATTTCATGCAACATGCACACATAAGAACACTCACCTGAAGCCTAAGAAAATATCTCGTGATATGGTTGGGTCTCACTTCCGAATCCTGAAATTCACGAGAAAAATAGCCGTATAAAAACCTGACTAAAATCTAAGAAATGTCATAAGGAAATTCAAGAAATACCCCAAGTCTTTCTAGGGTTTTGGAGTTTAGGGTTTTACCCTAGGGTTTAGGGTTTTCAAAATTAGGGTTTTCTAACTTTCTATGGTTTTGCTCGGAAAGGTTCAATTCACTAATAGCTAATATACGAAAATTTCTGCACGTTCAAATCACTAAATTACAGCTTATAAAGCTTTAAATCATAGCCTAATCGCTTTTATCTCCTAAGTTTTACCGAAATTTCGACAGCACTTCCCCTATAATCGGACTAACTCAAAATTTTTAACCTGCAAGAAAAACATCCAAACAACCCAATCTCAAGTAGTTCTACCAATTTCACATCAAACTCACTTCAATTTCACCCAAATTCATCACAAAAACACATAAACTACTCCAAGGTTCTTCAACCAAATCATCCTTAATTCATGCTATTTCAAGTTTGAATCACTATCTACAAGCATACAAGTCCATAAACCGCATATTCATGAAATAAAACTTCATATTTCATGGCTGAAATAAATTATACTTAACAATAAAGACATGACTTAACAGCTAGAAAACTATGATTTTATACTTGAAATAAGATGAGAAGTTCTTGGGAAATACCTTTAGTAAGGCAAGATCTTTGTTTAGGAGGGAGATTAACTCACTTTCTATGGATGAAAAGTGATCAAATGGAAGTAAAAGCTCCAAGAAAATGAAAGAAAATGGAGAGAAAAGAGAGAAGAGAGAAACCGGCCAAGAATGAAAGAAAAAGAGAGAAATTAACTAAGTAAAGAAGAAAAGAAATAGAGAAAATTTGGGCAACACTTGGACCAATCAAAACATGACAAAAGCAAAAGTAGATCTTGACTTTCTTACCATAGTAGACCACACTTGGCTAATGGTAATTAGAAGAGATTTTTGCCATTTATCCTATACTTAATCTTGCAAGACATTCTAGGTACAAATCTTAAGGGTAATGGTACAACATGCTAGTAAAATAAAAAAATCATTCCTTATTATTTTTTTCACTAATTTCGGCCCTTCTTTTTTTTTTTCTCTAATGAACATAATACAAAATAAATGGTTTTGCATGAATTTCTAGGTTGTTACAGTTTAGGTAACTTACTTTAAGCTAATCCTTCTCCTTTAGGAAATCTATTCCATAAGGAAACCAATTAATTACTTTATTTCTTTTAGGAAACCAATTTCCTGCAAGACTTAGAATATTTATAAATAAGTCCTTTAAGTTAATTTATCTCATAAATTAACCCCATAAGTATCTCATACTTATCTTAATTACATTTTAACCCAAAGATTTTGTTCTTTATGTGTGTGACTCATTAGGTTCCATTCACGTTGGCAATAAGTATAAATTATAACTCATTAATTGAGCTAGATAAATTAAACACTTTTAATTTATCATTAATTCACTAATTAATCAATTCATACTTATAGATCATGAGTGGCGTCTAGCAATGCATCATGACCACCCAAGTGAATAGGAAAGTCAAATGGTAGACCATACCCTTCAATGACAATGTTACCGTATAATTAATATCCTTTCACCACACTATATCCCAATTAGTCTCAAAGCATAGTGCATACTTTAACAATGACTAATTTATATTTTCTTGTTCCAGAAATATAACTCTCCATGATGTATAACCTTGAAACTACTTCCAAGTTATACTATCACTTCTGCAGAAGATTTATGAATTAATATTTCCAACAAGTGGCCATAAAGGGACATACTCTCCTATTAAGGAGTGGTGAATCCTATATCGATTACTCACTATCTTTCCATGCTTCAAACTATACCCAATCTCTAACCTATGGGCTACCCTTTTACGGGCATCGAGGAATAGAGTCAAAGTATAGCAATCCACACTCAAGATACTATGGTAATCTCAAGTCAAAGGATCACTTACACCATTGCCATTAAGAGTTCAACCATTGGCACTATAGTTGAAACTCTTGGCGGATCAATCCAATGAACTTGTTCTCAAACAAGCATCTACATACCAGCTTAAGTGTCACGCACACCATAGTCAATGAGATCAACTACTACTTACCATAAGTAGAGGCAAAGTATGTGCTAGTCTATCCGCATTAATGATGTCCAATCTCATTAATACTATGACTAGGGATATTTAAGAATATGACTTTATGTATTAGAGACTCATAATTGTAACCCTTACAATCTCTAATACACAGTCAATATTCTAAGGACTTTATCAATCAAACAAGTAACATGGAAATACAAGTATAGACGATAAAGAAAAATACCACATGGATAAATATAACATATAAAACACCTTAAACCATCTTGGTTTTAGGGCATACACTAACAAAACAGACTAGTGCTCGAAGAATATTTGGCATCAGTAAGGCAATCTTCCCTTATTGATTTGGGATAGATATATCAACATCATCTACCTATTTGATTTGCAAATTTTCATTTCAAAAATCATTACAAAATGAAGACGGAGGTCGGTAAAATTTTTCAGCTTTTGTGATAGGTTGGGTAATGTGTTGGAAATGTTAACGTCAAATGGCAAGATTCATGAAAGGTTCAATCAGCTTTGAGGTCGTATTTTCAATTAATTCATCCCAATTTTACTACTTGCTCCTGGGGTTACCCTTCTCTTCTCTTCTAAAAAAAATTTGCCCCAATTTTATTACTTTTTTTTCGGGCTTTCTTTTGTATCATGTTCACTTTTGACTTTGACTTCCTTTATTTCTTTCTTTTTTTTCTTTTTTTTTCCTTTTTTTTAAAAAACACCCGTTGAAATAAAATTTGCCCCAGTGTGGGGTGAAATTATGACAAAATTGCCCCAGTGTGGGGATGCAACCTTCAAGTGGTTTGTCAAACGAAAATCACATATTCTGAAGGTTCAAATGGGAAAACTAGGGGAAGAAAATATTTAAGGAGAAAGAAAGAATGCCCACCTTTGATCCGTCTCTTTTTGCAACAATTTTAGAAGAAAATTTAGTAAATCAAACGAGAAAATCCTTTATGGTGTCTGAATAATGATCGAGGGAAGTATTGACCATCCACTTCTGCTAGAACCAGGTAATGCTTCTGCTCTTTTCTTTCTGGATGAGAGAGATCGTTCTTCAACTTATCTGAACTTTATTCAAATGTCATTGGCCTGCAAAAATCATAAGATCTTGTGTGTTAATCTACTCAAAATTATTCCTATCTCAAAATTCTGAATTTGAATTGAAGAATATACAAAAATGAATCAGATTCACACCAAAACAAGAAACTCAAAAGCATAATTCTGACATTTGTCAATTCCCCTACACTTGAATCATTGTTTGCCCTCTGACGATTTGAAAAATGCGAGATCAACTAATGATTCAAGCAATGAAATTACACATGTACATTCTAAAATGCATTTCCTCAAGACCAAGTAAATGACCATTATGTAATTTATTATCTTGCCTTTAATACTCATAATATCAAGCTAAAGGGGAAAGGAATTATATCACAATTAAGCAATTTCAACTTAATTTCTTTGCCTTACTAAATTTCACAAGTAAACGAATCATATGATCAATCAAAACACTTCGCATGTCTATGATCAATTTTGTTTTTTCACTTGAGGAAATTTCTTTTAGTGAACTAATCACTTAAAATACGAGAGTGTCTTTTGACGCGAAAACCGACATTGGTTATGAAGGTTCCCGGTTACTCAACATCTCAATCTTAAGCCAATAGAAGAAACTGTATTCAAGAAGTAAAACTGCCATTTTACGCAAGAATCGACATTGTTTGGATGAAGATCCCTGGTTACTCAACAATTTACTTACTCGAATTTGCAAAGCATTACTCATAATTCAAGTACCGTTTGACGCGAAAGTTGACATTTTTTTATGAAGACTCCCGGTTACTAAGCACACGAACCATTGGAGTAGAAAAAACTACGTTATTTCTTCTTTTTTTCTTCTTCTTCTTTTTTTTCAGTATAAAAATCCCTCGCAATAGACTTTACATGCACTAATTGACCATAATCAGCATTTAACATGTGAAATTAAGTAAAGAATAGAAATTTTCATCAAACATACAAAATTTAGATATAATTCCAACCACTTTACAAGATATATTTTCTATAAAAACAAAACTCCAAACCACATAATAATTATTTCTTAGTACTTGAAGAAAGTATTTGTCCAAAGCACATAAAGTAATTTCAACAAGTAGGGGAATTAGACAAAAATCAAGATTGCAAGCCATAATTCACAAGCGTGTGACAGTCCCATATCTTAACCTCATAATAACTTATTCAACACATTCCAAAGGTGAATAAGAAATTATAGACATGAAACGATAAAACTCCCCTTGTGAATTGGTTGAAGTTGTATCCCAGCAGGTTCGTTCATTTTGTTGCGCTTGAATCCTCTAAACATGCATTGTGAAGCTTGCTCAACATTTTCAAGATCTTCGAAGTGAAAGTGTATCCTGACCTAACCCTTTGACCTACGTCTTCGTGCCAATGTTTATGGCTTCTGATTCTTTCATGTTAACTTTGAATCCCTTTTGTACCCTTCAGAATCCTTAATATGGAATCTAGATTCCTTTTCGGTATCACTCTAGCCTCCTCATTAACAATTTTGCCTCATTCAGAATCCAGAGAGATATCAAAGTGGCAATCATCAATTTCACATGAGGTTACATCCAAAAATCATAGGCATTTATTTTGGTCATTTGAAGAAAAAAAAATAAAAAAATGAAAAATATAGAAACAACTGAATAAATAGACGAAAGAGGAAAACTTTCATTTCATTGAACTCAAACTTGCATTTTCTTAAAAAAGGAATATTTACAAAAATATGAATTGGCATTGGTCTTTTGAGAAAGAAGTAAACACAATCCAAGTCAAAATATGTTTCTTAAAAATAAATAAAGACTCACGACTAATTTTCACACATAAAAACAAAACATGATATGAGCTAGACTACAAAACCATTTCGAACAACGAAATCCATTCCAGGGCTCTATCTAGAAACGAATTTTGAGACAAAGGCAATTCTAAATTCACCACCACCTCCTCAACACAAGAGATTGATCAGTTCTTCAATTTTTCAGCACTCATTCTTTGATGACCTTGAAACCAATAGTATCGGATGTTTCTCCCATCATGAATTTCTAATCCATCGCTATCATCCCAACAGTAGGCTCGTGTTGAGGCAAAGGATTGTTGTTAATATTAGGACCCTGTGTTCCTCTATTTCTCAACACGATATCTCCAACATCAATCATATCTTGAATTTTCTACCTCAACACCCGAAAATTAGATGTAGAATGTCTCCGACTTCCTGAATGGTAGGCGCAGAAGGCCTAGGGGTCATAATTACGAGGAAGCCCCCTAGGGTATGTTCTTTCAGTTATGGTATCAATTTTGCCTGCTACTTTCAGTTGCTCATAGATCTGATCAATAGGGTAATCAAGGGGAGTGAAAACCCTATACTGTCTTTGTGGTTGGTTAGTTTGACCAATGACTGCTTGATGTTGGGCAGGTGGAACATAATTGTTAGGATAAGCAGGTCTTAGGCGATTTTTCATGGGTAGGGGAAGGTTATTTTGGGGTGCAGGTCGAGGGTTCTAGAACATAGTTTGGGTGTTTGGATAAGCGGGTTGAGGATAATGAGGCTGGGTGTTGGTGTGGTAAACGGGTTGAGAATTGAGATGCTGTGGGTAAGGAGTCTTGTACAAAGAATAATTCTAGGCTTTGGGTCTAAAAGTTGGGCCTTGATCCCATACAAAAGCAACTTCTCCTTCTTTCTTCTTGAATTGGGGCTTCTTCCGGTTGTTGTTTTGATTTTGTTTTTGTAGTGCCTCCAATTGCAGTTTCAAAGCTGTTATATTGACTATTTTGCTTGCCTTGACAAACTCATCGTACTCTTCAAGCTTGTTGATGATGACTACAAATGAACTTCCAATCATGCGAAAGATTTCCTCAAAATATGGCGGATCATGAGCCTTAATGAAAGTACAAACGATTTCTTCCTCATTCATGAGAGGCTCTACTTTAGCGAGCAGCTTTCTCCAATGCTTGGCATATGTCTTATGATCCTCCGAAGGTTTCCTCTTAGTACTCTCCAGGGTAGTTCGCGTTGGTGCCAATTCGCAATTAAATTCATATTGCTTCACAAAAGCTATTGATAAGTCCAACCAGGTTCTGATTTCTTGAGATTTCAGATTAGAATACCAGTCTAATGCATCTCCTTCCAAACTCTCAGGGAATAAGCGCATGGGTAAATTTTCATCATCGACTGGTTTGCCAAGCTTGTTAGTGATCATCTTAAGATGAGTCTTGGGATTGCCAGTTCCATCATATTTAGTAAACTTGGGAGCTTTGAAACCTAGCGACAACTGAATATCCGGAAAGAGACAGAGATCATCATAACTCAATCCGCCATGTTTGTTCAACCCTTGACTTTTCTTCATGAACTCTTCAAACCGATCCAATCTCTTGAGCAAGTCCTTATCTATAGGTGTAGCAATTTCATCCATAGCCGGCCTTCCTTGAAAGGTGACATCCCATATAAAATGTTCTGTGATGTGGTGGTGAGGTGCCTGAGGATTGGGTGGGATATTTGGGTTAATATGTGGATGGGATTGGGGGAGTGGATAGTTGGGTAGGTTCATTTGAACAAAGTTTGGGTGCATAGGCAACAGGTCAGGATTGACGTGGGCAGAGGGTCCTTCAATCAGATTAGCAAAAGGTGGGAGGGAAGTGGTTTGCATATTGGACGCAAAAGGCAATTGGTTAATCTGCTCAAGAGAATTGTCAACTACCGGCACTGGGTTATTCAGGACACCACCACTGCTGTTTGCGACGAGTTGATCAATGACACACCTCTGTGATGCCATTTTTGCGCTCAAGTTCTTAAACTTGCCCAATACTTCACTCAGCTGAGCCCTCAATGTAGAGAAATCGACTGTCATTGCTTGAGTCGTTCTTTCTAAAATATCCGGGTTGGAACTCATATTTATATAGCTTTGTAGATAGCGGGTACGGGACCACATCTGAATGGGGCTTCGATGAAAAGAAGCTATGATTTACTGTACCTGAAAGATGGGAATCGAAAGAACATGATTTAGGTATTTATCTTGCGTATCATTGTCAAATTTTTACTCTGAGAAAGAAAAAAGAAAAGGATTGGAGTTAGTAAATGTATTAAACAATTCGGATGCATGCTCTAAGGAGTGCCCTTATTGTGCCAAGGGTAGGCCTAGCATGAAATGCAATCCTTTAAGGTGAGACCCCCCTTTTCTAATGAAAAACACGCCAAATTCATCGAGAAGAAGATGCCTTTGTTTTGCTCGTACTACCTTACCTAGGGTCTCACCCACCAGGATGGTACTAAAATATGAACGTGCATATCTTTTTAGGGTTAAGTACCCTAGACAAAAGGGCGGCTTTTCTATCATGGAATTCCCGAAATGGCATTCCCTCTAGGGTTTATGCGTGATGCCAATTTATTAAAGCAAGTTAAAATTTGCAAAAATGCCAAATTCGAAAAATGTCCTAAAGATTTTTATCTAATAATGGTGCAAAACTTCTTCGAGAAAGATGGACCATAAACTGTACAAAAAGATTATTGACTCTAAAAATATTTTGATTGAAAAAAACCGAGTCTTCCGGAAGTCACGGGACACAACATTAAAGGTCTTGACTTTATGTAGGAATATACAAATAAAAAAAATGTCAGTTTATTAAAATATGATAAAAACATGTTTTAACATCACTTTTTGTGCAATGTGGGATGGGAGGGTGGGGGATACGACAAAAATGACACATTAATTTTTTTGAAAAAGTGCAAAAATTTAACTGCTTGAGTGCATTTATTGATTCTAAAAAAATTAGTTTAGATAAAACTGACAAGTACAATAAGAATGAGTGAACTTTGAAAAAGATTTAAAATTTCACCTCTTATTTAAAGATGTACAAATTGAAAAATTAGATTTTCGAGATTTTTACAAAATTTACAACGATTGGACCCTTGGGTATTTTGTTTACAACTAAACACAATTTTTTTTTTGAAATCTCTTTTCCATCTTTCTTGAGGAAATTAATTATGAAAACGAAATTTAAACATGCCAAAAGAGGGTTGGCTTCCTACGAGAGCACCATGCTAGGGCTCTTTATTCCATGGTTGTGAATGCAATCAAGAACAGGAAAGAAATTGTGTTAGTTTATTCAACAAATAACACATAACATATTGGCAAAAACAAATAATACACATAGATAATAGTAAATGGCATAACAAGAAAAATAAAGGAGGTTGGTTCCCTCCTCTCGTGCCTAGTGTGCTTGATAGGGTAAGGCTAACTCTACCCTAGGTTATTCTACATGGATGCATGAGGTTGGGCTCACTAATGCATCTAGATTCGATTAGGCTGTCGGTTCCCAAGCCTTCAGACCTAAGGGTAAGGGTCATCTGTGAAAACCCTAACACGGGAATAGTGCCTTAGGGCTTTACTATTCAAATTTTCTTATTACCTGTCATTTTATGCATATTATTTTGAATTAATGTTAGTTGAGAAAGGTTTTCCATTTTGGAAAAAAAAAAAATCGGAAGAAGAGAAAGAGAAAACACCGTGAGTGTGTGTTAGTGTGTGTTTTGCATAAAATAGAGTTTTGAACCACTTTCATGATTTTCAAATATTTGACATGCTCAAGTTTCACAATTTCAAGTATTAACTTGGAAAAAAATAAAATAAAAATAATAATAATAATAGGTTTTACGCTAAAAACACTTTTGTGCAAAAATTACGCGTTCGACGTTTAAACGGGTATTTCATTTAATGACTTTATTAGAAGACCTTAAACCACTTTTAAAAACACTCAAACATGCCATGTGCTTGAGGAAACACAACCCTAATTTCACTCCTTGGTTTAAGCTAAGCTTGACACCTAACCTTGCATTTTGGCCAAACCTTAGCCAAGTAAAAATGATTTCCATTTTCTTTCATTTCTTTGCAGCCAAATCTCTTCCATTTTTCCCTCAAAATTTCGTGCCTTATAGCTCCATTTGCAGCTGAAATATCTCATTTTGCACCATTCCAAAAGCTCACAAAAGCTCAAGACAAAACACAACTTCTAGCAACCAAAACTTCACCAAGAAATTTCAGCTTTCTTCCTGCAATTCCAGTCGAATTTCAGCAGTCTTTGGAGGGGTTGTTGCACCATCAATTGCACCTACAACTACCTAACATCTTGTGGTACATATATCTTCAACTAACTTGTAAAATTGAGCCCTTAAATTTCTGTTTTGGAGCTGAACAAAAACCGGCTGCAAAGCTGTCTAAATTTCCAACTTTTCACTTCTTGTTTAGCTTCTTGTTTTGATAGTTGAATTTAGTTCTTTTGGCACCATTAATTCTTGTATATTTTAGCTAACTTATGGTTTATGATTACACCTTTGATAGCCTATAAATACTTGGTTAGATTAGAGCTTAATTAGTGGAAGTTTAGCCATGGATTCCTTATGAAACTTTGCTGAAAATTTTCTGATTTTGGGACCTTCTTCTTGGACGAATTTTGTGGACTGTTTTACTCCATCTTGCACCATATATTTACTGCAATTGTTAGCTCTTTTAATGCTTTATATAATGCCTTAGTTGCCCAAGAAAAGTTGGAGGATTTGGTAGATGAATTGGCTAGGGAATTAGCTATCAAATTTCATCTTCAAATCTGGAAATTTCTGGTTTGATCTTCTTATTGTTGGCTGAACCACTTTGCTTCATGTTCTTGACATTTTTGCATCATTTTATGTCATTTGATCTTCCAAGAACTTGAATGTTAATATAGTTATTGTTTATTGCAAGTTAGACCCTTAACTTATTAGTTATATTTGTTTATGTCTTGATTAGTTTTACTTATTCCATATAAGTCCTAAAAATATCTAAACCCTAAACCCTAAACCCTAATAGTGTTTTAAAACCCTAAACCCTAAACCCTAATAGTGTTTCAAAACCCTAAACCCTAAACCCTAATAGTGTTTCAAAACCCTAAACCCTAAACCCTAATAGTGTTAAAAAAAACCCTAAACCCTAATAGTAAACCCTAATAGTGATTTTCCAACTTTATACCTAATTAAGTTTCCTTTCTTTTAGAAACTAGTTTTGATCCAAAACCTTAAAATGTTCACTTTAATACTTTTAAACAAAAACTATATTTATATAAGGTTTAGTTTCGAATTTTACTTATATTATTAAGACTTGGTGTGACTTAATTTGGGATTTTAGGATCTAATTTCCCTAGAAAAGTGTTAAACTCATTTTAGCCATAATTAAACATAAATTTTTGACACATACGCTAAGTTAACATATAACCTTCTAATATGATTCCTTTTATTAACGTTTTGGAAACCTTAGTTAAATTTCTACAAATTTATGGATTTAACCTTAGAATAGTAACTAAACCTAATTCTTTGAACTTCCAGGGTTCCAGTCAAATATTTCTCCTTATCCCGAATTTTCCTGAAAATCTCTTGAGGTGAGTGTTCCTTTACTTGCGCTTGCGAGTGTTTATTTGCTTTTCCTATTAGATTCCATGTGTTATTTGCCATACTTGAAAGCATGAAAATGTGGTTACAAGGGCGAATATGTACTTTATCGTATTCGACCCTAGCTTTCGATTATAAATTATATTTGACTCAATGATCTTGAACTATACTTGACTCATTGATATTGGACCATATAAGTGGTTGGAGGTTATAAGGTGTTGGGGTAAGGGAATTTAAACTCTCTCCTTACGAATGTAAGTCCTGGACAAGGCAATTCCTAGGTTTGAGCTACCCTATCTTTAGCCCTCCATCATTGAGGACGATCTCACATGGAGTGGTGGTCTTGAGGAGGAAAGGTGAATTGGTGGGATGGAGAATTTCCTTGATCATTGGCAAGGAAAAAATGAAACGTCCAAGCACTATTGCCATTTGATCCAAACAATGATGTGAATCTTATTTGCCTTGAATTACTTGACTTGTATCTTAATTGAATATTTCTCCCTTTGGCGAAAGTTAACATTGTTTGCCAATGGTTGAGAAGACACTTATCCTTATACTTGAAGTAACATTGAATTATCCTTCCCGTGGTCGAGTGACTCCCACGGTTGATCTGTAACCTACTTTATCTTTACTTGTCTTTTATATACTTTATTGCTTTGACAAGTTACTTGTATGTTTGCATGCTTTGGAACCTCATTGAGCTTCTAGCTCACCTGCTTTTATCCTTGTTTTCCTTAGCAGGCTCCGATTGACATGAAGGTTGGTACGAGTGTGAGTGCTAGTCTTCTAAGTCATTTCTCTTGATGTATATTTTGATGTTGTACTAGGATTTTATCTTAGCTAGGTTAGAGTTGTAATAGTTTGGGATTCTATATATTTTTATGGCAACTAGTTTGAAAATATTGCAAGTTTATTTATATTTTGAAGTTTAGTTTACGTGTTTATTACTTTAGTGACTCGAGTCCTGGCGAGAGCTAGGCAGGCAGTCCGCTAAACCCTCTGGTTTGACTTACGGGAAGGTGGGGTTGTCACATCATCAATCCCAAAGCCCTTGATCTGTGTCTCGAGCGATCCCCCAGACACTGCTACGTGCACATCGTGCCCCGGCCACATGTCAAAGTGGATCTATTCTTTAAAGCCCAAATCTCTAGACTTGTGGACTCAAGCCGAGAGTTTGGATGATCTCCTAGACATGATCACATGCACATCATGCCCCGATCACATATCCAAGTGGATCAAGCCTACGATACGGTTTAAGGCTCCCGAACCTTCAGACTTAGGGATCCAAAAGTAACAAATCCGTCAATTCCAAGGGCCTCGGTTGGTGGTTTGAGTGATCCCTTAGACACCACTACATGCACGAATGCGATGGCCGCATGTCCAGACAGATCGGTCCTAGTCCTAAAGGGATGGGTGGGTGGCAACCACCAAAAAGAGAAAAAGGGTAAAAAATATCACATGCACATATGAAGTGCTCCTTATGAGAGGAGGGAATGATAAAGCGTGGGCTCTAAGGGTGACTGATCCCCTCCCCAAATGCAAGCGCGGTCGAATAAAGCAAAAGTAAATAAATCCTACATACATCACATAAGTAGCCGAGAGACGGGAAGTGTGTGAGATGCAAAAGAAAAACCTAAAAACCTAGGAAAGAAAAATGCAATCCTAACATCCAAACGTGATGGAATAGAAGGGTTAAATAAGGAAAAGATGATTAAGCCTAGTGCTCGGACCCACTAGTGATCCCCAGTGGAGTCGCCAAAATCCTATCGCATCCTAAAAATCGTGAGCAAAGGGTAGCTAGTGGGGGTCGTTGATTGTCGCGTCCCGAAAAGACGGTCCGGTCTGGTGACCCTATTCGAAAAGATAGAGTCTTGAAAAAAAACCATGCGTGTGTGAGAAAAAATCGTGTTTTGGTAAAAAAGTGTTATTTAGTAAAAAATGGTATTTTTAAAAGAAAACAAGGCCAAGACTAAAAAAGTGCGATAGTTTTGGCCAAATGATTTTTTGAAAAAGGAATTTTTAAAAAAAAAAAAGAAATGGAGTCGCCACTTGGTACTGAGTTAGGGTGCACCAAGTCACTCGAAAAATCGTTTAACAAAACAAAAATAAAAATTTTAGAAAAATATTTTTAAAAAATCCTTTTCCGACTCCGGTCTACGAAAACGAGAGAAAAAGATTCGGGAGTCACATTTGAAGAAAGGGAAGGCAAAGGCTTCTGCCTAAGGCACCCTTTCTACCTAGCCGAGGCTAGTTGCAAGGTTTAATCAAATTTTCCTAAATTAACCCTAAATTCTATCGCGTTCGGATGTATCAATATGAATGCAAATCCTAAGTCTAAATGTGAATATCGGGAGGGTCGGCATGTTCCGTCGAGGCTTAGTCAGAATTATCGCATTAATTGCAAAACCCGAGTCGAGACCTCGAGGGAGTCACGAGTTTTATGCAAAATGTGATGCAAAAAGAAAAGAAAATAATAATATATAGTAAGTGAAGAAAGAAGGTGGGTATGCAACATGACGGGTACGGGGGACTATTAACTCGTGACTGAATGTTTCTACTGACGGAGGGGGGAAGTATGCCACCGCATCTGTAGCACCCTAGAAAATACACATACAAAAGACATTTTTCTTATTTAGGGTTAAGTGTTAATCCTTGATTTATTAGTTGGAAGATTTCCTTAAGTTAATTAGGTTAATTAACTAAGATTTTCATTATTAAGCAAGGACATTTAAGCACTACATTGAGAATAATTTTTCTTGACCATTTAACCTATATTAGTGTTTAAATTTTGCTTAGTTTATTCTACTAATTTCTAGCCTTTTTACTACTTGAATTTTAGCTCAATTTTACTCAAAACATTTTACTTATTTTCTTGCTTTATTTTTTTTCCCTTAGCTGAAATTTTTCTCTTTCTTTTCTTTATCTTTTTGGCCGAAAATTCTTTTTCTTTTTCTTTTCCCTTAGGTCCGGTTTTCTCTCCTTATTTTCTTCCCTTTTGCTTTAATATTTATGTCCTAATATTACTAAATACTAGGTGAAGAGAGATATTTTTGTTTCACCAATTAAATTACTCCAAGTTTACCACTAATGCATTAAAAGACTAAACTCCAACTTTATTCTTGTTACTATTTTATTGGTTATTCTTTTACCTACCTTTTTCTTTATTTCTTTTCTATTTTTCCTAGACTATTTCTTTCTCTTTTTCTCTCCCCTTGGCCGGCCATCACCACCATCTTCTTTTTCTTCTTCCCTCATTTTTTGCTCTCAACTTCTTGAACTTTCATCTCTCAAGTTGGAACAAATCCACCATAGGAAGTGGGCTTCTATCTTTTCTAAGCAAAGTTCTAAGCATATCTAAGGTATTTACCATGAACTTATCTTATTAATTTCATGTTTTAATTAGTTTTTATGCAAGTTTAAGACTAAGTTTCTTGTTAATACTACTTAGAGAAATTAGCTAGAACTTGAGAATTACTTGCTATATAAAGTGTTCTTGTGGTTAGATAGACTAGTATATGGCCTTTAAACCTTGAAAATTTATGTTTTATATATGGTTTAGTTGAAGATTTAAGTTGGAACTCAAGAACACTTAAAACTGTCATGCTGGACCAGTTTTAGTAAAACTTTCATAACTTGGTGTAGATAGCTTGGATTCGAATGATTCTTGTTGTTTTAGAAACTAGATTCATAGGGCTTTCAATCGGTATAAAGCTTGCATGGTGGTTCATTGTCTATTAACCGCAGAAAGCTTGCAAAGTTGGCTGAAAATTCGGTTCTGCGTAAACAGTTTTGATGAAGAGCCAACTTGGGGCCTGATTTTGAACCTGTTCTAGTTGGAATTTTAAGTGATGATCTTCATGAAAGTTGTAGCCCTATAAACGTACTTTCAAACCATGTAATCACAATTCCCTAGTTCTTAGTGGATTGACCCCAGAAATGGCACGAAGTTGGCTGAAAACCAATCCTGTGCAAATTTGGGTAATTATTCTTGGAGTAGGAATTTTGAATTTGAGTGGAATCTTGATTGTAATTTGAGTTTAAATTGAACATATAAGTTGTAGAACTATGTTGAATGGATTGGGTGGTTGATTTTTCATTGCAGGGAAAAATTTTGGTTAGTCCGATTTAAGGGGAAATGCTGCCGAAATTTCGGTAGAATTAAAAGAAGAAAAATAGATAAGCTGAAATTTTAAGCTTAGAATGTGTTCAATTGAGGGAAATTTAAGTGTAGGAATTTTTAGAAATGATCTAGTGATAGATTAGACTTTCTTAGAATAAGTAAACCCTAAACCCTAGAAACCCTAAAACCAAAACCCTAGAAGTAAGTGGGGTATTTTCTTGACTTTTTCTTACTAAATTTACTAGGATTTTAATTGAGTTTTTATGTTATTATTTCTTTTAAATTTCAGGGTCCGAAAACACATCACGACCATTTCACGAGATATTTTCTTAGGCTTTCAAGGTGAGTGTCCTTATGTGTGCATGATGCATGAAATGTGATATTTTATTTGATAAATATTATGCGAAAATTTGCAATTACTATGTGAATACCTGTGCTACTTGAGGAAAGATGTGTACTTTATCACATCTATTCCGCAATGTGTTACTTGTTTTCATTGACCAATGTGTTATTTGTGTGTGCGTGAGACTACCGTGACTAACTTCACCGTTATTTCACGGATGGTCAACCCGGCTGCACGTGAGAGGACATAAGGTGTTGGGTGTTTTAGGGCTTGATGTTCTTTCCCTTTCGAGTTGTGAATCCTCAAAGAGGCCAACTCCGGATTGAACCTTGTTTGCTTGTTGGCCCTCCAGGGTTGAGAATATCTCCCTGGATGTGGTAGCTTGTACGGAGGTTATAAGGTGATTGGCGGTTAGGGTTTGTGCTTGATAAAACTGATATGTTCTTTGATAAAGACCTGAGCTATTATCTCGGTCCAAATATCGTGACTACATGATTCAGTACTTGCTCTTTCTGCGGTTAAGCTTGCTTCCGTAGTTGAGCCCTGTATCCTCCTTTGACTACATGTTAAATTAAATTGTTCATATCTTGATTTATTAATTAATTGCTCGATTATTTTATTTACTAAAATAACTGAGTTCTTGATTTGATTGCATGACTTGGACATTCACTGGGCTATTATAGCTCATTCCGTTTTATTTGTTTTCCTTACTCAGGTTTCCTGAAAAAAATTAAAGCTGGAACGACTGATTTTGAATATGCTAGATGTTTTAGTTATTGTAATAGCCGAACTGTATTAGGCTATCTTTGTGAAAAATCATGTATATTATGACACGTAAACTTTTGATGTGAATTGTACTTTATGATAAATAAAATGAGTGTATTTTATTTATTCCATTTTATTTTAGTTTATTTTATTTTAAGTTAATTACGCTCGGACGTTTGCGTGAGTGTGTGAATTGAGACCTGGCGAGAGCTAGGCAGGCAGTCCGCTAAGCCCTTTGGTGCGCCTCTGGGTAAGGTGGGGCTGTCACAGCATCCCATGTGAGTAGACGACTATTTCTAGTCAAATCACACAAATGTCCTAATTTCTAAGTGTGATGCAACCTAGACGTCATGCATTTTAAAAATGTGTCAAAATAATAATAATAATAATAATAATAATAATAATAATAATAATAATAGTAATAATAATAAAATCATGCCGAACAGAAAGAAAACTAAAAATGTGTGAAGTGGGATGTAAAAATGCACACGAGTGCACCTAACACTAATATGCCCTAAGGGTCTACCGTTGGACTAGCCCTTTCTAGGGATTCCCACTAGCGTTGGACTAGCGGGAAAACGAAAAAACCACAACTAGTGTTGGACTAGTGTGGGGACGGAATAACATAAAATATGAATTTAAATAGTAAAACATAAGTTAAGAGCAAATTAAACATATAAAGGCATGTAAGGTCAAGTAAGAGCACTCAACACGAAAGTATAATATCTAGATGTAAAATCCTAAAGAAAGTGGTAAAACATATAAGCAAATAAGCACATAAAAAAAAATAAGCCCTAACTATTACATCGGGGAGTTTAATTACAATTTTTAGGGGGGAAAATTAAAAATACCCTATCTATTACACTTTCTATCTAATTACACAATTTTTGCTAAACTATGAGAAAAATAATCTAACTATTAGATTGACTAGCTAAATACAAAATATTACTTTTTTGCCAAACCAATAAAATTCAAAATTAAATTAATTAATACGTAAATACGCGAAAAGTACGTAAAATAAGAAAACAAACAATAATAGAAATAATGCATAAAATTCACATTGAAGCATATTGGAGCATATAAAGAAGGAATTAAAAAGGAAGAAGAAAATACCTATTCTCGAAAACCCGGTACTAAAAATGCTAATCTGTAACACCCTAGAAATTCATGCCAAAACCATTTATTTTGTATTATGTTCATTAGAAAAAAAAAAAAAAAGAGGGCCGAAATTAGTGAGAAGAAATAAGGAATTGATTTTCTATTTTACTTGCATGTTGTACCATTGCTTTTAGGAATTGTACCTAGCATCTCTTGCAAGATTTATTATAGGATAAATCACAAAAATCTCTTCTAATTACTCTTAGCCAAGTGTAGTCTTCCATTGTTAAGAAAGTCAAGATTTCTTTGGTTTTGTCTTGCTTTGATTGGACCACCATTTCTCCCATTTCTCTTCAATTCTTTTACTTTACTTAGCTTATTATTTTTTTTCTTCTTGCTGGCCGGCTGCTTTCTTCCCTCTTTTCTCTCCATTTTCTTTCAATTTTCTTGGATATTTTGCTTCCATTTACTCATTTTCCAACCATAGAAATTAAGTGGAACTTCCTCCTAAGCAACTATCTTGTCTACCTAGAGGTATTTCCCATGAATTTCTCCTTTAATTTCAAGTGTAAGATTATAGTTTTTAGCTCTTAAGTTATGTTTTTATGGTTAAGTAAGATTGATTTTTTGGCCATGAATATGAAGTTTTATTCCATGAATATGAGGTTTATGGACTTGTATGACTTGTAGATAGTGATTTAAACTTGAAATGACATGATTTAAGTTTGATTTGATTGAAGATTTAAGCTTGAACTTAAGAACACTTAAACAGTCATGCTGGACCAGTTTTAGTAAAACTTTCATAACTTGGTGTAGATAACTTGGATTCGAATGATTCTTGTTGTTTTAGAAACTAGATTCATAGGGCTTTAAAACGGTATAAAGCTTGCATGGTGGTTCATTGTGTATTAATCGCAGAAAGCTTGCAAAGTTGGCTGAAAATTCGGTTCTGCGTAAACAGTTTTGATGAAGAGCCAACTTGGGGGCTGATTTTGAACCTGTTCTATTTGGAATTTTAAGTGATGATCTTCATGAAAGTTGTAGCCCTATAAACGTACTTTCAAACCATGTAATCACAATTCCCTAGTTCTTAGTGGATTGACCCCAGAAAGGGCACGAAGTTGGCTGAAAACCAACCCTGTGCAGATTTGGGTGATGATTCTTGGAGTAGGGATTTTGAATTTGAGTGGAATCTTGATTGAATTTGGGTTTAAATTGAATATATAAGTTGTAGTACATGTTGAATGGATTGGATGGTTGATTTTTCTTGCAGGTTTTAAATTTTTGGGTTAGTCCGGTTATAGGGGAAGTGCTGCCGAAATTTCGGTAAAATCTAGGAAATAAAAGTGATTAGGCTATCATTTAAGACTTTATAAGCTGTAATTTAGTGATTTAAGCGTGCAGAAATTTTCGTAGACTAGCTATTAGTGAATTAAACCTTTTCGAGCAAAACCCTAGAAACTTAATCCTAGAAAGACTTGGGGTATTTCTTGAATTTCCTTATGAAATTTCTTAGATTTTAGTCAGGATTTTTATACGATTATTTCTCGTGAATTTTCAGGATCCGGAAGTGAGGCCCGACCGTATTACGAAATCTTTTCTTAGGCTTCAGGTGAGTGTTCACTTACTTGTGCTTATGAGTGTTTCTTCATATATACATGATGCATGTCCAAATGTGATTTTATTTGTACTTGATACTCGTGACATGTCTCAATGTAGTATGTGAGTGTCCTTATGTGTGTACGATACATGAAATGTTATGTCATACTTGAGAAATGTTAAATCATGAAATGTTACGTTAAATTGGTACTTGTTATTTTATGACCTATGTTACTTGAGGAAAGATGTGTACTTTATCGCATCTATTCCGCAATGTGTTAAATGCATTCACTATCAATGTGTTACTTGTGCTTGCGACTTCCGTGGTTAACTTCATTGTTTTCCACGGTTAGTCAAATTGGGTGAGATTGGGTGAGATATAAGGTGTTGGGCGATATTCGGTGCTTGTTAATGTTCATATCTGAGTAGAGTCCTCGAAGAGGCTAACTCATGATTGAACTTGAATCCTTGGGTGAGAATGGGGTGATATAAGGTGCTGGAGAATATAGGTGCTTGATATTCTTTCCGATAAGAGTTTCATTCCTCAAAGAGGGTAACTCCAGGATTGAATTTTTCGAGTATTCTGGACCTGAACTTGCTTCTGCAGTGAGCCCGTATCCGCCATTGACTATATGATACTTCATTTTGTGTGTTTCTTGTGTCATGAACTTGTTAATTGTTGTCACTAAATGTTACCTGGTTATTGGCATGCTGCTTGTCTTGGACACTCACTGGGCTATTATAGCTCATCCCGTTCATTTGTTTTCTTTAACCAGGTTTTTCCAAAATACTAAAGCTGGAAAGCTGCTTTTGGATATAGTAAATGTTTTGCTTCATGTATTTTGATAGCCTAAATGTGTAGGCTTTTATTGTAAATATTATTTAAATTTTGTGATGTAAAACTCTTGTGATGTTTATACTTTCAAGCGAATCCTATGAATGTATTTAATATGAGTGTATTTGATTTTGCTTTATTTTAAGTTAAGTACGCTCGGATATTTGCGTGAGTGCGTGATTCGAGACCTGGCGAGAGCTAGGCAGGCAGTCCGCTAAGCCCTTTGGTGCGCCTCTGGGTAAGGTGGGACTGCTACATAATCAACATAAACAAACAAGTCAAGGAACCTTAATATAAACAAATAAAACCTAAAACAAGCAAATATTGGCCAATTGTGATAAAAAATAAATTCTAGCAACAAGGGGCCTAGTGATAAAATTCTATAAAACTTAAGGTGTAAAAATTAGAAATTTCACAAAGTCTAAAGGGGTAGAGATGCAAAATTAAAGTAAATTGGAAGACAAAACAATAATTTTCAGCAAAAGTGGGACAAAAACAAAAATTGCAAGACTTGATTGGCAAAAGATTAAAAAACTAAGAGGGGTCAATCAGTAATTATTAGGGCCTCAATTGCATAAAGCAATAAATCTGTATGGGCATAATTGTCAATACAAAAGGAAAAGGGGACTTTAACATAAATATTATTTTTATGTAGGAATAAGTAAGACTAAACTAGATTAATTATCTGAAACTACTTAATCAACTCAAAAAGTTAATTAATAAACTAAACTTAATCTAAACTAAAACTAAAACCAAATCACAACTAATTAGGAAATTACATAAACTAAAAAAACAACTCAAATTCATAAAAGTAAATCCCTAAACTCCCTTTCTAATATTTTTCCCAAAATTTCCTCTCTCTTTCTTCTACTCTCACTCTTTCTCTCTCCTCTCGTTCTTCTCATTCTCTCTCTTTCTTCTCTTCTTCCTCACTAGACTTGCTCTTCTCTCTGTTTTGGTTTCACTTCTTTATCTCTCCACTTCTTCTCTTCTACCCGATTCCCTGCTTCTCTTCTCTCTGATTTTGTTTCCCCCTTTCTTCTCTATTTTTCTTCTTCTCTGCCTTTGCCCACTCTCTCTCTCGTGCTCTCACTCTCTCTCTGGTACTCTCTATCTCCTTTTTCTATTTCTACCTGATTTCCCTACTTTCTTGCTCTCCCACTTTCTTTCTGTTTTCTGTCCTTCTTCCCCCTCTCTTCTTTTTAGAATTTTGCTCTCACTTCTCCTCTCTCCTTCTTGTTCTTTCCTTCACCGAAATTCCCCCCCCTCTCTGATTTCTCTCTTCGTCTGTCCGATTCTTTCTATTTCTTCTGTGTTTAATTTTTCTCTGTTTCGGCCCTCTCTCGCTCGTCTTCACCCTCCCTCGTATCTCTCTTCTTCAATCTCTCATCTTCTCGGCCTCTCTCGGCTCTCAATTTTTCCCAGAAACGAACGGAGTGAAATTTCCCAGACAATTTATCCCTCTAAACAAGGGAGGCTTGTTGGTGATTGGAGTTGACGGAGTCAATGGTGGTGATTTGGGTAGATTGTGCGTGGCTATGACTTGTGTTTTGCAGCTGTGATGGTTTTCTTTGAACTGGGTTATCTGGTAATTGTAATGGCCTATTGAGTTTTTTTACTGTTCTGATTGCAAGGGATGTACGCTGGGCAGTGGGTAGTGATTTGGTGCTGCAATGGTGGTGGTTTGTTTAAGAATTAAGGCGGTGGGTGGTTGGTGATAGAGGGAGTGAGGCTGTGAACATGGACTAGTTTTGGAATTGGAATTTTCTGATAGGACCTTGGTGCTCGACTGGCAATTAGAAGTAGGTGGTTTGTGAGCAACAGGGGGTGGAGGGAGAGTGATAATTCTTGTGACTTTGAGGTTGGGTCTGATGATAGGTTGAAGAGAGGGAGATGTTTTTGCTATTGTTGATTTTGGGTCTCTGCAGGGGAAGGCTGACTAGTGGTAGAGTGACAATTGGGGGCCAAGGTGGTGATGAATTATGATTTCAATTGATTCTCTGGTTGTTTCTGATTTTTCTTTTTGGGTTTGCGTTGGTCGACTGATGGTAATTTGGGAGCTGAAATCAGCAAAACTGATCTGTTTGAATGGTGGTTGATTGGGGTTTATGGGGAATGATAGTGATTGGGTTTCGCATTTTCTGATTGTGGGGATGTTAATTGCTGCTTTATAGTGGTCTGCACCAGTTGGTTAATTGATTTGGGCAAAGGGGGTGGTGGTATTTGGTTGATTAATAGGCTATGATGGAGGTGAGAATACTGGCGGTTGTGTGATGGTAAGGTTTGGGTTTTTGCATTCTAGTTAGCTATAACAGAAGAGGGTTGTGTTTGCTGCTGGTTGAATTGGTAGAGAATGGTTGCAGGGGTTCATGTGGTTGAGCCAGATTTGAGGTTTGAGATGGAGGTGACCGGAGCTCTGGCGGTGGACTTGGGTTTTAGACTTTGGTTGTCACTGGTATGGAAACAAGAAGGGAGAAGAAGATTAACCCAGAAAACATACATGGAAGAAAACCCAAAAAATCATAAACAAAACCTCATAAAAGAAAGCCAGAAAAAGAAATAATAGAAACTTCCCAGAACAAGAAAATCAAATCAAACGTGGAAAAATCTATGAACAAATTTGCTTCTTATTAAAAAAGTAAATCAAAACAAAAATTATTCAAGATGAAGAATTACCTCTTTGGTTTTAGTTGTCTAATGATGAACAGTTATCAAGCATTGAACATGATGATGAACAGTAAATTGAAACAAGGAACAGTAACAAGAAAATGAAACAGGCGGCTCTAGTGTGTGTATTGTGTGTTTTTTGATCTTTTATGTGTAAAATCAAATGTGTTTTTAGGGTTTCTAATTTTCCTCCCTTTCTTTTTGCTGACAAAAGGAGTATTTATAGGACACTTGTCTTAGTCACCAAGAATGCTATAAAATAACGAAAACGCCACTAGTAATAAAAATACTGATTTTATTTTTAAAAAATATTTTTTAACCCCAAAAATTAAAAATTAATACAAAGAATTGACACCAATCTCTAAAATTTTCAAAAGAATTCAAAGTAGATTTTAAAAATAAAAGTTAGAGCTTAAAGCTAATAAAAACGCATTTGAGGTGTCAAATGACGATTTTGCCCCTAAACAACGAAAATACAAAAAATGGCTATTAACATAAAAAAAATACCAAAAATTGAAAATAATCTTAAAACACTGGAAAATGCATTTTTGACTCAAAATTTGACAAAAAATTAATTTAGACTGTAAAATGACGATTTTGCCCTTGGATAATGAAAATTCACAGAAAAATAGCTATTGACTTCAAAAAATTACCAAAAATTAAAAATAAGCTTAAAACACTAGAAAATACATTTATGACTCAAAATTTGACAAAAAATGAATTTAAACTGTAAAATGACAATTTCACCCTTAAATGTAGTATATACAGAAAAAATAGCAATCGTCTCCTAAAAAATAAAGAAAATTTAGAAACATATTTAACGAATTAGAAAAATAAATTTGAGACCTGAAATGAGCTAAAAAGGTGTTCGCGAGGCGAAATTACCCTTTTGCCCTTGTGCAAAAAAATATAAAAAGAATACCAATTAAATCTGAAAAATCACAGAAAAATTGAAAAATACGTATGAAAGTGAAAATATTAATTTTAAAACCCCAAAAGCTGATAAAAATATTTACAAATAAAATTATTATTTTGCCCCCAGATTATTGAAAAATTAAAATTCGTCCCAAAAAATGCAAATATGCCCCCCCCAATGTTTGAAAATAAATGATGTGTCAAAATTTGGTGTCTACATGGAGTATTAGGTGTCAAATCCCATGAAGAATCAAACATGTGCAACTACTAAAGTTTTTCACTAACTTTTATTATCTAAACATAAACAAGACGAGAATGATGTTGGGTCCCTTCAATAGAAAAAGTAAATGATTAAGAACTTTTGTAGAATCCAAGCAAAGAATCCCAGAACTTAGAATCTACTAGTGAATCATGCATGAATGACTTGCTAAGTTTTACCTTTTCTTGTTTAGAATCCAATTCCATATGTGTCATTACTAGATCTCTCTATGAAATGACAAGACTTCAACTATTCTCATGATAAAGCCTTATGAAAATATGAATTGTATTGATTCACTTAAGCATCCATCATTCTCATATGAACTACTTAAGTATTACTTGTTCATTTTCCATTATTACACGCATTTCTCAATGTCAAGTAACAACTAAGTGACTTGTTTAAGTTGGCCAAGCAAAACAAGTGTTAAAGCTTGAACAAGTAAACAAACAAAGTGCAAGCATAGCAAGTTTTGATAATATAAGTCATGCTTTTGGATTCATTAGCTTCATCTATATTCTAGATGAAGCCTTTAGTGAATCATGATTAATGAAACAACTAAAAGTATAACGTCAAGGAAAGAATTCATTTCAACAATGAGAAGTAAATACAAAAGGAGTAAGAATTGCTCAACCAACATTTGGACAAAGCTTTTCTTCTTAGTCACCTTCAAAGTTGAACTTACAAGAGCTCTCTTACAATGTTCCTCACTATTCTATTGAACGATGAAGAGAATTCTATTAATTCTATACCAAAACTAGTACCAAATTAAGCTAACACTACCTTCTTCCTACTAAACTTGCTACAAATGAGATACAAATGACTTCTATTTATAGACAAATATTCTTCAAGTCATTTTCCAATTTGCATGAGCCATTAATGCATGGAAATGATGAAGATTTGCTTAGAGATTCCAAATGAGCACAAAAGTCTTCATTTATGATTCCAATGTATTCTCCAACTTGCAAAACCTATCCCTATCTGAGAATGTCTGCAAAAACAACTGGAAGAAGATGCAAGTTGAAACCCTAGAAGAATGCCAGCCGACTTACAATCCGTGAATGGTGATTCGTAGGGAATCCCAGCCGACTTACAATCCGCGAATGATTGTGGACCCTACATGATTTCTAATTTTTGCTAGGCTGGACTCCATGTGTGCAAGCATTTTTCTCATATTTCCAAGCACTTTGATGAAGAATTGGATTTTTTCATTATTTTTGCACCATTATTTCTTCAAATTGCTCTTCCACCCTAGCTCTTTGAATCACCTTTGAATTTGATTTTACTTTACTCCATTTAATTCAAAATGAGTTTGAGTGTGATGAACCTACAATTATACACAAGAATCGTACATTAATTTGTTCAAATAAAAATTTTGCCTCAAAAACCCTAATTCTGAATAACCCTAATTCTTATAAATTGTTGGAAAATGAGCTATTTGTAACCAAAATTACTATAATTATACTAAAATAACATCTAAAATATATAATAATATTGTAGACACCAAATTTTGACACACCATTTATTTTCAAATATTGGGAGACCTTTTTCCTACTATTTGGAGTCAAATCCTGATTTTTTGGTAAAAATGAAGAAGTCAGCAATTTTGGAGGGCAGAATAGTAATTTTTTAATTGTAAATATTTTTTCATTAATTTTGGAGGGTTTAAATTCATTTTTTGTACTTTTATACACATTTTTAAATTTTGTGATTTTTTCAGGTTCAACTGGTATTTTTATGCATTTTCGCTAGCACAGGGGCAAAATGGTAATTTCGCATCGCGAATACTACTTTCGCCCATTTTTGTGTACCAAATTTATTTTTAGGTTTTTAAGCATGTTTCTAAATTTTTCTAACTTTTTTGGAGTGAATTTCTATTAACAAATTTATTATCTACATTTTTCTTAATTTTTTTCTATTTTTTGTGAGAGAATATAAATTTTGGTATTTTTTAAGGGCAAGGTTGTAATTTTTATAGTCAAGGGCGTTTTGGTGTTTTAACCATTTCTTAGAGGTTAAGACTTGTGCACTATAAATACCCCACTTGGGGAATTTAGAAAAAAGGAGAGAAAATAAAAAATCTAGGGAGAGTTTTTTTAGTTTTTTTTTTATTTTTAGTTTTTAGTTTTTTTCATTTCACCAAGAACACTTAGAACACACACTTCTTTTTTACACACATCTTCAAGTTCTCACCTAGAACACCTAAAACACACACTTTTTTTTTTACACACATCTTCAAGTTCTCACCTAGAACACCTAGAACACACTTCTTTACACACATCTTCAAGTTCCCACCTAGAACACCAAGAACACACACTTCTTTTTTATACACATCTTCAAATTCTCACCTAGAACACCAAGAACACACACTCACTCTCTCTCACACACTACACACACTCACACTCTCTCTCACACTACACACTCTTCTCTCTCACACAGATTCACTCACATTCCCTTACCCCACACACAAAAACACGTTTTTCACACACTAAACCACACACATTCATACACGGCCCCTTACACAAACATAACACACACATACACACACAATCTCACATACAAGCATAATCGGTCACACACAAACATTAATCACACACACAAACACATAATCACACCATTTCAGCAATATAGTCACTCCAGCACAATTTCACACGCCCATTCACATAGGCCACAGATTCACACACTAATATATCATTCCAGTCACACACACTCACACCACTAAACATGCAGTCATCCTCACACAATCACACACAGAGACACCATCAGGATACACACATGGCCAAAATACATACAAATCACACACTCAATTTCACACACAGTCACACCACTTCACACGCACAAAAACACACAATTCACACACCACCTTCACGCAGACTTCACACATACAGATACTCAAAACACATCCATACCCACAGTTGTAAGGAATCACACACCAGCACACACAGTTACACGGCTCACATACTTATATACAATTACACACACAGCCTTTCACACACAATACACACACTGCACACACAAACTCAGATTCACACAAACACATAACACACACATACACACACGGCCAAAGCACATTCACATCATTACAAACACAGACACAGACCAATACATAGCCAGAAATTCACACACAGGCACATATTTCACAGGTTGCATACTCCATTTACATACAGATTAACATACATAGCCCTCGGCCTACTCTTCCCTCACCAAAATCCCACCTTCAACTGCCAGTAAGCTCACCATCTCACTGCCATACTCTATCCTCACTTGCCCAACCCAAGTCGATCATCAGACGGCCTCTTAACACCACTATCAACGGCCATGGCACCACCAATACCTAAACCATGATCAACAATGCAAAGCAGCCACAACCTAACCACCCTGATACCTAGCCCCAACACCACCCACACCTGCAAAGAAAATTACAACAAAACAAGCAACATCTACCCAAAAACAGACCATCAATTGACAATCGTCAACTAAACCACTGCCCATCATCAGCTTCCAATTTGCCCATAAACGATTCACCACTGACGGCAGCAGCAACCAAGATCACATGCCACAGTCACCTCCATTGCCACCGTCTAACCACCATCATCTCAGCCTCCTCCTTGCCATTAGATAGCCAACCAATTGCAACCAACGCTATTCACCCTCACAGTCACCAATACCATCAAATCACCTGCAAAACAGAACCAAAAAATCCTAAACTTCCCAATGAACAATCACAATTCACCCTTCAATCCCAGCCTTACTCCACCATGCCACAACCCCCAGACGACTTTCCTATCAAACTAGAAAACCCATTGTGACAGCCCCACCTTACCCAGAGGCGCACCAAAGGGCTTAGCAGATTGCCTGCCTAGCTCTCGCCAGGACTCAAACACGCACTCGCTTAAACATCCATCCTTACTTAACTTAAAATAAAAATGCACTCAAAATAAATACATTCATAATATTTACTTGAAAATATAAATATTACAAGAGTTTTACATCCCAAAATGTAAATAATATTTATAATAAAAGCCAACACATTTAAGCTATCAAAATACAGAAACAAAACATGTACAAGGTTCAAAATCAGCTCCTCCAGCTTTGATAGTTTTGGAAACCTGGTTAAAGAAAACAAATACATGGGATGAGCTATAATAGCCCAGTGAGTGCTCAAGTCATGCAACCATACCAGTAATATGTGATTTTTGTTCGATAAAATATTTAACGAGTAAATAAACAATTTGTGAACAATTTAATTAACAAGTAGTCAATGGAGGATACAGGCTCACTACGGGAAAATGCTCAACCGCAGGAGTATCAATCATGAACACGATAACATGAGTATCGGGACCGAGGTAAAAGCTCAGGTCCGAGATACTTGTAAAAATTAAATCCCGAGTCACCCTCTTAGAGGAATGAAACTCATATAGGAAAGAATATCACGCACCTATAACCCACAACACCTTATATCACTCCAAACGCTCCCGGTTGACTAACCGAGGAGTAACGGTGAAGTTAGCCCCGGAAGTCCAAGATCAAGAATAAAATTCAATCATGAGTTAGCCTTTTCAGGACTTTACTCAATATAAAATTAACACGCACCAAATAACGCCCAACACCTTATATCTCTCCCATACGCTCCCAATCTGATTAACCGTGGAAAATAGTAAAATTAACCATGGAAGTCACAAGCACAAATAACACATTAGATAGTGAAAGCATGTAACACATTACGGAATAGATGCGATAAAGTACACATCTTTCCTCAAGTAACACATTTCATTAGTTAATCATGTCAAGTATAATCATACCATTTCATGCATGGAAATAATAATGTCTAGTATTACATGGCGTTTCATGCATCATGCACACAGAAGAACACTCACCTGATGTCTAAGAAAATATCTCGTAATACGGTCGGGTCTCACTTCCGGATCCTGAAATTCACGAGAAAATAATCGTATAAAAACCCTGACTAAAATCTAAGAAATTTCATAAGGAAATTCAAGAAATACCCCAAGTCTTTCTAGGGTTTAATTTCTAGGGTTTTGGAGCTTAGGGTTTTACCCTAGGGTTTAGGGTTTTCGAAATTAGGGTTTTCTAACTTTCTAGGGTTTTGCTCGGAAAGGTTTAATTCACTAATAGCTAATCTACGAAAATTTCTGCACAGCTTAAATCACTAAATTACAGCTTATAAAGTCTTAAATCATAGCCTAATTACTTTTATTTCCTAGGTTTTACCGAAATTTCAGCAGCACTTCCCCTATAATCGGACTAACCCAAAAATTTTAAACCTGCAAGAAAATGTCCAACAACCCTAATTTCAACTAGCTCTACTATTCTCACATCAAACTCAATTCAATTCCATTCAAATTCATCACAAAAATACATAAACCACTCCAAGTTCTTCAAGTAAATCAAACCTAGATCATGCCATTTCAAGTTTAATTTACTATCTACAAGGCATACAAGTTCACAAGCTTCACATTCATGGAATAAAACTTCACTTTTCATGGCCAAAATCAATTATACTTAACCATAAAAACATGTCTTAAAAGCTAGAAAACTATGATATTTCACTTGAAATTAGAAGAGAAATTCATGGGAAAATACCTCTAGGTAGACAAGATTGTTGCTTAGGAGGAAGTTTCACTCAATTTCTATGGTTGAAAAATGAGTAAATGGAAGTAAAAGATCCAAGAAAATTGAAAGAAAATGGAGAGAAAATGGAGAAAGAGCAAGCCAGGCCAGCAAGAAGAAAAAGAAGAGAAAATTGGGTAAGTAAAGAAGAAAAGAAATGGAAAAGAATTGGAAAAAAAAATGGACCAATTAAAACAAGACTAAAGATAAAGAAGTCTTGACTTTTTCTCCATGAAAGACCACACTTGGCAAGAGTTAATTAGAAAGGAATTTTGTTATTTATCTTCCAATAAGTCTTGCAAGATTTCCTAGGTACAACTCTTAAGGAACTAAGTACAACATGCTCATTTTTTTTTTCTTTCCACAAATTCGGCCACCATTTTTTTTTTCCTAATGAACATGATACAAAATAAATGGTTTTGGCATGAATTTCTAGGGTGTTACACCCATAGCCTTCAAGACCACCTCCACCTCCGGTTGACAAATCCTTCCCTGCAATCAAAATTCCCGGCCACGCACACCAACGAACAGTTTCCACCTACCAGCAAAACCATTCCCACCTAGCCACCGAAGCTACAGCTGCAGCAATATAGTCATCCCTGGGTAGCCATCAGCTCACCATCATCTTGCCTTGTCACCGGCCAAAACATCACCACTTCGTTGCTCTTTTCTCAGCCTGAAATGGTAAGATCTTTGGGCCCATTTTGGACAACAATATATGTGAACAGTGATGGAATCGGGACTTTGATTTGGAAAATTAGAAGCTGGATTTGGGTCTTGGGATTTCAATTGATGTCTTAGAGATTAATTTCTGGAAATGAAGAACCGGCTGTGGGATTTAGGGACAGGGAGATTTCTGGCTAGAAAACAAAGGAGAGAAGAACCAACACCAGAGAGAGAGAGAATAGAGAGAGGCTTGGATTTCAGCTACAAATAGAGCCAGAGAGAATCAGTGATAGAGAGGGAGTGGGCTAGAGAAGATGAGAAAGAGGGAGAGCCAGGCGAGAGAGAAATCGGAAAGAGAGAAAATAACGAAGGGAGAAAGAGAGACTGAAATCTGAAAATAGGAAGTTTCAGGTGAGAAAGGAAAGATCCGATTAATTGGATTCGGGCATTGAGATAAATTTGGGCATTTCATTTTGCAATGCTAATTTAGTTTTAACTTTAGTTATTTTTTTTTTATTTTTTATTTGTTTATGATATTTTATTAATCTAGACTTAGTTTGGTTAATTGATTCAATCAATTTAACTAACTTGGTTAGCAGAATTAGTTTAGTAGTTAACTGTTTTGGTATGTTTTAATTGATGCAACTATTTTTTTTCCCTTTCTTTTTCCTTTTTTTTAGTCTTTATTTATTATTATTATTATTTTTTGACCAATATTATTATGTCCTTAAATAATTATGTTTTATGCAATTAAGCCCATGTTTATTATGGCTTGACCTCTTAAATTTGATTGCATTTCAATTAAGTACTTTAATTTACAGTTTTGCCCCATGTTTGTTTGGATTCATGATTTTGCTCTCTAATTTTTCTTGAATTTTATTTTGGCCCCCTTTCAATTAGTGTTAATTTATGATTGTGCTCTAATGCTTACTTGAATTTATTATTTAACCCCTAGATTTGCATGATTTTTTTTTGAGCCCTTAGTTTCATAAATTTTATATTTTACTCAAATTTTGTTAGTATGTCATATTTTTAGTCTTTATTTATATTGAGGTACCTTGATGAGTGTGTTCATTTTGATTAGTATTGGTACCAGGTCTTCAAAGAGGTATCCCTATCCCTTATTAATTTCTCTTTATGTGCTCCAATATGCTCCAATGTGATTTTATGCATTATTTTAGTTTGTTTATTTCTTATTTTATATATTTGTTGCGTATTTATGTAGTTAATTTATTTAATTTTGAATTTTTATTATTATTTTGAAAAATATTTTATTTTGTATTTAGCTAGTCAATGTAATAGTTAGATTATTTTCCTCATATTTTAGCAAAAAATTGTGTAATTAGATAGAAAGTGTAATAGATAGAGCACTTTTTAATTTCCCCCCTTAAATTGTAAATCAAACCCCCCGATGTAATAGTTAGGGTTTATTTGTTTTGTGTGCTTGTGTGCTTATATGTTTTGCCACTTTTTTTTTTAGGATTTTGCATCTAGATATTATGCTTATGTGTTATGTGCTCCTATGTGATCTTATATGTTTTATATGTTTAATTTGCTTTTAATTCATGCTTAAATGTTTAATTCATAATTTAGGGTATTCCGTCACCACACTAGTTCAACGCTAGTTGTGGTTTCTTTCTTTTCCCGCTAGTCCAACGCTAGTGGGATTTTTTTTAGAACAGGCTAGTCCAACGCTAGACCTTTAGGACATTTTAGTGTTGAGTACACTCGTGTGCATTTTACATTCCATTTCATACACTTTTAGTCTTCTTTCCATTTTTCATGATTTTTTATTACTATTATTTATTTATTTTTGACACATCTTCAAATGCATGACATCTAGGTTGCATTTCACTTGGAAATTAGGACATTTGTGTGATTCGACTAGAAATAGTCGCCTGCTCACATGGAAAGTGGTGGCGTACATGCCGTTCCTCCCTCCGTGAGTAGGAACATCCAGTCAGGAGTCATTAGTCCCCGTACCCGTCATGTTGCATACTCACTTTCTTTCTTCACTTACTATATATTATTATTTTCTTTCTTTTTGCATCACATTTTGCATAAACTCGTGACTCCCTCGAGGTCTCGACTCGAGTTTCGCAATTAATGCGATAATTCCGACCAAAGCCTCGACGGAACATTTCGACCCTCCCGATACTCACATTTAGACTTAGGATTTGCATTCATTTAGATACATCCAAAACGCAACAGAATCTAGGGTTAATTTAGGAAAAATTTGATTAAACCTCGCAACTAGCCTCGGCTAGGTTGAAAGGGTGCCTTAGGCGCAAGCCTTTGCCTTCCCTTTCTTCAAATGTGACTCCCGGACCTTTCTTCTCTCATTTTTCGTAGACCGGAGTCAGAAAAGGGTTTTAAAATATTTTTCTAAAATTTTATTTTTATTCTTGTTAAATGATTTTTTTTCGGGTGACTTGGTACACCCTAACTCAGTACCAAGTGGCGACTCCATTTTTTTAAAAAATAAAATAAAATAAAACCCTTTTTCAAAAATTAGTTGGCCAAACCTGTCGCACTTTTAGTCTCAGCCTTGTTTTCTTTTAAAATATCATTTTTCTTAAAATACACTTTTTTACTAAAATTTGATTTTTCACACATGCACACGGTTTTTCCCAAAACTTGGTTTGTTAAAAAGGGTCTCGGACCGGACCTTCTTTTCGGGACTCGACAAGCAACGACCCCACCAGTACCCTTTTTACTTCATCGATTTTTTTAGGACATGACAAATATATATAATAATATTGATAAATTTATTACTTATGAAATCTGTTGTAGTGTCTAGCTCAGAACTATTATAACTAACAACACCACTATTCAACATGAACACAAGTACATATTGCAATATATTATTATTCTTAAAGAATTAAATATTTCAATCTATAAACCCATACACTTTTAAAGTGTGACCTCCATCAATCAAGAATAAACCGTTAGTTCCTTTTTAAGTACTTCATGATATTCTTGACAACTATCCAGTGACACTCACCAGAATTAGCTTGATATTCGCTCATAAAAATTAGAGCATAGGAGATATTGGTCTTATACATAGGATAACATACTTTATAGATCCTATTGCAAAAGCTTAGGGATCTTTTGCATGCTACAATCTCGATAGGTGTTTTAAGACACATGTCTTTCGAAAGGGTAATTCCATGTCACACATATAAAAAACCCTTTCTTTGATTGCTCCATACTAAATCTCTTTAACATACTTTCTATGTACGTAAATTAAAAGGGCCAAACGACCTCTTAGATCTAACCCTATAGATCCTAATTCCCAATATTATAGATTGCCTCTCCTAAATTTTTCATGGAGAAATTCTTAGACAACCATACCTTTTACCGTATGAAGCATATGTTTATAGTTTCTCAACAACAATATGTCATGCAAATAAAGTTTAAGAAAGGCCATAGTGCTCCCACTCACTTTCTAATATACACAAGACTCGTCTTTATGTTTTTGAGAAAATCAAACTTTTTGATGATCTCATCAAAACAAATGTTCTAACTCCTTGACTAGTCAGTAATCATATTACTACCCATGTTGATCTTTCTTTTAAAGATCCACTAGCACCCTATGAGTTTTACCCCTTTGGGTGGTTTGACCAATATCTATACCTTCTTGTCGTACATGAAATCCATTTTGGATTTTATGGCTTCATGCAATTCAAGGAGTCTACATTAGACATAGTCTCTTCGTAGCAAGTAGAATAGTCATCAATTATGACTAGCACATCATTACTCCCATTTATGAGAAATTTATATCTCTAAAAAAAATGGTGTACTCTACTAGATCTACAAAGATCTTGTGTAATTTAAGCTTCTGACTGTGCACCATCAACATATGGCAAGCTCAGGTTCCAACTATTAATTTTTGTTAGTTTGTGGTTCTTGAATTTCTTCAAATTCTACATTACTCCCACTGCCTCTTTCAAGAATAAATATTTTTTTTCTAAAAGATAGCATGTCTTTAGTCAAACAATTTTCCCAAAACAATTGTAGAAGTAGTTTACTAAACCTTTTTTTTAGAATACCCACAAACAAACATTTATAAGACAGAGTCTCAAATTTGTCTGATGTGATCAGCTTCACATAAGAAAAACATCTCCAAATTTTCATTTGACTAAGAATTAATTTCTTACCGTACATATCTTATATGGGATAGTATCAATAGTTTTGGTTGGAACTTGATTGAGTGTGTGAGAAACGATTATAAGACAAATTACTAAACCTAGATTGGAAGTGTAACATGACTTGTCATGGAACTACCATATCCAATAGGGTACAATTCTCCTCCTTTAGACATTTTGAAACTCGTGACTCTAGTATTTTTCACCTCGATCAGATTTCAATGCTCGAATACTCTTATCAATTTGTTTCTCTACTTCAAGTCTAAAAGTCTTGAACTTTTCAAATTTCTTGGATTTATGTTTCATAAGATACACATAACCATATCTAGAATGGTCATTCGTGAAATTGATGAAGTATGAGAAACTACCTTTGGTATGGATCGATATTGGGCTACAAATATCAATATATATAAGCCCAGGAAAAATCACTAGCACATTCACTTTTTCTAGTAAAAGGTATTTTGGTCGTTTAAACAAGTACATCAGATTTGCATATCTCATAGAATTCATAATCGAATGAGTCCAAGTATACATCTTATGTAACTTGGATTATACGTTTCTTATTTACATGACCAAGTCTAAAAGACCAAAATAAAATTGCTTCAAAATATCAAGTTTTGCCTCTTGATGTCTATGTTGAGAATGGACTTATCAAGACCTAGAATATTTAAGCCATTGTTTAATAAACTAGTAATACTTAGAATACCATCATGCAAAAAAATAACATTTATTCTTTTGAGTAATGGTAAATCTATCCAAATCTAATGCAAATATAGATATTATATTCTTTCTAAGCACTAGAATATACTAGCAATCCTTTAATTCTAGAATAAGCCCAGTTGGCAAAGTAAATGTACAAGTCCCTATGGTTAATGCAACAACTATTGCTCCATTCCCTAGATGTAGTTTGACTTTTTCCTTTGCCAAGAATCTACTATTCTCAAGATCTTGCATATTTGTGTAAATATGGGATCCAAATCTAGTATCTAATACCCAAGAATCTTGATTAGTAGATTACTTTATCTCAATCTTAAATATACTAGAAGTCAAAATCTCACCAAGCCTTATCGACTTCTAAGTCTTAAATGAGCCATACAATACCCTTTCAATACTAATTGTTTTGGATTGGAAACACATGCCTCCAACTTTTCCTTTTTTTTTTTACACCTTTATACTTTGTCATGACTATTTGGGCCTTCTCAAGACTAGCCTTGGGTTTCCCCTTGACAAGTAATAAAGTGTCCATTGATTTATTGAAAAACTGCTCTTTAGATATCTCATATCTATTGGTCATATATTGTGTATCAGACAACTTTTTGAGATGCACAACCACAAACTAAGCATTCATCATTTTATGCTGCTATTATAGCTTAGGAGTTATACATAACATCATGATACAAGCAGCAGTATCATTATTATATTTATGCATCTGGTATGCATTTTTATTTCCTAGCTATCATTGTCACTTAGGACAAATGGAATCGGGGAATCAAGAACATAGGCTATATTCAGATAGTTGAGAACTATTCTCAAATTTTATACTAGTACAAAAAAATTCATATTAAAATGGAGTCCTAAAGAGGGTTTGTGTTCACGTAATTATACATTCTACAAATAAAAAATAAAGATAGAATATGACTTATATTTATGTAATAAACAAAACCAAAATAAAATTATATATGGACATAAAAATTTTGGTTTTGCTCCCACTATTTTATCCAAATCAATATCCCTCATAATTAATTCAAGAATTTTCATAAAATTCTTAGTGGGCTAGAATCCCATTTTAATTATTTTTAATCTTGAGTTAGCTCAACAAATCAAAAGTAATTTGTGTTAGTGTATGCCCTAAAACCAAATTGGTTTTTGGGATTTTTATTACGCTTATTCCGTGTTATACTTATATATGTGGCATTTTCTTTGTCATTTAATACTTGTTATCAATATTACTTGTTTATTTGATAAAGTCCATAGAATATTAACTGTGTATAAGAGATTGTAAGAGTTACAATGATGAGACTCTTATTACACATTAAGTTATATTCTTAAATATCCCTAGTCGTAGTATTAATGAGATTGGACATCATTAATATGGGAAGACTAGCACATACTTTGCCTCTACTTATGGTAAGTAGTAGTTGATCTCGTCAACTATGGCGTGTGGCACCTAAGCTGGTATGTGGATGCTTGTTAGAGAACAAGTTCATTGGATTGATCCGCCGAGAGTTACTATTCATAGTGCTAATGAATTATACTCTTAATGGCAATGGTGTAAGTGATCCTTAGACTTGAGATTACCATGGTATCTTGAGTGTGGATTGCTATGCTTTGACTCTATTGCTCGGTGCTCGTAAAAGAGTAGCCCATACGGTAGAGATTGGGTATAGTATGAAGCATGGAAGGATAGTGAGTAATCGATATAGGATTCACCACTCCTTATTATAGGAGAGTATATCCCGGATTGGCCACTTGTTGAAATATGACTTAAAGAATCTTTTGTGCAAAAGTGAAAGTATGACTTGAAAGAGTTTCAAGGTTATACTTTTATGGAAAGTTATATTTCGGGAACAAGAAATCATTAATTAGTCATTTAAAGAGTGCGCACTACACTCTTAGACTAATTGGGATATAGTGTGGTGAAAGGATATTAATTACACGGTAACATTGTCATTGATAGGTGTAGTCTACCATATGACTTTCCTATTCACTTGGGTGGTCATGATGCATTGCTAGACGCCACTCATGATCTATAAGTGCAAATTAATTAATTAGTGAATTAATGATAAATTAAAGTGTTAATTTATCTGGCTCTTAATTAATTAATTAATGAGTTATAATTTGTACTTATTGCCAACTGTGAATGGAACCTAATGGGTCACACACAATAAGAACATGGTCTTTGGGTTAAATTGTTATTAAGATAAGTATATGATACTTATGGGGTTAATTTATGTGATAAATTAACTTAAAGGACTTAATTATAAATATTCTAAGTCTTGATGGAAATTAGTTTCCTAAAAGGAATTAAGAAGCTATTTGGTTTCCTTTTGGAATTGGTTTCCTAAAGGAATAGGATTAGCTTAAGGCAAGCTTCCTAAACCTTCTTGGTTTCCAATTGCTCTTGTTTCCTTAAAGACTAGGATACTACATCTATAAATAAGTCCATGCCTTGACTCTTGATTGATTGATGAAACACAAGATAAAATTTAGAGAGAGAAAAATTGAGAGAGGCGTGTTTTCTCCCAAGAAAAACGCCACACCCTCTTCTCCCTAAGGGTTAGGGTTTTGTCTTCCTCCTCTTCTTGTTCTTGTGTTCTTCATGATATTCAAGGGAGCTAGCACTCAAAAGGCAAGGCAAGCAAGCCCAAAGGTTCCTAAAGATCATGTTCGTGTGGATACTGTTGGAGGCTCGACACTTGGAGGGCTTTTCATGGTAGATCAACACCTTCATCAAATAGGATCTTGCCCTTTGAAGCATAGAAATCTTCTATGCTTGAGGTATTTGTGCTAAACACCCTTTAATCGTATAGATTACATCAAAGAGATCCATGGCTAAGGTAATAAATTTTTAAATTTTCTGCTGCGTTACTCCCCTTATTACCTTTCAGTGGTATTAGAGCCTACTTTGATTATATCTATATGATTTGTGTTTATTTAATTGTCATAAATATAGTTGGTTTGTTCTTGATGAAATTTGTCTCAAAATTGTTTTGGAAAAATCAAGAGTTTGATTTTTAAGATAAGTTCTTAATTGTTTAAAAGTGTTTTAAATAATTAAGATGAGTTCTTATGGTTGTATTCAAGGTTTCTAAAGTATTTTTACGTGCTAAAAGGGTTTTAACATGTTTTGATTCAAAAGAGTTTTGAAAAAGACCAAAGAATTTCAAAGATTGTATTTTCTGGACACAAACCGCGCGAAAACTCGCGCGCGTTTTTACCCACGGTTAAAAACTCGTATGTTCTGTCAACAAACCGCGGATGAAACCGCGCACGGTTTGTCCCACGGTTTGTAAACTGCGGATGAACCCGCGCACGGTTTGTCCCACGGTTTGCTGGCAAAGTTCTAGCGAGATTTTTCCTATTTTTTTGGAAAACGCAAATTTTTGGAATTTTCTCTACAAAAACACTTTCTAATTTTAATTGTTAATATTTGGAAAGTTAAATTTTGGAAACCTACACCTTCTATAACTTTATTTTTGAGACAAATAAATTCAAGAATATTAATCTAATTAAATTAGACCATGTGATTTATGACTAGAATTAAATAAAGTAATTTATTTAATTGTTAAATATTATGATGGCATGGTGGATGATTATGGACTATGACCAATGTGATTGAATGGTTGAATTTTTTTATCAATTTTGATGGTTGGGTTATATTGGTTTTTAAAATAGGGCCTGCGTGTCCTGCCTTCTCTATTATTCTCATGTAATTCTCTTCTCACCTAACTCCCCTCGAAAGTAACTCGAGGTTTCTTAGTCAATACATGTAATGTACATTGTGTAGATTAGAGTTAGATTTTAATTTTCTAAATTGTTTAGAATAGAATTACATGTGTAATGTACAAAGAAGATAGAGATGGAACCAAGGAGCAACCATGGAGACTCATCAAGAGTTGAAGACCTCCCAAGGAATGCATCAAGGAGTTGATCATATCCTTTAGGAATTTGACCATATATTTTCCTTAAGGCTCGAGGAAAATATCTTAGTAAAGTCCATAATCATCCACGGTTTATTATGCATGTTTTTATTTTATATATCGATATATTTTAATTACATGCTATGATGAGACTGTATATTGTATAATTAACATAAAATCCCTCAAATAAAATATTAAGTCACTAGCCTTCCATTATTGTAGTAAAAATTATTGTTTTTGTTAAGTGTTGACTTGTTGGCCCACCGTCAAGGTCATCTTACCTAGAGCATGTTTTTTACTATGAGATATGATCTCCAAATAATGGGCCTGACTTAACAAAAATGCTTAACTTGTTGGTCTCCATCAAGGCTATGGTGTTTTTGAGGCGATATTAAGTCAATATATATAAGTTGCCTTCCATTATTATAGCAAAAACGAAGAGTTCCTATTAAGTGTTGACACGTTGGCCTCCGTCAAGGTCACCTTACTCGGAATATGTTCTTGCTATGAGATGTGATCTTTGAATAATGGGTATGACTTAACAAAAATACATAACGAGTTTGGCCTTCGTCAATGTTATGATATTTTTGAGGCAATGTTGGGAAACAAATAAGATGTGAATATCAAGAGTTGATACCCAACTATCTAGGAGTCACAAGAGTTATGATTGATAAAATTTATCTACCTAATCGAAGTTACCTTTGGGGCATTGGCCTCCGTCAAACCCAAAGTTAATCAGATGGGATCCTAGCCCATTAGGAATTTGCAACGGATTCCCGAATCAATAGATTGAGGGTTATTGATTTGAAGTAAAATAGTGGGAGCAAACCAAATAAATTTGAAGCCCACATTTTTTGGTTTGCAATTATAACATGAAACAAATACTTGTACTATCTTTTCACTTGTTGAAGAATACATGTACACATGAACACACTTATCACCCTATATTTCCATACATATACGATTTTTCTTGGACTAGTGTAAGACTTGAGAATAGTTCTTCAGCACAATTGGCTATGTCCTTGATACCCACTTCCACTTGTCCTATAGTGACAATTATAGTTAGGAAATAATGTGCATACAAGATCCATAAAAGATGATAATGATATTGCTACTTATATCATAATGTCGTCTATAATTCCTAAGCTATAAAAGTAGCACAAATTGATAGATCTTTTTGTCTGTGATTGTGGATCTCAAAGAGTTGTTGATACACAATCTAGGATCATTAGATATGAGATATCTAAGGAGTAATCTGTCAAGGAAGAAAAGGGCACTTTATTGCTTGTTAAAGGAAAGTCCTAGCATGGTCTTGAGAAGACCAAGTAGCTATGACAAAGCTTAAAGGTGTGATCAAAAGGACAAGTCTAAAGGCACATGTTTCCAATTCTATTGGAAAGGGAATTGTAAGGCTCGTTTCAATACTAAGAAGTTGAAGAGGCCAAGTAAAGCTTCTACTTCTAAGTATGTTTATGTTTAAGATAAATTCATCTATTAATTAAGACCGTTGGGTATAAGATACTGGATATAGATCCCATATTTGCAAAATGTGCAAGGTCTTAAAGCATGGTAGACAATAAGTAAGGAGAAAGTCAAACTACATGTGATGAATGGAGCAAGAGTTGCTACACTCGTTGTAGAGACTTATACACTGTTTACCAACTGGGCTTGTTCTAGAATTTAAAACATTGTTATTATATGATTCTTACAAAAGAACATGAAATCAATTCACATTAAATGTGAAAAGATTTACCATTACAAAAGAGAATATATACTGTTCTTTTACGTAATGGTGTTCTTTGTGGTATTAGATCACTAAAACAACGTTTTACAAATCCTAGACCTTGATAAGTCCATTCTCAAACATAGACAAAAACTCTATATTTTGAAACAAATAACCTTCTGGCATTATAGACTTGGTCATGTGAAAGAGAAACGCACTTCCAAATCACATAATAGTAGTGTACTTGGACTCATTCAATTATGAATCGTTTGAGACATGTGATTCTCATTTACTTTGAAAGATGACCAAAACACCTTTTATTTGAAAAAGGTGAATGTGCTAGTGATCCTCATAGAGCTTTAACATATAGATGTTTTTGGCCCAATGCCGATCCATGCTAGAGGTTGTTTATCATACTTCATCACTTTCATGGATGATCATATGGGATATGATTATGTGTACCATATGATACACGAATCCGTTTCCTTTGAAATATTCAAAGTCAATAAAGTTGAAGTAAGAAAAACAAGTTGACAAGAGTATTAAAACACTAAAGATTTGATCTATTTGGCTAATACTAAATGTCAAGTGTTTCAAAGTAATTAAAGAAGAATGTGATTCTTTCTCAATGGTCTCCACTTAACACACCATTGTTGATGATGTATAAAAGAGGAGAATTTGTACCCTATGAGATATGGTGCAAATCATAATGAGCCATGCTACAATTCCTAACCTCATTTTAGGGGTTCTTGTCTTAGACGCCAACTTCTATACACTGAACCATGTTCCGACGAATGTCTATTTGTGGGGTATCCTTGTGAAAACAATAGATATCATTTCTATAATTCCCTTGAGAAAAATATTTGTCTCAAGAAATGTCTTTTTCTAGAATAATAATTTATTCTTAAAAGAGACAGTGGGAGCAAGATAGAACTTGAAAGGTTCAAGAACCATGAATTGACAAAGATCAATAGTTGGCTTATTCTTGTTATTTAGGGCAATCAACAAGTGTTCAAGCTGAGGTTAAGGTGCTTTTGTATGCACTCCAATTGATGTGATCCAAGGAGTGCTTACAATCTTGATGCTTAGATATTCTCATGGAGCAACTCATTTGGACCAAGATGAGATCAAATCATGGCTGATCATGAGGGGAACGTTCAAGCTTTGTGACTACCATGGTGTAATTCGTGACTTTGGGCCTCTTAATGGACTTGGTGATCAAGCTATTCAAGTGTGTTCATTGGGCCAAAAGTTTATGCATTGGTTATGGATTAAATATACATTCAAAGAAGGTCCAATTGAAGCTTCTAAGTGGTCCATAACATGTTTCTAAGGTGCTGGTTTGGTTGGACTTGTTGGAAGGCCTTTTAAAGATGCAAGATGGAGGCCCAATGGTACTTAAAAGGAGGCGTCCAGCCCATGAACAATTTTTGGACGAATTTTTAAGTTTAATTCTTTTATGTTAAGTTTTCTATTTTGTTTATGAATTGTAACCTCTTGGAAAGTTACCATATTGTGTTAGGTTACAACTAGTGCTCTTTGTTAAGTTTCTAGAACTTTCTACAAGTTGTTATGCATGTCGATTTATAGGCCAAAACACTGTTACGAATTTTAGATAAGTTTGATGATTAATAAATTTGTGAGTTCTCAAATTGAGTGCTTTCTTTTGTTCCTTGCTGATTAAGAACAACCCCCGAGCTTGTAGAGTGATTCCAAGTTCAAAAACCCTATCTTAGAGTTGCCTTATTGGTTTGATCAAGTGTTCTAGGTGCTGATTCCTTGAGTTCTTGTTCGTTCCATGAGGAGTTCTAAGCTTCCTTGAATTTTCGAGTTGTTCATCTTACGTGTTCAAGGCTTTTGTGCTAATTCTAGAGTCTAGTTCATCCAAGAGGAAAGGTTCAAAGTTCATACTTGGTCTTTCAAGCAATTCCACGTTTATCCGCGCGAATCACCAATTGTGTGAGCAAAATGGTTTCACGAATGTTCATGTTCAATTGGACTTGAAGGTCATTATAGACATATTGGGAGCTGGCACGGAATACCCGTGGTCAATTTCATCAAAGATTGAGCAGTTGAAGAGGTTTAATATGAGGTCAATCACTCACTATTTTAGACAAGCTAATAGAATTGCAGACATGTTGACTGACATAGGTTGTGACTCTAAATGTACTTCTTTGTATTGGTTTCCTAATGAGTTACATATATTGGTTTTTGGTGAATTTAAGATGGATAGGATAAGCATGCCTTCATTTAGATCTTGATTCTATTCATTTACTTTTGGAGGTCAAGATTTATGTCCCCCTCCTTATTTATTTCCTTCTAATTTTATTTAATAAAATAATAGGGCTGGCATCCCTCCCCCATGTACGGGGTTTGCCATAAAAAAAATTTATCAAATAAAGCATACAATATGCAATACACTAAATCACATTATTTTGTCAAATATAAAATTCACATATGATATGTCATTCAAATAAAATAAATCTCATTATTTTATTAAATACAAAACACATACATTATTAATATATAAAATTTCAGTCATGAATCTATATGCATATTAATTCTAATCACATTAGAATTGATTTAGTTGAATAATTTGAGAAGTTTCTAGGTCAAAAAAATAATTAAACAAAATATATTGGGCCATTAAGCAAAAGAAGAAGAAAAACAAGAGCCAAATTGCAAAAGGGAACAAATTCCCATTTTTAGGCACAGTCAAAACTCGCATTTTAACCCAGAATTTTTTTTTCTGTGGCATCAAACGACGTCATTTCTTTGGGCCACACTAGTCGTCAAACGACGCTGTTTAGTGTTTGCTTCTGGTGTGGTCAAACCACACCAGTTGACCCTTTTTTCCCTTTTTTTTAAAATTATGTTCAATGAACAGTAACCCCAAAATTAAAATTTTCAGTCTAAATCTTGATCATTAGTGGATTTATTACCCTAGAACTCATTCATAATCGTTTTTCTACAAGCACTTTGTGCATTCCTACAACTCTTTCTTTACTAGTTTACTTCTATCCTACCAAGATTTGATTCAAGTTATCATTGCTTAGATAATAAACAAGGTGATAAAACTCTAATAATTGCACTTAATTGGTTCCTTGTGGGATTCGACCCTAATTTCCTATACTACAACAACCCGCATACTTGCAATAAAAGTTGGGAGATTAGGTTTTGTTAGTAGACTATTGAGTGTACTTTGATTTGATTTTGTACACCTAATCTACACCATGTCAAATATCCCTAGTCATAGTATTAATGAGATTGGACATCATTAATGCAGATAGACTAGCACATACTTTGCCTCTACTTATGGTAAGTAGTAGTTGATCTCACAGACTATGGTGTGCATGACACCTAAGCTAGTATGTGGATGCTTGTTTGGGAACAAGTTCATCGGATTGATCCACCAAGAGTTTCAACTATAGTGCCAATGGTTAAACTCTTAATGGCAATGGTGTAAGTGATCTTTTGACTTGAGATTACTATAGTATCTTAAGTGTGGATTGCTATACTTTGACTCTATTCCTTGGTGCCCGTAAAAGGGTAGCCCATAGGTTAGAGATTGGGTATAGTTTGAAGCCTGGAAAGATAGCAAGTAATCAATACAGAATTCACCACTCCTTAATAGCAGAGGATATCCCGTTATGGCCACTTGTTGGAAATATTAACTCATAAATCTTCTGCAAAAGTGATAGTATAACTTGGAAGTAGTTTCAAGGTTATACATCATGGAGAGCTATATTTCTGGAACAAGAAAATATAAATTAGTCGTTTAAAAGTATGCACTATACTTTTTAGACTAATTGGGATATAGTGTGGTAAAAGGATATTAATTACATGGTAACATTGTCATTGAAGGGTATGGTCTACCATATGACTTTTCTATTCACTTGGGTGGTCTTGATGCATTGCTAGATGCCACTCATGATCTATAAGCATGAATTGATTAATTGTGAATTAATGATAAACTAAACTGTTTAATTTATCTAGCTCAATTAATGAGTTATAATTTGTATTTATTGCCAACATGAATGGAACCTAATGGGTTACACACATAAAGAACATAATCTTGGGATTGAAATGTAACTAAGATAAGTATGAGATACTTATGGGGTTAATTTATGAGATAAATTAACTTAAGGCCTTATTTATAAATATTCTAAGTTTTGTAGGAAATTAGTTTCCCAAAAGAAATAAAGTAACTAATTGGTTTCCTTATTGATAGATATCATGGAAGGCCTCTTGAAGTCGTTCTTGATAGTCATTGGAGAATTCATAGTTCAAGGAGTCATCCAACCTTCATGCGTGTATTGATGGATTTGCTTAAGGTGGATCATGACTTTTTGAGGAGGAAATTGGGCTTAAAGATCATTTATTGGCTTTGGATCAAGCATATTTTCAAAGAAGACTTTAAGTCCAAAAGGTTCAAAAGGTCCAAGATGGTCCAAATAGGCTAGCTTTTGTTGTGGTTGTGGATCAAGTTTGTTTTTAAAGAGAGAACAAGTCCAATTGAAGCCCACAAGAGGACAACCAGCCCAAGACATATATTTGGACAAATTTTCTTTTATTTTTATTTTATTTGGATGAATTTTCAGTATTTTTAGTAGTTTAGCTTTCTTTTATTTCAGTTAGTTACTAAATCATATTTTGGTAAGTACTCTACTTATGTTAGATTTAGAGTTTTGGTAGTTTACTTTAGTTAAGCTTCTAGACTTTTCTTTACAAGAGTTTGTAAACCTATAAAAGGCTAGGTACTGTTCATCCGAATTTTGATTCATTGTGTGATTAATAATATTGAGTTTCTCTTTTAGAGAGTTCTTCTTTGGTTCTTGGATTAGAACTATTCTTGGTCTTATCGAGTGATCTCGTGGCGACCATACAACTAGCTTAGGATTATTCAAAGGGTTTGATTTAGGTCCAATTAGATTAATTCCAACTAGATTGCTTCCTTTGATAGGTAGAGGTCTAGCAATTATTCTAAGGGATTGAATTCAACAAGCTTCAATCAATTCAAAGCAAACCAACCTAATTTCTTCTTAATTGCTTGGAATGATTTCCTTCAGGTTAAGACATTCAAGTTGTTCGAGCAACATCTTTTGGCTTGATTGTGTTGGACAAATTCCATCAAGGTCAAATTCATTGAGTTGTTCAAACTGATTTTCAAGAGTTCTAGACCGTTTACAATTCCACGCGTATCACTTATGGAATGGAATTCCTAAAGGAGAAGGATTAGCTTAAGGTAAGTTTCCTAAACCTTCTTGGTTTCTAATTAGCTTTATTTCCTGAAAGACTAAAATACTACATGTATAAATAGGTCCATGCTTTGACTCTTGAATTATTATTGCAACACAAAAGAAAACTAGTGAGAGAAAAATTGAAGAAAGAAAGGCACGCCACTTTCTCTCTCTTCTAGGCGTCTCTCTCTCTCTCTCTCTCTCTCTCTCTCTCTCTCTCTCTCTCTCTCTCTCTCTCCTAATTGTTAGGTTTTTCTTGTTCTGATGTTCTTAAATAATTCAAGGGAGCTAGCACTCAGAAGTCAAAGCAAGCAAGCCTTCAAGGTTCCCAAAGAAGTTGTTCGTATGGATATCGTTAGAGGCTCTACGCTTGGAGTGCTTTTGTGGTAGATCTAACATCATCTTCGAAGGATCTTTGCCATAGTAGCATAGAAATCTTCTGTGCTTGAGGTAATCTTCATGCAAACCCCCTTATAATCATACAGATATATCAAAGAGATCTATGGTTAAGGTAATAAAATTTTTATTTTTCTGCTACGTAACTCTTGTTATTACCTTACAACAACATCATCATCGCTCTCGAAGTAGAGATGGGGGGAAGTTGAGGGAGATGGGTTTGTGTTATATTGTAAACAAAGGAGTAGAGAGGCCATGGAGGATCATTATCAGCTACCATCATAATCATCCCCAAATTGCTGCTTAAAATTGCAGCCACCATAATGAAGACTAGGGGAACAGTAACTATTTTTAAAAAATATGCTTTAAAAAATATGTTTTAAAAAAATATTTTTCAAACAGCAACTGTTTCTAAAAGAGATTAATAGCTTGCCAAGATGAATCTTGTTTTGTTTTAGGAATGCAATTCCATTAGTAACAAAATTTGTTTTCACAATGAATTGATTCAACCTACCTATTTTCATGGTAAAGTTGTCCATATATATGCATGAATTGCTTCATTAAATCCTCTTAAGCTTAACACTATTTTCATGTGTTAATACTTAAGCTCAAGTATTCATTTTCCATTATTAAGAGCAAAATTAATTGAATCTTAACAACTAATATGCTTTGCACGTGATGGCCTTTTAACTAAAAAGGTTAAAACTTGAATATTTGAGTAAACAAAAGCAAGAAATGGCAAGTCTAATTAGCTACAAGTCCAAATATTGATTCATTAGTTTCATCAAAACCCTAGAAGTAAGAATTTAGCTTGACATGGTTGTTTCCAAATCAAAACATGTGAAATGAAAACAAGTTGTACGCTTAGAACCCTTCTCCAACGAAGAACTAAGTTTTAAAACTCTAATTTAGGACCAATGTGAGCAAGTTCAATATGCCTAAACTATAGTTCTAAAGACTTGATCAAACGCGAAAGAATGAACTCTAAGCGGGGTATGTTGTCGCCACAATCTAAGTGTAACACCCTAGAAATGTACTTACAAGAGACATTTTTCTTATTTAGGGTTAAGTGTTAATCCTTGATTTATTAGTTGGAAGATTTCTTGAGTTAATTAGGTTAATTAGCTAAGATTTTCATTATTAAGCAAGAACACCTAAGTACTAAAGTTAGAATAATTTTACTTGACCATTTAATTTATATTAGTGTTTAAATTTTGATTAGCTCATTTTACTATTTTCTAGTCTTTTGACTACTTGAATTTTAGCTCAATTTTACTCAAAAATTTCACTTATTTTCTTGCTTTATTTTCTTTTCCCTTGGCTGAAATTTTTCTCTTTCTTTTCTTTTTCTCTTGGCCGAAAATTCTTCTCTCTTCTCTTTTCTTTTTTGGCCGAAATTCTTTTTCTTTTCCTTCTCCTTATGGCCGGATTCTCTCTCCCTATTTTACTCTCTTTTTGCTTTAATAATTTGTGTCTTAATATTGCTAGTATTAAGTGATAAGAGGTTAATGAGCTCCACCAATCAAATTAATCCAAGTTAGCTACTCTTGCATTAAAAGACTACCTTTTTACTTTATTCTTGTAAGGTTTTAATTGGTTAATCTTTTTCCCACCTTTTCTTTATTTCTTTTCCATTTTTCCTAGCCTATTTCTTTCTCTTTCTTCTCCCTCTTGGCCGGCCATCTCCCTTTCTCTTCTTCTCTCATTTTGCTCTCAACTTCTTGAAGTTTTCTCTCTAAAGTTTGGGCAAATCCACCATAGGAAGTGAGCTTCTTTCCTTTCTAAGTAAAGTTCTAAGCATATCTAAGGTATTTACTATGAACTTTTCCTATTAATTTCATGTTTTAATTAGTTTTTATGCAAGCTTAAACCAAGATTCTTGTTGGTACTACTTGGAGAACTTAGTTAGAATTTGAGATTTACTTGCTAGATAAAGTGTTCTTGTGGTTAGATAGACTAGTATATGGCCTTTAAACCTTGAAATTTCATGTGTTATATGTTGTTTGGTTGAAGATTCTTGGAGTAGAATTCTTGGAATTTAGTGGAATTTTGATTGAATTTGAACTTGAGTTGAACATAAAAGTTGTAGAACTTGTTGAATTGGGTTGGATTGTTGATTTTTCTTGCAGGAAAAAAATTTGGGTTAGTCCGATTTTAAGGTGAAATGCTGCCGAAATTTTTGTAGAATTAAAAGAAGAAAAATTGACAAGTGAGATTTTAAGCCTAGAATATGTTCAATTGAAGGAAATTGAAGGTGTAGGAATTTTTAGAAATGATCTAGTGATAGATTAAATTTTCTTAGAATAAGCAAACCCTAAACCCTAGAAACCCTAAAACCAAAACCCTAGAAATAAGTGGGGTATTTTCTTGAATTTTTCTTACTAAATTACTAGGGTTTTACTTGGGTTTTCATTATATTATTTCTTTTAAATTTCAGGGTCCGAAAACGCATCACGACCATGTTACGAGATATTTTCTTAGGCATTCCAGGTGAGTGTCTTTATGTGTGCATGATGCATGAAATGTTATGTTCTACTTGTAAATATTATGTTACACTTGCAAATATTATGTGATAAAATGTGCTACTTGAGGAAAGATGTGTACTTTATCGCATCTATTCCGTAATGTGTTATATGCTTTCACTATTCAACTGTGTTACTTGTGCGTGAGACTTCCGTGACTAACTTTACCGTTACTTCGCGGATAGTCAACCCAGGACAGGCTTGGGAGGTTATAAGGTGCTGGGTGTTTTAGGGCGTGACGTTCTTTCCCTTTTGAGTTGTGAATCCTCAAAGAGGCCAACTCCGGATTGAACTTTCTTGCGTGTTGGCCCTCCCAGGTTGAGAGTACTCCCTGGATGTGGTAGCTTGTACGGAGGTTATAAGGTGAATGGTGGTTAGGGCTTGCGTGATAAAAACTGGCATGTTCCTTGATAAAAGACCTGAGCTATTATCCTCGGTCTAAATGTCAATGGTTACATGATCAGTACTTGCTTTTCCTACGGTTGAGCTTGCTCCCGTAGTTGAGCCTTGTATCCGCCCTTGACTACTTGATAATTAAATTGTTCATATCTTGTTTATTTAATTTATCGATTATTTTATTTACTAAAACAATGAGTTCTTGATATGATTGCATGACTTGGACATTCACTGGGCTATTATAACTCATTCCTTTTATTTGTTTTCCTTTACTCAGGTTTCCTGAAAAATTAAAGCAGGATCGACTGGTTTTGAATATTATAGATGTTTTAGTTATTGTAATAACCAAACTGTGTTAGGCTATCTTTGTGAAAATCATGTATATTATGACATGTAAACTTTTGATGTGACTTGTACCTTGAAGTAAATAATATGAGTGTATTTTATTTTATTCTATTTGATTTTGTTTTATTTTATTTTACTTTGAGTTAAGTACGCTTGCATGTTTGCGTGAGTGCGTGATTCGAGTCCTGGCGAGAGCTAGGCAGGCAATCTGCTAAGCCCTTTGGTGTGCCTCTGGGTAAGGTGGGGCTGTCACACTAAGGATTGATAAGACAAGAGTAGTTCTAATCCAAGACCAAAGAAACACTCAATGAAGAGCAAACATTCAATTTTATTGATTAAACTTATGTAATTCGTAACAGTAATTGTGCCTATTTATAGGCTACAAAAGTCATCCAAAAGAGTAAGGAAAATTCTAGAACTAACTACCAAAAATGATTCCCTAACTAATTCTACTACTTAACATAAAAATAGCTTGTAAACAATATGGAAAACTACCAAAAACATAATTGACCAAAAAAAAAAACAAACTAAAATTCGTAATTAAAGGTTCCATGGGCTGGATAACCACTTAAGTCCACCAAATACAGCTTATTGGGCTTCACAGACTCAACTCCAATAGGCTTATAAGGATTGGACCTCTTGAGCAGCTTTAATAAGCCTTCTTTAAATGCAAACTTGATCCAAAACCAATAGAGCAACTTTCGATCCAAACTCCACCATGGCTCATCTTTGAATGTGGATTTGATCCATAACCAATGAATCCATTTGTCTAAACCTCCATCATGATGTTTGATGATCCAAAGTCCACCAACCTCAAGATCCACGAACCAATCTCCAATGGCCCAAATTGTCCTCTCCAAGATCAACACTCTCCAAGCTCTCTTTGCATTGTTTATGATGATCCACCTTGGAGAACTCATAAATGCCTCAAGAACAACTTCATTATTGGCCAAGTTATTGATCAAATCATGCTTGAACATTCGAGCTAGTCTTGAACAATGGAATCCTCCATAACCAACAAGTATATCAGTAAGTGAAGCTCCTTGATTCCTATCATTCCCTCCCCCTTTGAAAGGATTCGTCCTCGAATCACCTACAACATAAAAAGAACAATAAGTATACTTAAAAACAGTGTCAGGACTTGCTTAAGAACTCAAAATCCCCAAGGAAAGGATTAAACTTCTCATGAACAATATGCAAACACCTATAAGGTAGAAATAACTCATCAAATATGATCAAATAACACTCATGCATATTGAGTAATGCACACCTTAAAGCATTGTAGACACTTTCATGCACATGATCCCTAAACACTCTATGCAAATCTAAGCAAGAATTACTCAACACAACATAGTAATCATAATCTACAAAATATGAGTAATCTTCAAAGTCTTGCACACTATAGCTATAGAAAGAACTAAACTTATGCATGCTTGTAACAAACTTTATGGAATATGAACAATGACTATGATCTAATGCACTATCATCTAAGACACGTAAACGAAACATAGAATCATGCATAATGAAATCATGAAAACAAATTAAAACACCTAAATCAAAATTCACACCATAATAACAAAAACAAAACACTAGACATATTGTATATCTACATGAATCAATGTAAAAGACTAGAATAAAAACAAGTATAAACCCCTAAACTAGAATGCAAAACAATTGAACAACTATGTACACTATGCCACCAATTAAATATATAATCCATCATCCAAGTATTATTAATGGCATAAGACAAGAAAACCCCCTTAAATCTCATTAGGAGAACTTGAACATCAATGCCTTTTAGTGCACAATCTCGTAGTGGTTTTTCTCTTCCTCCAATTTGATCTCTAGTTGGCTGCAAAAGAGAAACAAAAACACTAGGAAAACAAGTGTTAAGAGTGTTAACAAAATAATCTACTTCATTGTACAAGGGTACAAGAAGTTTAGACTTCACAACTAAAGCACTCTTATTTTCACTCTTACTATTTTCCACTCTCTTTTTCTTTTCACTCTTATTCTTTTCTAGCACGCACTCTCCTTTTTCTTCACTCTTTTCTTTTGATGGTGTACTCATTGATTTTTCCCACTCTTGCAATCTCTTGCAATTTTCTCTCTATCCTTATTTGCTTCAAGTGGTGACTAAAGGATTTAGCTTGATATTCTTCCCATTCCACATGAAAGAATATTTCAGTCCATCATACTTGGCTTTCTTTTCAAGTTGCCATGGATGCCCCTAAGAGTATGTGACAAGTCTCCATAGGTACTACAGTCACAAAGAACCTTATCACGATACTTGCTAATTGAGAAATTCCTATCTCCACTTGATGGGTCACCTCGAATTCTCCATCTTTAGTCAACCTTTTGTATGGATTTGGATGCTTCAACAAGGGCAAACCTTAGCTTTCCAACACACATAGTACTAGCCAAGTTAGTGCAACTATTATGATTGATATGCATACTATATACCTTGTTATTCACAGTGCATCTAGTATAGAATTGACTTTCATGTTGCACTTGTTCACCATTACTACCATCTTTCAATGATTGCATCTCCTCATCATCATTAGCTTTAATGATCTTCTTAGATTTTGGCATTGATTGCTCATCCTTCCATTCAAAGGCACTCTTATTTCTCCAATTGATGTGACTCAATGAATCTTGGATCTCCTTTGACGGTTTAGCTTTGTCAATCCTTCCATAAGAATGAGTTTCATAGCTCCTATCCGTATAAGTTGGATTGTTGGATACTTTTGCTTTTCCCTTCACGGCTAATTCCACATCATTCATGCGAGTATGCATCTTCCTAAAGTCCTTTTGCATGGTTTTCAACAAGATCTCAATGTCCTTAAGCTTTTGGTCAACTTGCTCGGCCATGACTACAAAACAAAATTCCTGCAAAAACAAGTTAGTAATATAAACAAATGAAAGGAAATTGCCTTACTTCTCTCCCTTAGTGTATACACTCGTTCCCTCGTGTATCACTCAAGTTGTTGGCTTTTTCCCTCTAGTGAGCTCGCCTCTAAGCCTTTTTCCACTCTTGAGATGTTTTCTTGTAGGCTCTTAGATAAAAACCTGCTCAAGTCAATCTTACCAATGAGGAGATAGCAACCCAAACACAAGAATAAAGATGATAGTAGTCAATGGTAGAAGCTTAGAGTAGGGTTTGATCAAGATATTTTCAAAGAAAGCAAGAACGATCAAGATTGACTCAAGAAATACACAATTTGGAAACCCTAATTTGTGGTATTCTTGTGTGTAAAATCTTGATTTTTAATGATCTCTTGAAAGAAAATAATATTCTTGTGCAAAAAAATAAAAATTCAAGATTTTCTAATAAAGATAGGATTTATGAAAACCCTAGCTCAATCAGGTTTTGGCAACTTTGGACAATTCAAGCACAATAGGAAACAAAAAACTTCCAATTAGGAAACTCAAAAAGCACAGTCAAAAGGAAACAAATTGCAGGTGGAAACCCTTACCAACTTAACTTGAACAATTAGGAAACCAATCACCCTTAGGTTTTGACTAAGTCTCCTTGTTTCTTTTCTTTTTGGTAACTACTTTCCTTATTTCCTTTTTCCTTGTCAACACCTTTCCTAATCCTTTAGGACTAGGATTCCTTTTCTATTTAAACACCAAATCAGCTTCTTTTCTTCCTTTTTTTTAAGATCAAAACAAGCTGGAAAATTCAGAAAAAATCGTAGGTAACAAGCAGCCAAAATTCCAGCACCAAAATTTAAATCAATATTCAAGAATCAAGTTCAAGAACTTGTTCCTACCACTTTGTCTATGAACCTTGATGCAAAAACTCACCAAAACAACCCAAGAACAACCAGAAAAACGTGCTACAACTACCCAAAATTTCACATTCAAGAATCGTCCACTTATCTTTTAAGAAAAGGAATTTATGTGATCAAGAAGTTGAAGAAATCAAACTCCAGCAACTATATTCTTCAAGAACTTCATTTTATGACTCAAGAACTTCAAGAGATCTTTCAAGAACTTCAAATAAGCTCAAGAACTTGTTCAAGAACCTCAAGAAACTCAAGAACAAATCTGGACAGATTCAAGAATTCCAAGAAACTCAACAAGTAAGTACAACAACTTCAAGAATTCACCAAGAAACAACCAAGATCAATCAAACAAAGGTCTTGCACGGCTCTTTCACTTGTGCAGCCTCTTTTTCTTTGATTTTTCTTTGTGCTTGGCTTCTTCTTTTCTTTTCTTAAGCACACCTTTTTTTTTTGTTTCTTTTTTTGTATCTTTTTTTTTTTCAGCAAGAACAACACAAATGACCAAAACCCTTCATGAAACTTCAATCCAAGGCTTGTTTGTCCAAGAATTAATTTTCTTATTTTTTTAACACAAAAAATTCAAGAAAACACTAAAAATAGTCAAGATTTCAAAAACACCACACACAACCTAAAATTCTTGATTGGAGACAACCAAGAATGACTCTAAAACCCTAGGACTCTTCAAGAAACACGATTAAACAACAAAAAGACACATGAAAAGATAAGAAACAAAGCTGGACAGAAACAAAATTAGGAAGAACAAGACACAATCACAAGGAACAAGAAACAAAAACACAGATTGTTTGATGAGGCACGAAGCACTTGACAAAACAACAATTAAAAGCAATAAAAGAGGGATATATCCAATTTTTCTAAGGAAAAATTTGGATTGAATAAACCTGGAAAATCAAGAACCAAGGCTCTAATACCAATTGATGTGCGCAAGGGTAGCGAGATTGCCAAGACCGTTTGATGAATCCAAGTTGTACGCGTTGAACCCTTCTCCAACGAAGAACTAAGTTCTAAAACTCTAATTTAGGACCAATGTGAGCGAGTTCAATATGCCTAAACTATAGTTTTAAAGACTTGATCAAACACGAAAGAATGAACTCTAAGCGGGGTATGTTGTCACCACAATCTAAGGATTGATAAGACAAGAGTAGTTCTAGTCCAAGAATCAAAGAAACACTCAATGAAGAGCAAACACTCAATTTTATTGATTAAACTTATTTAATTCGTAACAGTAATTGTGCCTATTTATAGGCTACAAAAGTCATCCAAAAGAGTAAGGAAAATTGTAGAACTAACTATCAAAAATGATTCCCTAACTAATTCTACTACTTAACATAAAAATAGCTTGTAAACAATATGAAAAACTACCAAAAACATAATTAACCAAAAAAAAAAACTAAAATTCGTAATTAAAGGTTCCATGGGCTGGATAACCACTTAAGTCCACCAAATACAGCTTATTGGGCTTCACGAACTCAACTCCAATAGGCTTGTAAGGATTGGACCTCTTGAGCAGCTTTAATAAGCCTTCTTTAAATGCAAACTTGATCCAAAACCAATAGAGCAACTTTCGATCCAAACTCCACCATGGCTCATCTTTGAATGTGGATTTGATCCATAACCAATGAATCCATTTGTCTAAACCTCCATCATGATGTTTGATGATCCAAAGTCCACCAACCTCAAGATCCACGAACCAATCTCCAATGGCCCAAATTGTCCTCTCCAAGATCAACAATCTCCAAGCTCTCTTTGCATTGTTTATGACGATCCACCTTGGAGAACTCATAAATGCCTCAAGAACAACTTCATTATTGGCCAAGTTATTGATCAAATCATGCTTGAACTGTAACAGCCCCACCTTACCCAAAGGCGCACCAAAGGGCTTAGCGGACTGTTTGCCTAGCTCTCGCCAGGACTCGAGTCGAGCACTCGCTCAATACGTACACATGATTAATGCAAAATAGAACACATTCATAAAGAGATATATTCATAAAAATTCATTTGAAGTACAGGTATTACAAAAGGTTTTACGCACTAAAATTTACATAGCATGTACAAGAATAGCCTAAACAAGGGGCTATCAAAAGATACCAAACAAAACATGTACAATGTCCAAAATTAGCTTTTCCAGCTTTAGTATTTTGGGAAACCTGGTTAAAGAAAACAAATGAACGGGATGAGCTATAAATAGCCCAGTGAGTGCCCAAGTCATGCAACCATACCAGGAAACCATTATTTTATGGTACAAGAATAATTGACAAGTTAAATAGACAAGTCATGAGCAATTTAATTAACAAGTAGTCAATGGCGGATACAGGGCTCAACTACGGAAGCAAGCCTAGCCGCAGAAGGAGCAAGTACTGATCATGTAACCATGATGTTAGAACTGAGATAATAGCTCGGGTCTTTATCAAAGGTCATGCCAGTATTATCAAGCAAGAACCCTAACCACCATTCACCTTATAACCTCCGTACAGGCTACCACATCCAAGGGAGAAATCTCAACCCTGAAGGGCCAACACGCAAGAAAGTTCAATCCGGAGTTGGCCTCTTTGAGGATTCACAACTCATACGGGAGAGAACATCATGCCCTAAAACACCCAGCACCTTATATCCTCCCACATGCAGCCGGGTTGACTATCCGTGAAATAACAGTGAAGTTAGTCACGGAAGTCTCATGCACAAGTAACACATTGGATATTGAAAGCGTGTAACACATTGCGGAATAGAAGTGATAAAGTACACCTCTTTCCTCAAGTAACACATGTCATAAAATAACAATTACAAGTATAACATAATATTTCATAATTTAACATTCTCAAGTAGGACAAAGCATTTCATGCATCATGCACACATAGAGACACTCACCTGAAATGCTTAAGAAAATATTTTGTAATACGGTCGCGATTCGTTTTCGGATCCTAAAATTTAAAAGAAATAATATAATGAAAACCCGATTAAAACCCTAGTGAATTTAGTAAGAAAAATTCAAGAAAATACCCCACTTATTTCTAGGGTTTTGGTTTTAGGGTTTCTAGGGTTTAGGGTTTAGTCATTCTAAGAAAATTTAATCTATCACTAGATCATTTTCTAAAAATTTCTACACTTCAATTTCCTTCAATTGAGCATATTCTAGGTTTAAAATCTCACTTGTCACTTTTTCTTCTTTTAATTCTACCAAAATTTCAGCAGCATTTCCCCTTAAAATCGGACTAACCCAAATTTTTTTCCTGCAAGCAAACAACCAACCAACCCATATTTCAACAAGTTCTACAACTTCTATGTTCAACTCAAACTCAAATTCATTCAAATCTCTACTCAAATTCAAGAGTTCTACTCCAAGAATCTTCAACCAAGAACATATAACACATGAGATTTCAAGGTTTAAATGCTATTTACTAGTCTATCTAACCACAAGAACACTTTATCTAGCAAGTAAATCTTCAATTCTAACTAAATTCTTCAAGTAGAAATAACAAGAATCTAGTTTTATACTTGAACAAAAGACTAATTAAAACTTGAAATTAGTAGGAAAAGTTCATAGTAAATACCTTAGATATGCTTAGAACTTTGCTTAGGAAGGAAAGAAGCTCACTTTCTATGGTGGATTTGCCCAAAATTTGGAGAATAAGCTTCAAGAAGTTGAGAGCAAAATAAGAGAAGAAGAGAAAGAGAGATGGCCAGCCAAGAAGAAAAAGAAAGAGAAAGAAATAGGCTAGGAAAAATGGAAAAGAAATAAAGAAAAAGGTGAGAAAAAGAATAACCAATAAAATCATAACAAGAGTCAAAGTAGGGTTTATGCTTTTTAGGTATTAGTGGTCAACTTGGATTAATTTAATTGGTGGAACTCTTACTCTCTTTATCACCTAGTAATTAGTAATATTATAGCATAAATATTAAAGCAAAAAGAGAGAAAAATAAAAGAAGAGAGAGCCGGCCATGAGGAAGAAAAGAAAAGAATTTTCGGCCAAGAAGAAAAAAGAAAAAGAGAGAAGAATTTTCAGCCAAGGAAAAGAAAATAAAGCAAGAGAACAAGTGAAATTTTTTGAGTAAAATTGAACAAAAATTCAAGTAGTCAAAAGACTAGAAACTAGTAGAATAAGCTAATCAAAATTTAAACACTAATATAAATTAAATGGTCAAAAAACATTATTCTAAATTTGGTACTTAGGTGTCCTACTTAATAATGAAAATCTTAGTTAATTAACCTAATTAACTCAAGAAATCTTCCAACTAATAAATCAAGGATTAACACTTAACCCTAAATAAAAGAATGTCTCTTGTGAGTGCATTTTCTAGGGTGTTACATGAACATTCGAGCTAGTCTTGAACAATGGAATCCTCCATAACCAACAAGTATATCAGTAAGTGAAGCTCCTTGATTCCTATCAGAACTTGCAGAACCTGTATATAGTTAAAAAAGTCTACAAAAATAGCTGGAGGATGAAACAAGTTGCAACAGCCAAAATTTGGAAGGTCGGTGATGATACGCGGATGGTCATCTGTGGATCGTCATCCGCAGATCATGGATCTTGGGCCCACTTGTGTAAATTTTTGCTGAGTTGTCACTTCCAGGGTCCTGATCCTTTTCCATGCATTTTCTCAAATTTTTGCTCATTTTTTTATTTTTTCACATTTTGCTCATTTAATTTTCCAATAATTCTTCACTTTGTTTAGTTCACTTCATCACTTAGCTTTTGGCCTTACTTGACTTTCATTGCCTCCACTTTGAGATTAAGTGTGATGAATCTGCAAAAAAATAAATAAAAGTTTGTGCATTAAATACTCAAAATAATAGTTTTTTAGGAAAAACCCTAATTCTGGGAAAATAAACCCTAATCAATGAAAACAAGTTATTTAAAGTCAAAAAGTATGATATTTTTACTAAAAATACACTAAAAACACCAACTAACATATATACTAATCTTGGCAAATTTTTCACTTGTCAATATTTAAGAATATGACTTTATGTAATAGAGTCTCGTAATTGTAACTCTTACAATCTCTAATACACAGTCAATATTCTAAGGACTTTATCAAACAAACAAGTTACATGGAAATACAAGTATAGATGATAAAGAAAAATGCCACATGAATAATATAACATAAAAAGTGTAAGTACATAGTGCCTCAAACCATCTTAGTTTTACACACTAACAGTTGTCAACGGCAACGTATTCTTCTGTGCACTGGTCCATGTACCATCTCCCAAAGGGTTGTCCCTTTTTCCCCAGAGCCAGAACATCTATTCGTTGCTCTTCCTCTTCTTCTTCACATTCATTTTCAGCATCAACTGTGGCTACCCAATTCGATCTTAAGACTTATTGGACCACTCTTATTAAAGAAATTAATCAGAAGCTGGATGAGGCGATTCCCGTGCAATACCCTCATCCGATCTATGAGGCTATGCGTTAATCTATTCTTGCCAAGGGTGTCAAGAGGACCCCACCTGTCATGTGCGTCATTGCCTGTGAGCTCTTCGACAGCAACCGTCTTGGCACCTTTCCTACTGCCTGTGCTCTTAAAATGGTACTTTCGCTCTTATATTTTTCCCATAATTTCACCACTATTTGCTACTATTTCTTTAGTACCTGAATATTTAGCTGATGTATTGCTTTTTCATGAGTTTGTTGTTAAACATTCAAGTGATCTCTCTGGATAAAATGCGTTAGAGTTTGGTCCCTCCTTTTTTCTTTTTTTTTTTTTTTTTTGCTACTACACTAAAATTTCTCACCCTTTTTTGTTAAAATGTTTGTGTTCTTGTTCTTGGTGTGTGCTTGAAGATGAGTGTGAAAGTGAGTATGTGTTCTTGGTGTGAGTTTGAAGGTGAGTGTGTGTTTTCGGTGTTCTTGATGTGTAGGATTTTAGTGTGTGTAAAAATGTGCGAGTGTGTGCAAAACCAAAAAATGTGCCAAAAACACTTTTTCGGTGTTTTTTGTGCCAAAGAAACTCATTTTCTAAAAAACACCCCATCTAAATACACCTCAAATTTTCATTATAATTCCATCCAATAAACAACGAAAATTTCAAGAAAAATTCATTCAATTATTTTGAAACAAATTTTCAAAAGATTACTCCTCAAATTCATCAATTAAATCACACATACATATGAACAAATTATTCATGACACTGCATAATGTACAGATAATCAAAACACATTGCTCTGATACCACTGTTAGGAAATCAATATGCCAAAACAATTTGACGTAGTAGAATTTAAAAAATTGATTTCCAACCAAGATCATTGATTATCTATACAAAATCGAAAACGTACCTTTTGATGACATAATGAATTAACCTGATCAAAGATACGTGATATCAACCACAGTCGCACACATGTCTGGCCTCTAAGTTATCCACACGAACACCTTCTTGGGATCCTCAACAGAATTGATCAATACCAGTGAATATGCTAGATTCACTTGACATGTCGCAACACGAAGAAAATTATATAATAGAAAAAACTATTTTTTCTCTCTCTAATTTTCTAACGTTTGTTACGTTGTATTGAATCTCATGTCACGTCTTGGTGTTTAGAACTTATTTATAGAGTAATAATTAAGACATCCTGTCCAACAAGAATTCGACAATAGGTAACCCTTACCTATTAAGATATCTTACCAAATAAGATATTTAGTAGGTTTTAATTTCCTTCAAAAAGAAATTCTTTCACTACTATGATTCCTCTATTTATTGATAAATCCTTAGGATTAATTATCTCACAAATTAATTCCATAATTATCAAATAATTATTTAAATCAATTTAACCCAAGAATTAGTTCTATTGTGGGTGACCCTTTAGGTTCCTAATCACTTGGCAATAAATATAAATTATAATCTTAGAATTAATTGGCTTTAGTACAAAAACCAAAACCAACACCAACCACCACTACTTGGTCAAAGCAAACAACAACTTGCAAAAAAAATCAGTTTCAATCCCTCAAACAACCTCCACAAGCTTTCTTCACTGCCAGAAGCTCCACCACAATAGCAGCATCCCTCACTAACAGAAGTTCTAGCCCCGGTCCACTGCGGTACCAATCGATTGCCACAGTCTTCCACACCTGCAACAACCAATAAAGCCACCATACAACCAATCCTCCGTCATCGCCACCTATCAATTTCGCAGCCCACATCCACCATCACCAGGGCCTTGAATAATCTAGCTATCAACCAATAGTGGCCATCGACAAATGCCCAACAGCAGCGGTCAAATAGCCAAGCAACTGCCTATCACCACCATTGGCCCTCTTTTCTTTTGGCCAAAAAAGGTAAAATTCTTGGGCCTTTTCTTCTTTTAGTTCTTTGATTCAAATATCCAATTCATGAAGTTGTTGATTTGTTATAGACTTAGAGGAATTGGGATTGCAGAGAGGTTAGGGGAGGCCAATTGGGATTTCGGGGGGTGGAAAAAACTAAAGGAATTGAGTTCTTGGGGAAGCTGAGTTTCTTGAGGAAAACAGAGAAAGAGAAAATGAGAGAAAGACGGGGAGAGAGAGAGAGAGAGAGAGAGTTAACAGATGGAGAAAGGAAAAAGAGAACCAAAGAGAAAGAGAGTGAAAGAAGAAGGAACAAAATGGGAAAAAGAGGAAGAAATGAAGAGAAGAGAGGCATTCGGTTAGAACAAGAGAGGGTTGAGACACACAGACAGAGAGAGAGAGAGAGTGACGAACGGGAAAAAGAGTGAGAAAGAAATTTGGGTCTATTTGTCTAGGTTTTGGGAAGATGATTTGGGGGAAATTTAGAAGGGATTTGTTTTATCACTTTGAGAGTGTTCTGTTCTCTTCGTTTGGTTGAAGAAGGCTGATTGGGGGATTTGATATTCTGATTTTAATTTGTTTTAACTTATTTATTAATTAATCACTGATCTTGTTTCCAATTTTCTTGTTAATTTAATTAATTAACTCATAATTTAACAAATTAATTAATTCCTTGTTTTAGTTTAGCACTTTTCTTAATGAGTTATTGTATAATAAAGCAAACATTTATGCATTAGTCCTTGCATTTTGCATTTTATTAATTGGCCCCCCAAAACTATTTTTATGCCATTCGATCAAGTCGCTATTAATTATAGATTGGCCCTCAGGTTTTAGTTCATTTCAATTGAATCCTTAAATAATGACAATTATGGCCTTCACTTGTTGAAATTTACTGTTTAATCTCCAATTTTGCTTTAATTCTAATTTTGCTCCTTTGATTTGCTAGAAATTTGCATCTACCCCAATTTGTTGAAATTTACTTTGCCATATTTCATATTTTTATGCTTTATTGCTTTAAATAGTAATACCTTGATTTGTTTGTTCATCTTGTTAGAATTCAGTACCAGATCTTTATAGAGAGGTACCCTTATTAATTTCTTTTTGTGTGCTCCTATGTGATTTTTTATGCATTTTCTTCATGTGTTTCTTATTTTACATATTTTTTGCGTATTTATTTACATCGTGCTATTAAGTTTCGAATTTCATTATTAATATTCAGCACAAGCGTAATAGATAGGTATTTTACTATTTTTAACAGATATTTTGTACTTAGATAGGTAATGTAATAGATAGTTTATATTATTTTACAAATATTTGTGTATTTAGATAACAAGTATAATAGACAGGTCATTTTTATTTTTTCCCCTTAAATTGTAAGTTAAATTCCTCCGGTGTAATAGTTAGAGCTTGTGTGCTTTTGTGTGCTTATGTGCTTATTTGTTTTACCGCTTTTCTTATGATTTTTGCATCCAGATATCATGCCTACGTGTTATGTGCTCCTATATGCTCTTATATGTCTTAATATATTTGTTTACTTTTGATTCATGTTTTATTATTTTGATTGATGCTTTATTAATTTTTTTGTTATTTCGTCACCACACTAGTCCAACGCTAGTTATGGCTTCTTATCACTTCCCTACTAGCTCAATACTAGTGGGAAATTTTTAGAAAAAGGGCTAATCAACCCTTGGGTCATTTTAGTATTAGTTTCACTTCTTGTATGCATTTCATTGCACACGCTTTTTCTTTCTTTATTTTTAAGATTTTTCATCTTTGCATGATTTTTGTATATATTTTATTATCTATTTTGACACATACTCAGTATATGACATTTAGGTTGCATTTCACATAGAATCGTAGGTCATTTGTGTGATTGGACTAGAAATAGTCGCTTATTTATGTGGGAAATGGTGGCTTAACATGCCATTCTCCCCTTTATGAGTAGGAGTAGTCAGTAACGAGTTTATTAGTTCGCTATACCCGTTATGCTGCATCCCCATTTTCTTCGATCACTTACTATTTCTACTACTAACTTTTCCTTTCTTTTTTGCATTCTATTTTTGCATTCACACTTGTGACTTCCTCGAGGTCTCATTATGGGTTTCGCAATTAATGCAATAATCCCAATCCAGCCTTAACGGGATATTTCGGCCTTCCCGATTCCACATTAAGCTTAGGATTTGCATTTATTTAGTCACATTCATATGCGATAGAATTTAGGGTTACTTTAGAAAATTTGATTAATCCTCGCAACTAGTCTCGACTAAGGAGAAAGGGTGCCTTAAGTGCGAGCCTTTGCCTTCTCTTTCTTCAAATGTGACTCCTGGACTTTTTTCTCTCATTTTCGCAAACCAAAAACGAAAAAGGGTTTTCAAATATTTTTTCTAAAAAACTTTATTCCATTTTGTTAAATGATTTTTCGGGTGACTTGGCATACCCTAACTCAATACTAAGCAGTGACTCCATTGTAGACACCAAATTTTGAGACACCATTTATTTTTTCAACTTTGGGGACCTTTATTTTCTAGTTCTATGGTCAAATCTGATTTTGAGCAAAAAAAGGCAAAATCAACAATTTCCGCCGGGGGGGGGGGGGGGAAACAATAATTTTTAGCTGCAAATATTTTTCATTAGTTTTGGGATTTTAAATTCATATTTTTTTACTTTTATAAGTATTTTTAAAATTTTTGTGATTTTTTCAGGTTTAGCTGGTATTTTTCCTATATTTCGCCAGCACAGGGATAAAATGGTAATTTTGCCTTGCGAATACCATTTTTGCTCATATCGGGCTTTAATCTGTTTTTCATGTTTTTAGACATGTTTCTTAATTTTTTTGATTTATTCGAAGACAATTGCTATTTTTTCTATAAATGTAGCATTCAGGGGCAAAATAGTCATACCAATTTTTAAGTGATAAATTCATTTTCTAGAGTTTTAAGTTTATTTTTAATTTTTGGTAATTTTTCGAGGCTAATTGATATTTTTCATATATTTTGATAGTACAAGGGCAAAACAATCATTTCGCCTTCTGAACATTTTTCGTCATTTTTGGGTCCCAAATTCATTTTTAGGTCTTTGAAGCATGTTTTTAAGTTTTTCTAACTTTTTTTGAGGTGATTACTATTAATAAATTTATTATTTATATTTTTCTTAATTTTTCCATTTTTGTGTTTTTGAAAGAGAACATAGGTTTTAAATTTTTTTTGTAGGGGTAAAGTTGTAATTTTGGTTGTCAAGGACATTTTGGTCTTTTAATTCATTTGTTGGAAGATAAGTCTTTTGTGCACTATAAAGTCTTTTGTGCACTATAAATAGCCCATTTTTGGAGATTACAAAAAAGGGGAAAAAAAGAGAGAAAAAGAAAAAGCCTAGAGAGTTTTTTGTTTTTAGTTTTTAATTTTAAATTTTATCTATTACACCAAAAACACCAAAAGAACACCTAGTAAGTTTTTAATACATCTTCAAACCTACACCTAGAACACACACTAGTACATCTTCAAGCCTACACCTAGAACACCAAGAACACACACACACTAGTCACTCACAAACACCATCTCACACACTTCACACTCTTTTCTCTCACACACATACACACAATCACATGTTCCAATTCTCACACACTACACACATTCACATTCTCTCACACACAAACACACTTCAGATTCACAAACACACATCAGCTTTTCTCTCATACACTATCACCTCTCACACACAATTCACACGACTGCTCACACAACTTCTCGCATATACACACAGTACACACACATTCATACACACAGTCACAAACACGCACACACCAATAACACAATCTGCACATACAAACACACAGCAGCTACATGCGCATACACAAATTCACATACAAATTCATACATGCCACAAACACATGTCAGATACACATACCACATTACACACAGTTTCCATCTTTCTCACACAAAACTCTCAGTCTATTACATGCAATCACACACACTTCACACACTTGCACACACAAATACACAATCACACAAACACATACATCACACACAATCACACGTTCACCAGAAACATTTTAGCAGCCACTCCTTCACAATCACAGTCCCCTGAAAACGCTACCACAAGGGCCACTACCCAGTCCATTCAGCATTCAATTCCCCACCAAAACATCCCAAAATCACCCACTATCAGTCAAAGCCTTCTTCGAGGCCACCTGCACAGACAAAACAAAAACCAAAACCAGTTACAATCATCAACAGAACCAAGCCTCTAGCTGCCCCCTGTTCTAACCAATTCCCATCACAATGTCACCAGTCCATCACCAATTCACACTACATAGCCCCAAAAAGTCCCCCAACCTCCATCTGACCATCTATAATCAGTTTCAGCGTAGGTAGCTTCAATCCCAAATGAACTGCCACCTGCAAAGAAAATAACCAAAACCACCTGAACAGCCACCAAGTCACTAAAAATCACCAACAAACGGTCCTAAGAAGGCTCCCACAAATAGATTCCTCTTCCACCTATCTATCACCATACGCCTATCCACACCAGCATCACCTAAACCACTATTTTGTCCTCTCCCCTGTCATCACAATAAACCTCTCCTCTGCCCCTCACCAACGAACTACTGACCAGACCCAACCCTTCACCGCCGCCAGACCCTTATCATCATCCACCAGCCCAGCCTACATCACCACTAAAGTCACTTAATCTCTTAATCGCAAACAAACAAACACCGTTACCAAGCATCAAAGCCTCCACCAGCACACTCCACCACAGGTGCTTACAAACAGCCACAAGTCACAACAGCCCAACTACGCATCACCACTGGGCACCAACTACCAAGGTCTGTCACAAGTCGCTACCGCCACCCAGTCTCACCTTCGCAAAACCTCTGTCATCGCAGCCTCACTCTACCAAAAGGCACCTTCCCCAAGTGATGTCCTTATTCTCTCTTCAAATCATTATGTACACCAATTAGTAAATAAAATTTGTTGATTGGTATGAATTGAATTAGAGCAAGGGAGAGGAGAAAAGAAAAAGGGGGCAGAGAACAGAAAAGAGAATAGAGAGAACTGAGGGGGTGGAGAAGAAATTGAACGAGAAGAGAAGGTGATATGATCCAAGGAGCTAACATATGTATATTGGACCAAGATGAGCTTGAAAAGGAGACATTCAAGGATGGACCAATTCTACATGTTTGCTGCTTGATGGTTTTACATGATTTTGATCTTATCTACAAGCTTGAAGTTCACTTATGTCAAGCTCGCAAATTGGGCCAAGGATTAGAGTATTGGCTATGGATCAAGTTCACTTACAAAGAAAGCTCAAAGTGGGTGGAACAAGCTGCCCTTGCTTGTGGATTAACAAGTGTTGCGAGCTGGAGTTGCTACGTGGATGACTTTGAAGTGTGGAACCTTCTTACCGAACCCGTGCCACAAACCTGCGCCGCGGATAGGTGCCGCAGGTTCCATTAGAAGGCTCGTTCGTGAAGTGTTTGAAGTGCCAAACTTTCTGACTGAACCTGCGCCCCATACCCGCACCGCGAATAGGTGGCACAGGTACGATCAGAAAGTCCGTTTAAGTTGTTTTATGCAATTTTTTTAGTTGTAATCTTTAGTAGTCGAGTGTTAGGTTACAACTAGAGTAAAGTACTTTCTTGGTTTATGTTTTTTGTGCCGCCCTATATAAGGGTTTCTTGTGAACAACATTAGACATGACGTTTTATGATATTTTTGAGTGAATTCTCTTCAGAGTTTTCTTGGTTCTTTGGTGATTGAGAACCACCATAGGTCTTATCAAGCTTTGCTTGTGGCGACCATCCAATCTCACGTAGAGTTTCCTTTCGGTTTTGTTCAAGTTCTTTAGAGAATTAGGTTGAACGATTGAACGCACTCAATTCGGTTCATCTTGGTTTTCCAAGGATCGAGGGCATCTTCAAGGGGAAAAGTTCGAGCAACCTACTTCACGTCAAGGGTTCTTGGAAGATCCATCCAAGGGGTCTTGAGTTCAACGAGTAGTAAGCCTAAAATCCAAGGGTCTTGGTAGTCTTCTGTGTAAGGTAATAGCATAGGTAACGCAGCGGAAAAATAAAAATTTATTACCTTAACCATGGATCTCTTTGACATATCTATATGATTAACAAGAGGGTTTGCATGAAAATTACCTTAAGCACAGAAGATTTCTATGCTTCTAGGCAAAGATCCTTCGAAGAAGATGTTAGATCTACCACGAAAAGCCCTCCAAACGTAGAGCCTCTAACGATATCCACACGAACAACTTCTTTGGGAACCTTATAGGCTTGCTTGCTTTGACTTTTGAGTGCTAGCTCCCTTGAATTATTAAGAACACAAGAAGAAGAAAAAGCCTAACCCTTAGGAGAGAGAGAGAGAGACGCCTAGAGAGAGAGAAGAGGCGTGCCTTTTCTTCTTCTATTTTCTCTCACTAGTTTTCTTTTGTGCTAGCAATAATAATATCAAGAGTCAAAGCATGAACCTATTTATAGAGGAAGTATTCTAGTCTTTTAGGAAATAAAGCTAATTAGAAACCAAGAAGGTTTAGGCAACTTACTTTAAGCTAATCCTTCTCCTTTAGGAAATCTATTCCATAAGGAAACCAATTAGTTACTTTATTTCTTTTAGGAAACTAATTTCCTGCAAGACTTAGAATATTTATAAATAAGTCCTTTAAGTTAATTTATCTCATAAATTAACCCCATAAGTATCTCATACTTATCTTAATTACATTTTAACCCAAAGATTTTGTTCTTTATGTGTGTGACCCATTAGGTTCCATTCACGTTGGCAATAAGTATAAATTATAACTCATTAATTGAGCTAGATAAATTAAACACTTTTAATTTATCATTAATTCACTAATTAATCAATTCATACTTATAGATCATGAGTGGCGTCTAGCAATGCATCATGACCACCCAAGTGAATAGGAAAGTCATATGGTAGACCATACCCTTCAATGACAATGTTACCGTGTAATTAATATCCTTTCACCACACTATATCCCAATTAGTCTAAAAGTATAGTGCATACTTTTAAATGACTAATTTATATTTTCTTGTTCCAGAAATATAACTCTCCATGATGTATAACCTCGAAACTACTTCCAAGTTATACTATCACTTCTGCAGAAGATTTATGAGTTAATATTTCCAACAAGTGGCCATTAAGGGATATACTCTCCTATTAAGGAGTGGTGAATCCTATATTGATTACTCACTATCTTTCCATGCTTCAAACTATACCCAATCTCTAACCTATGAGCTACCCTTTTACGGGCACCGAGGAATAGAGTCAAAGTATAGCAATCCACACTCAAGATACTATGGTAATCTCAAGTCAAAGGATCACTTACACCATTGCCATTAAGAGTTCAACTATTGGCACTATAGTTGAAACTCTTGGCGGATCAATCCAATGAACTTGTTCTCAAACAAGCATCCACATACCTAGCTTAAGTGTCACGCACACCATAGTCAATGAGATCAACTACTACTTACCATAAGTAGAGGCAAAGTATGTGCTAGTCTATCCGTATTAATGATGTCCAATCTCATTAATACTATGACTAGGGATATTTAAGAATATGACTTTATGTATTAGTAGTCTCATAATTGTAACCCTTACAATCTCTAATACACAGTCAATATTCTAAGGACTTTATCAATCAAACAAGTAACATGGAAATACAAGTATAGATGATAAAGAAAAATACCACATGGATAAATATACATAATAAGTGTAAACAAACACCTTAAACCATCTTGGTTTTAGGGCATACACTAACAAACTCCCACTTGCACTAAAACCAATCACTCATTTGTTTTAGGCCAAAAGCATTTACATGAGCATCATGCTTTTTCTGGGACAAGGCCTTAGTGAGATGATCAGCTATATTGTCATCAGTGGGCACCTTTTCTATCTTTACATCATTCCTACCAACTATTTCTCTAATAAGATGGTAGCGCCTAAGTACGTGTTTGGATCGTTGATGAGACCTAGGTTCCTTTGCTTGGGCTATGGCACCATTGTTTTCACAATACAAAGGTATAGGATCAACAATAGAAGGAACCACTCCTAACTCGGTGACGAACTTCTTGATCCAAACAGCCTCTTTTGCAGCTTCGGAAGCAGCAATGTACTCGGCTTCAGTTGTAGAATCAGTGATAGTTTCTTGCTTCGAACTCTTCCAGCTCACAGCACCACCATTTAACGTGAATATAAATCCAGATTGCGACTTACTATCATCCTTGTCTGACTGAAAACTAGCATCAGTGAAACCACACACTTCTAAAGTGTGTCCTCCATAAACCAAGAATAATTCTTTAGTTCTTCTCAAGTACTTAAGAATACTCTTGACAGCTACCTAGTGATCCTCACTAGGGTTAGCTTGGAATCTGCTCGTAACACTTAGAGCATAGGAGACGTCGGGTCTCGTACATAGCATAGCATACATAATGGATCCTATTGCCGAGGCATAACGAACCTTTTGCATGCTATCAATCTCGACAGGTGTCTTAGGACACATGTCTCTCGAAAGAGTAATCCCATGTCTCATAGGTAAGTACCCTTTCTTCGATTGCTCCATGCTAAACCTCTTTAGCATCTTGTCTATGTATGTCGATTGACTGAGACCAAGCAACCTCTTGGATCTATCTCTATAGATCCTAATTCCCAGAATATAGGTTGCCTCTCCTAAATCTTTCATGGAGAAACTTTTGGACAGCCATACCTTTATAGTTTGTAGTAAAGGTATGTCGTTTCCCATCAACAATATGTCATCCACATAATGTTAGTGTATGCCCTAAAACCAAGATGGTTTAAGGTGTTTTATATTTACACTTATTTATGTTATATTTATTCATGTGGTATTTTTCTTTATCATCTATACTTGTATTTCCATGTTACTTGTTTAATTGATAAAGTCCTTAGAATATTGATTATGTATTAGAGATTGTAAGGGGTTACAATTATGAGACTCTAATACATAAAGTCATATTCTTAAATATCCCTAGTCATAGTATTAATGAGATTGGACATCATTAATACGGATAGACTAGCACATACTTTGCCTCTACTTATGGTAAGTAGTAGTTGATCTCATTGACTATGGTGTGCGTGACACTTAAGCTGGTATGTGGATGCTTGTTTGAGAACAAGTTCATTGGGTTGATCCGCCAAGAGTTTTAACTATAGTGCCAATGGTTAAACTCTTAATGGCAATGGTGTAAGTGATCCTTTGACTTGAGATTACCATAGTATCTTGAGTGTGGATTCCTATACTTTGACTCTATTCCTCGGTGCCTGTAAAAGGGTAGCTCATAGGTTAGAGATTGGGTATAGTTTGAAGCATGGAAAGATAGTGAGTAATCAATATAGGATTCACCACTCCTTAATAGGAGAGTATATCCCTATATGGCCACTTGTTGGAAATGTTAACTCATAAATCTTCTGCAGAAGTGATAGTATAACTTGGAAGTAGTTTCAAGGTTTTTACATCATGGAGAGTTATATTTCCGGAACAAGAGAATATATATTAGTCATTATTAAAGTATGCACTATACTTTTAGACTAATTGGGATATAGTGTGGTGAAAGGATATTAATTACACGATAACATTGTCATTGAAGGGTATGGTCTACCATATGACTTTCCTATTCACTTGGGTGGTCATGATGCATTGCTAGACGCCACTCATGATCTATAAGTATGAATTGATTAATTAGTGAATTAATGATAAATTAAAAGTGTTTAATTTATCTAGCTCAATTAATGAGTTATAATTTATACTTATTGCCAACGTGAATGGAACCTAATGGGTCACACACATAAAGAACAAAATCTTTGGGTTAAAATGTAATAAACATAAGTATGAGATACTTATGGGGTTAATTTATGAGATAAATTAACTTAAAGGACTTATTTATAAATATTCTAAGTCTTGCAGGAAATTTGTTTCCTAAAAGAAATAAAGAAACTAATTAGTTTCCTTATGGAATAGATTTCCTAAAGGAGAAGGATTAGCTTAAAGTAAGTTACCTAAACCTTCTTGGTTTCTAATTAGCCTTATTTCCTAAAAGACTAGAATACTTCCTCTATAAATAGGTTCATGCTTTGACTCTTGAATTGTTGTTGCTACACAAAAAGAAAACATAGTGAGAGAAAATAGAAAAAAGAAAAGGCACGCCTCTCTCTCTCTCTCTTGGCGTCTCTCTCTCTCTCTCCTAAGTGTTAGGGTTTTTCTTCTTCTTGTGTTCTTAAATAATTCAAGGGAGCTAGCACTCAAAAGTCAAAGCAAGCAAGCCTACAAGGTTCCCAAAGAAGTTGTTCATGTGGATATCGTTAGAGGCTCTACGCTTGGAGGGCTTTTCGTGGTAGATCAAACATCTTCTTCCAAGGATCTTTGCCTAGAAGCATAGAAATCTTCTGTGCTTAAGGTAATCTTCATGCAAACCCCCTTGTAAATCATATAGATATGTCAAAGAGATCCATGGTTAAGGTAATAAATTTTTATTTTTCCGCTGCGTTACCTATGCTATTACCTTACACATAAAGTATTAAGAAAATGACAGTGCTCCCACTCACCTTCTTGTATACACAAGGCTCGTCTTCATTCTTAAGAAAACCAAACTCTTTGATTGTCTCATCAAAATGAATGTTCCAACTCCTTGAAGCTTGCTTGAGTCCATAAATAGACTTTTGTAGCTTGCATACCTTATGACTATCAATGGAGTCAAAACCCTCAGGTTGTGTCATGTACACATCCTCTTGCAAATTCCCGTTAAGGAATGCAGTCTTGAAATCCATTTGCCAAATCTCATAGTCATAATAAGCAGCTATGGCAAGCAAAATCCTTATAGATTTAAGCATAGCTACCGGCGAAAAAAGTTTCTTCAAAGTCAATTCCTTGCCTTTGTTTATAACCTTTTGCCACTAACCTTGCTTTATAGGTAACAATATTACCATCCATGTCAGTCTTTCTTTTAAAATCCCACTTGTACCCTATGGGTTTTATTCCTTCAGGTGGCTCGACCAAGGTCCATACCTTGTTCTCGTACATGGAATCCATTTCGGATTTCATGGCTTCGCGCCATTTCAAAGAGTCTACATTAGACATAGCTTCTTCGTAGCTAGTAGGGTCATCATCATCTATGACCAACACATCATTGCTCTCGCTAATGAGAAATCCATATCTCTCAGGAGGATAACGTGTTCTACTAGATTTTCGAAGTTCTTGTTGATAGGATCCAAGGAGCACCTACATATGTGAAGCATTGCCTAGCACGTTTCAAGCTAAAAGGACAGTCATTCATCAATGATATAGGCGTGCATGAATCCTATCCAAGTGTTGCATACGAGTTGAGCATGAATGTTGGGCTTGAGTTACGTGATGATCAAGCTAGTTGATTGGGCCAAGGTTTAATATATTGGCTTTGGATCAAATCTAATTATAAAGATAGCCCAATTAAAGGTTCTAAGTTGTCCATAACAAGCATACAAGGGGCTGGTTACTTGGGCTCACTTGGAGGGCTCTTAAACTTGCAAGATGGAGGCCAAATAGTGCACAATGGAGACGTCCAGCCCAAGGAGACTTTTATGGACGAATTTTAATATTTTCTAGAGCTTATTTTTTTGTTTTGTTAGTTTTCCAAATTTTTTACAAATTGTTTTAGTTAATTTTCCAAATAGTTGAGTATTTAGTTTTTAGTAGTTGTCTTAAACTTCAAGTTCTAGAATTCTCTTGTAAGCCTATTTATAGGTCTTCATAATTCAATGAAATAATCAGATTATTCCTCAAAAATTCGTATGAATAGTGTGTGCTCTTTTTAAGAGTGTTTTCTTGGTTCTTGGAATAGAACTACTCTTGTCTTATCAATCCTTAGATTGTGGCGACAACAAACCCTAGCTTAGAGTTCATTCTTTCGCGTTTGATCAAGTCTTTAGAACTTTAGTTTAGGCATATTGAACTCGCTCACATTGGTCCTAAATTAGAGTTTTAGAACTTAGTTCTTCATTGGAGAAGGGTTCGAAGCAAACAACTTGGATTCATCAAGCGGTCTTGGCAATCTCACTACCCTTGCGCACATCACTTGTGTAACTCGAGCTTCCGACTGCGCCTCATCAACATGTGGCATAAGCTCTTGTTCCAACTGTTGACTACTTTGTGGTTCTTGAATTTCTTCAAGTTCTATTTTGCTCCCACTACTTCTTTCAAGAATAAACAATTTTTCTAGAAAAGTAGCATATCTTGAAACAAACACCTTTTGCTCAAGAGGATTGTAGAAGTAGTATCCACAACTCTCTCTAGGATACCCCACAAACAAGCATTTGTCAGACTTAGCCTCTAGCTTGTCTGACATGTTTCGCTTCACATAAGCAGAACATCCCCAAATCTTTAAATGATTAAGATTTGGTTTCTTACCATACCAAATCTCATAAGGTGTGGTATCAACAGATTTTGATGGAACACGGTTGAGTATATAGGAGGCCGAATCTAAGGCATATCCCCAAAACGAACTAGGAAGTGATGCATGACCCATCATGGAACGTACCATATCTAATAAAGTACGATTTCTCCTTTCAGACACACCATTTAGTTGTGGCGTGTATGGAGAAGTCCATTGAGGAATAATCCCATTTACCTCTAGATATAGTTGGAACTCTTGACTTAAGTATTCTCCACCTCGATTAGATCTAAGTGTTTTGATACTCTTGCCATGTTGTTTCTCAACTTCAACTTTAACGACTTTGAACTTTTCAAAGGCCTCGGATTTGTGCTTCATTAGAAACACATAACCATATCTAGAATGGTCATCCGTGAAAGTGATGAAGTAGGAGAAACCACCTCTAGCATGGATCGACATTGGGCCACAAACATCAGTATGTATAAGCCCAAGAAGATCACTAGCACGTTCACCCTTTCCAGAAAAAGGTGTCTTGGTCTTCTTACCAAGTAAACAAGATTCGCATGTCCCAAATGATTCATAATCAAATGAGTCCAAGTATCCATTTTTATGTAACTTGGATATGCGTTTCTCATTTACATGACCAAGTCTACAATGCCAAAGGTATGTTTGGTTAACAATATCTAATTTTTGTTTCTTGGTGTTTATGTTGAGAATGGACTTTTGTTCATCTAGAATATATAAACCATTAATTAATGTACCAGTACCATAAGTAATACCATCACGTGAAAAAGAACAACTTTTATTCCTTTGAATGATGGTAAAACCATCCAAATCTAACAATGAGATAGAAATGATGTTCTTTGTAAGTACGGGAACAAAATAACAGTTTCTCAATTCTAAATTAAGCCCAGTGGGCAAAGAGAGTACATAGGTTCCTACGGCTAATGCAGTAACTCTTGCTCCATTCCCTACGCGTAGCTCGACCTCTCCCTTTGCTAGGAATCTACTATCTTTAAGACCCTGCATATTATTACAAATATGAGATCCAGATCCGGTATCTAATACCCATGAGTCTTGGTTAGTAGACAAATTAATCTCAATCATAAACATACCAGAGGTTGAAGCTTCACCAAGCTTCTTTGACTTTAGAGAGTCAAGGTAGGCCTTGCAATTCCTCTTCCAATGCCCATCTTGTCCGCAATGGAAGCATGTGCCTTTGGGTTTGTCCTTTTTAACCCCACCCTTAGGCTTGGTTCTCTTCTTCTTGGACTTCTTAAGCCCAGAATTGGGCTTCTTTTTCTTGGAGCCCGAGACAAGCATAACGGTACCCTTCTCCTTCTTAAGATTAGGCTCAACAATCTTGAGCATGTTCATCAATTCAGTCAACGTGCACTCAACTTTTCGCATGTTGAAGTGCAGAATGAATTGTGAATAGCTCTTAGGGAGGGACTGAAGAATTAAGTCAATGCTTAACTCATTGTCAGAAATGTGTCCCAGATCAGCTAATTTTTCAATTAGCCCAATCATCTTCAGTACATGGGTAGTCACTGAAGATCCCTCTGCCATCTTGCATTGATAAAGCTCCCTTGAGGTCTCATACCTCTCAGTCCTAGCTTGTGCATCGAACATTTCTTTTAAGTGCACAATCATGGACAGAGCATCCATCTTAAGATGTTGCTTTTGCAATGCAGGGGACATAGCAGCTAACATGATACATGTTGTAGCATCATTGTCGGCTTTGTGCATCTCATATGCATCTATGTCCTCTTGTGATGTAGTAGTGGGTGGAGGAGGGGGCATGGGTTTATCGAGGACATACTCAATTTTTTCATGTTTGAGAACAATTCTCAAATTGATATTCCAGTCCTCAAAGTTGGTTTCATTGAGTTTGTTGTCAAGAATCGGTCGCAAATTCACGTTAGACATTCCACAAAAAGTAAAGACAGAAAATAAGTATTTGTTTTATGTTATATGCAAACCAAAAATGTGGATTCGTAAATTTATTTGGTTTGCTCCCACTATTTTACTTCAAATCAATAACCCTCAATGTTGATTCGGAAATCCGTTGGAGATTTCTAGTGGGCTAGGATCCCATCTAATTAGCTTTGGGTTTGACGGAGGCCAATGCCCCAAAGATAAATTCGATTAGGTAGATAACTATTTATCAATCACAACCCTTGTGACTCCTAGATAGTTGGGTATCAACTCTTTGAAATTTACATCTTATGTATTACCCAACATTGCCTCAAAAAATATCATAACATTGACGGAGGCCAAACTCGTTATGTAATTTTTGTTAAGTCAAACCCATTATTCGGAGATCACATCTCATAACACAAACATATTCCGAGTAAGGTGACCTTGACAGAGGCCAACGTGTCAACCTTAATAGGAACTCATCGTTTTTGTTATAATAATGGAAGGCAACTTAAATAGATGACCTAATATTTGATATTGAGGAATTTTAGTTTAAAATAATGTCTCATCATATGATGCAATTAAAATATATCAATCATATAAAATAAAAGCATAATAAACGTGGATGATTATGGACTTTAACTAATAATATTTTCTTCGAGCCTTGAAGAAAATATTTGGTTAAAAATTCCTAGGGGACGTCTCAACTCTTTGATGTGCCTCCTTGGTTACTCCTTGATGCCACCTCCATCTTCTTGTACATTACATATGTAATTCTAGTCTATACAATTCAAAATTAAACCTATTCCTGACCTATACTTTGTACATTACAAGTATTGATTAAGAAACCTCGATTTACATTCGAGGGGAGTTTAGGTGAGAAGAGAATTACATCAGAAAATAGAGAGGGAAGGACACGCAGGCCCTATTTATAAAACCAATACAAGCCAACCATAAAAGAAGTAATAACCATTCAATCGCATTGGTCGAGTCCATAATCATCCACCATGCCATCATACTATTTAACAATTAAATAAATTAATTTATTTAATTCTAGTCATAAATCATATGGTCTAAATAGTATAGATTAATGCTCTTGAAATTTATTTGTCTCAAAAATATAGTTATAGAAGGTATAGGTTTCCAAATTTTAACTTTCCAAATCTTAACAATTAAAATTGGAAAGTGTTTTATTTGAGAAATTATCAAAATTCGCGTTCTTTCAAAAAATAGGAAAAATCCCGCTAGGTTTCTGCCTACAAACCACGCGACAAAACGTGCGCAGGTTCATCCGCGGTTTGTAACCCGCGCGACAAACCGTGCGCGGTTTCATCCGCGGTTTGTGGACAGAAGTTACGGGATTTTGACCGCGGGTCAAAACGCGCGCGAGTTTTCGCGCGATTTGTGTCCAGAAAATACGATCTTTGAAATTCTTTGGCATTTTTCAAAACTCTTTTGAATCAAAACATGTTAAAACCCTTTTAGCATGTTAAAAAATAATTTAGAAACCATAAAAACAACTTTAAGAACTCATCTTAATTATTTAAAACACTTTTAAACAATCAAGAACTTTTCTTAAAAATCAAACTCTTGATTTTTCTAAAACAATTTTGAGACAAATTTCATCAAGAACAAACCATCCATATTTATGACAATTAAATAAACACAAATCATATAGATATAATCAAAGAAGGCTCTGATACCACTGTAAGGTAATAGCATAGGTAACGCAGCGGAAAAATAAAAATTTATTACCTTAACCATGGATCTCTTTGACATATCTATATGATTAACAAGAGGGTTTGCATGAAAATTACCTTAAGCACAGAAGATTTCTATGCTTCTAGGCAAAGATCCTTCGAAGAAGATGTTAGATCTACCACGAAAAGCCCTCCAAACGTAGAGCCTCTAACGATATCCACACGAACAACTTCTTTGGGAACCTTATAGGCTTGCTTGCTTTGACTTTTAAGTGCTAGCTCCCTTGAATTATTAAGAACACAAGAAGAAGAAAAACCTAACCCTTAGGAGAGAGAGAGAGAGACGCCTAGAGAGAGAAAGAGGCGTGACTTTTTCTCTTCAATTTTTCTCTCACTAGTTTTCTTTTGTGCTACAATAATAATGATTCAAGAGTCAAAGCATGAACCTATTTATAGAGGAAGTAATCTAGTCTTTTAGGAAATAAAGCTAATTAGAAACCAAGAAGGTTTAGGCAACTTACTTTAAGCTAATCCTTCTCCTTTAGGAAATCTATTCCATAAGGAAACCAATTAGTTACTTTATTTCTTTTAGGAAACTAATTTCCTGCAAGACTTAGAATATTTATAAAAAAGTCCTTTAAGTTAATTTATCTCATAAATTAACCCCATAAGTATCTCATACTTAACTTAATTACATTTTAATCCAAAGATTTTGTTCTTTATGTGTGTGACCCGTTAGGTTCCATTCACGTTGGCAATAAGTATAAATTATAACTCATTAATTGAGCTAGATAAATTAAACACTTTTAATTTATCATTAATTCACTAATTAATCAATTCATACTTATAGATCATGAGTGGCGTCTAGCAATGCATCATGACCACCCAAGTGAATAGGAAAGTCATATGGTAGACCATACCCTTCAATGACAATGTTACCGTGTAATTAATATCCTTTCACCACACTATATCCCAATTAGTCTAAAAGTATAGTGCATACTTTTAAATGACTAATTTATATTTTCTTGTTCCAGAAATATAACTCTCCATGATGTATAACCTTGAAACTACTTCCAAGTTATACTATCACTTCTGCAGAAGATTTATGAGTTAATATTTCCAACAAGTGGCCATTAAGGGATATACTCTCCTATTAAGGAGTGGTGAATCCTATATTGATTACTCACTATCTTTCCATGCTTCAAACTATACCCAATCTCTAACCTATGAGCTACCCTTTTACAGGCACCGAGGAATAGAGTCAAAGTATAGTAATCCACACTCAAGATACTATGGTAATCTCAAGTCAAAGGATCACTTACACCATTGCCATTAAGAGTTCAACTATTGGCACTATAGTTGAAACTCTTGGTGGATCAATCCAATGAACTTGTTCTCAAACAAGCATCCACATACCAGCTTAAGTGTCATGCACACCATAGTCAATGAGATCAACTACTACTTACCATAAGTAGAGGCAAAGTATGTGCTAGTCTATCCGTATTAATGATGTCCAATCTCATTAATACTACGACTAGGGATATTTAAGAATATGACTTTATGCATTAGAGTCTCATAATTGTAACCCTTACAATCTCTAATACACAGTCAATATTCTAAGGACTTTATCAATCAAACAAGTAACATGGAAATACAAGTATAGACGATAAAGAAAAATACCACATGGATAAATATAATATATAAAACACCTTAAACCATCTTGGTTTTAGGCATACACTAACATTCCGTACACGTGCGCGCATCAGAAGGAGAAGGAGAGAATAAAAGAGAAGAAAGAGGAGGAGAGTGAGAGAAAATGCACAGAAGAGAATCGGAGATCTGGAACAGAGAATAGATGAAATAGAAAAGGGAAGAAGGGAGTACAGAGAGGAAAGAGAGAGAGACAATGGCGGGAGAAAAATAGAAGAAAAAGGAAAAACAGAGAAAGTAAAGAGAAAAGAGATAGAGGGCACACGACAGAGAGAGAACAGAAAAGAGAAAAGAACAAAAGAAAATAGAGAAGGGGAAGAGAGAGAGAATCGGAGAATCAGGGGAAGAAGAAGGGAAAAAGAAATAGAAGCTGAGATTTGGGGATGGGTATTTGATTTGGGAATTTTGAAAAAAAAATTGTTTAAGAAAATTTGGAAGCCAAATTGTTTGGTTTGAAATTTGATTTTCTTTTCCTTCTTGTTTTAAGAAAACTGATTGTTGGAATTTGGAGAATGTTTAAATTCTTGGTATGATTTTTAAGAGAAAGTTATTAATATGATCCAAGTGGCGAAAGCTCAAGTAGATGGGGGCATTCGAGTGATCACTAGTGCATCACCAATGCATAGGGCCTTAGTCACCCAAAATAGAGGCTTAGAGGCGTCAAGAATGGTCAAAAGGAGCAAAAGGAAGAGGCCATCCAAGGTTGGGACGAGTACACCTGCAAAAGTTCAGAAGAAGACACGTAAAAAAAGCCATCAGAAAGTTTCTGATAAAGGCCGTGAGCAAGGCCACGCCGCAGCATTCCCTACGGCCTCCATCAGAAACTTTGCCAAGTCGAGATGATGTTCTGATGAAGGCCGCACCGAAGGCTGTCCCACAGCCTACCCCGCAACCTTGGTCCACAACTTTACGATTTTATTTATTTTATGCATTTTTACATAGTTTTTAACGTGTAATAGACTAGTTACTTTTGATATTGGCTATTTAGGGTATTTTTGCCTACATAAGGCTAATTATTATCATTGTTTAGATAGATTATTGGAAGTTGAATAAAATTACGAGAGTTTTTCCTCTCTGATTCTCTTTGTGAGATTTGTGAGTTCCATGAGCGATTCATGAATTCCATTGATATCCTTGAGTTCTAACCAACGTGTGGGGTTAGGGTTTGGGATCCTTTATCAATCTCATTTCAATTCTTGAATAGAATTGGGGTTAGATTGTTCCTAGATACACAAGAATGATCCTTTGGGAGGGTTGTCGTGTGGATCGCGATTGTTGTGCAAGTTTCCATTACGTGATTAACGAGGGGTCTTGGGGCAGATCGCATCAGTGATTTAGAATAAGTTTTGGTTTAACTCATCCTAATTATTTGGTTGGTTGATTGTTTTGTTTGTTTCTGATTTGGATTAGTTTAGTTCAAATTGATAATTGATTTAGGCCAACCAAGTCGTTTAGTTAATCAATTAAATTTTAGTGTAATTTGATTTATATTTTACGTATTTTACTACAAAGATAGACATTTATGTTTAGCCCTTTGGTCTTGTTTATTATCATTGTGCCCCGGGAATTTTTACTTTATGTAGTTAAGTATTTATCCTTTTATAGGTTTGACCCACTAGATTTTACTTTCTTTCAATTAGGTCCTCTATCCTTGCATCATTCCCACTTAATATTGCTAGAATTTTATTTGTTGCCCCCTTTTTCTTAGCTTTAATTTACATTTTGTGCACCTTGTTAGAATTTATGTTTTGCTCCCCCTAATTGGTTAGAAGTTATGTTAAGCCCTCCATTTGACAGAATTTACTTCCTTATATTTTGTTTATCCAAAGCAATCGTACCTTGACATGTCTGTGTGTGTGTTTTTTTTTAAGCATTGGTACCGGGTCTTCAAAGAGGTATCCCTATTACTTGTTAATTTCTTGTAATTTCTTTTTATGTGCTCCTATGTGATCATTTTTCATACACTTTCTTCATGTGTTTATTATTTTACAAGCTTTCTGCGTATTTATTTACTTTATGTTATTTAATTTCAAATTTTATTATTTTGGTAAAAATGTAATATTTTTGTATTTAGCTAGTCAATGTAATAATTAGATTACTTTCCTTGCGCATTTTTACAAATATTTGTATATTTAGATAGCAAGTATAATAGATAGATCATTTTACTTTCCCCCTAAAATCATAGCTAATTCCCCCGGTGTAATAGTTAGGACTTATGTACTCTTGTGTGCTTGTGTGCTTATATGTTTTACTGTTTTCCTTAGGGTTTTGCATCTAGAATATCATGCTTATGTGCTATGTGCTTCTACGTGTTATTACATGTTTATTTGCTTTTTATTCATGTTTTACTATTTTAATTCATGTTTTATCAGTTTTGTTACTTGGTCACCACACTAGTCCAATGCTAGTTGTGGTTTTCTCGCTTCTCAGCTAGTCCAACGCTAGACTCTTAGGTCATTTTTGTAATAATTTCACTCCCTGTGTGCATTTCATACCATTTCACACACATTTTCCTTTTTTTAGAAATTTCCATATTTGCATGGTTTTTAGTATATATTTTATTATTATTACCTATTTTTACATAAACTCATTATATGACACTTAAGTTGCATTTCACCTAGATGTTAGGTCATTTTGTTTTGCTCCAATTAGAAATAGTCGACTACTTACATTGGAAGCAGTGGATTGACATGTCATTCCCCCCTCTGTGAGTAGAAAAATATTAGTCACGAGTTATTAGTCCCCCGTACCCATTATGTTGCATTCCCCACTTTCTTCACCTATCTATTATCTATAGTACTATTTTTCTTTTTCTTTTTATATTTCATTCTGCATCTACACTCGTGACTCACTCGAGGTCTCGACTCGGGTTTCACAATTAATGCGATAAGCTCGACCAAGCCTTGGCAAAATATTTTGACCGTCCCGATACTCACATTTAGATTTAGGATTCACATTCATATAGACACATCCAAATGCAGTAGAATTTAGTATTAGCTTAGGAAAATTCGATTAAACCTCACAACTAGCCTCGACTAGGTGGAAAGAGTGCCTTAGGCACAAGCCTTTACCTTCCCTTTCTTCAAATGCTACTCCTGGACCTTTTTCTCTCATTTTTTCATAGGCTAGAGTCAAAAAAGGGTTTTTAAATGCTTTTTCTAAATATTTTATCTTTGTTTCGTTTTGTTAAACGATTTTTTGGATGACTTGGTACACCCAAACTCAATACCAAGTGGTGACTCCATTTTTTTCAAATAAAACGCTTTTTCACAAGTAGTTGGCCAAAACTGTCACATTTTTTAGTCCCAACCTTATTTTGTTTTTCAAAATACCATTTTTTTCTAAAATACATTTTTATCACCAAAATTCTGATTTTCCCACACACACACAGTTTTTCCAAAAACTTGCTTTTCGAAAAGGGTCACCAGACCAGACCGTCTTTCAGGGCATGATAGTCACGAATCGACCTGTGCACAATTTTTTATTTTTAAGGATGCAATATTCATATTTTTAAATAAACCCTTTTTCAAATTATTTGGCCAAACTGTCGCATTTTTAGTCCCAGCCTTGTTTTATTTTTCAAAATATTATTTTTCTACAAATACATTTTTTTGACGAAAAACTCAATTTTCTCACACACGTACGGTTTTCCAAAAACCGTTTCGAAAATGGTCACCGTGCATGGTGCATTTTTCAGGGCATGACAAAGATATAGTAATGAAATTTGATTCAAAATCTTGAAAAAATCTTCCTTGAGCTTTGTGATATCTTCTAGAGCAGACCAAAATGCATCTGGATATTGGAATTATCTGCAAAAGAGGTGTGAACATGCTGCAAGTTAAGAGGAGTTGAAATGTCACTTTTTGTATAGGATCCATTGATGAGATCCACAAAAAGTTGTAGCCCTTTCCAACACCACAAAAATCAGATCATTTGGAGGTCTGGAGGCTAAGGTATGGCCAAAATACTAAGACATGGTCGGAAGAGCATCAGAACACAAACGTACTTTAGTAATTTGGCATTTTAGCTATGAAAATGTGAGAATTGGATTTTGATCTATCATAAGAATTGTAGAACATCCTCTTAGCTTTAAAATTCAAGATGAATCATCTTAATCCAATTTTTGTAGCTCAAGTTATTGTCAAAATACTAAAATGTGTCATTGTCACCAAACTATTTCTTATCCAATTCTACTTCTTCTATTGCTTCTTTGCACCATATCTTTTGTTGGTTATTCCTTTGATTCCCTTGAGACCTTTTTCCACAATTGAAACCATAATTTTCTTGGTAAAATTGATGTAGAAAAAATATTTCAAAAATTACCAAACTTAAGTTATACAAAGGTACAATCTTAAATCAACCTTGAATTTGATATTGCTTGTGCTCAATTGACCCAAATTGTATTTAATCATCATTTTCTTGCAAATTCACATAAACTTGTGCGTTAATTTGCTCAAAATAATAATTTTGCCTCAAAACTCTAATTTTCAAACTAAATGTCTAATTTTGGAGCAATCCTTGACTTGATGAAAATTTATGAAAATAAGCCATTTTTATATCTTTTTTTTTTCGCAAACCCTGTACATGAGGGTGGGATGCCAACTCAAATTTTATTAAAATTAAGCAAATGAGTACATTACTAGAGCGGGCATAAAACCTTACCTCTAAAAGGATTAAAGGAAAAGAAAGGTAAGGAGTACTACTCCTTATTACAAAAAGAGTAAATAAAAGCAAAGCATAAAAAACCAAACTAAGCAAACAACTATTTAACATCTATGGAAGTGAAATGATGGAAAAGTTAATTGATCCAAGCGAACAGCACCACGAGCTTCTTTTGGAAGTTTTACAAAGCTAGAAAAAATAGTTAGGTTGATACAATTAAGCCCCCCTTTTGATAAGACATCAGTAGGAGAGTTTGTTTGCCTGTAGCAATGAGACATAGAAATAAAATACTACTGAAATTTGCTAATTTCCTCAAGTAAAAATTGCAATGAGGGCAACAATATATTCCCTTTACAATATTGACTAGGGAAAGTGAGTCTGATTCCAAGTAAAAATTTGAAATCCCCTTTTCCATGCACAACTTAATGTCGTATGATAATTACCAAATTGTAGTGGTTTTTAGTAGTATTTTGGTTAGACTTTATAGGGTTTTCATTAGTTTCTCTCTATTTACTTGCTATTTCTTCTTATCTTTTAGTTAATAGCTAAATAGTGTGTAAGTGCTATTTATTTGTGTTATTCTTGTGTTTTGTAGGATTTATGCATTCCATTACCAATTTGGATGATAACTAATAGATATTTTGAGATGATTTGAAGTTGGTGATGAGTTGAAGTCAAGAAACCGTCAAAGAGGTGCAAAAAAAAATAGGGGAAGAAGAATTGGAAAGGAAACTATTTGGCAACCTGGACATGTTTCAGTGTTTTGGTAATAACTTGAGTTAGAGATATTGGATTGGGATGATTCTTGATGAATTTTGAAGCTAAGAAAATGATCTACAATTCATATGAGATGTCAAAGTCCAATTCTCACATTTCCATGGTTAAAATTCCAAGTTACTGAAACACATTTGTACTTCAAGGCTGTTTTGAATAATTCTTAGTATTTTGACTATATCTCAGGCTACAGAGTTTCAAATGACTTGATTCTTGTTGTGTAAGAAAGCTAAAACTTTTATGTTTTAACGAAAAGCTAATTTTTCTGTCTTTGAGGTCAAATATGATATAGAAAAGAAAATAAATTTTCTAGCCTCAGCCGTGACATCACCGGCGCTGCAGGTGATAGCGCGGCTGGGATCAAAATGTCACTAGCATGCTAGTCACGGACACGACCGTGCTCTATTGGCGCTGTAGCTCTATTTCGACAATCTACAATTGTCATTGTTTTGTGTGGAATCTTTTAGAGGGAGAACCCTAACACTTGGGGGAAGAAACCACACGCATCACACACGTCATATACGCACTTTTTGCACATGTCTAGAGAGATGTAGAGAGGAGAAAGCAAGAGTAAAGGGATAACTCGAGGGCTTTAATGATGCAAATCAAGAAGAAGACTTTATCAAGATTCAAGAAAGTAGCATGAGAATGAGTCTTATTTTTCTTTTCTTGTCTATTGTTGGGTTTTCTCTTGCAATTATGAATTGAGTTGTTGATGCATTCAACGGAAGAGTAGACGGCCCAATACTCTCGAAAACCAAGTATGCAACCCGCATCTTCTTGATTCCTTCGTAACTTGTCGAAGACCCCAAAAACAACTCAGATTTTTTTGTAAGGTAATAAGGGGAGTAACGCAGCGGAAAATTTAAAAATTTATTACCTTAGCCATGGATCTCTTTGATGTAATCTATACGATTAAAGGGTGTTTAGCACAAATACCTCAAGCATAGAAGGTTTCTATGCTTCAAAGGGCAAGATCCTATTCGATGAAGGTGTTGATCTACCATGAAAAGCCCTCCAAGTGTCGAGCCTCCAACGGTATCCACACGAACATGATCTTTAGGAACCTTTGGGCTTGCTTGCCTTGCCTTTTGAGTGCTAGCTCCCTTGAATGATACATGAAGAACACAAGAAGAAGAAAGAAGTTGAAACCCTAACAATTAGGGATGCAGGTGTGGCGTTTTTCTTGGAGAGAAAAACGCCACCAAGCTCTCAATTTTTCTCTCTCTAAATTTTGTGTTATGTTTCATCAATCTTTCAAGAGTCAAGGCATTGGACTTATTTATAGATGTAGTATCCTAGTCTTTAAGGAAACAAGAGCAATTGGAAACCAAGAAGGTTTAGGAAGCTTACCTTAAGCTAATCCTATTCCTTTAGGAAACCAATTCCAAAAGGAAACCAAATAGCTTCTTAATTCCTTTTAGGAAACTAATTTCCATCAAGACTTAGAATATTTATAAATAAGTCCTTTAAGTTAATTTATCGCATAAATTAACCCCATAAGTATCTTATACTTATCTTAATAACAATTAAACCCAAAGACCATGTTCTTATTGTGTGTGACCCATTAGGTTCCATTCACGTTGGCAATAAGTACAAATTATAACTCTTTAATTAATTAATTAAGAGCCAGATAAATTAACACTTTAATTTATCATTAATTCCCTAATTAATTAATTTGTACTTATAGATCATGAGTGGCGTCTAGCAATGCATCATGACCACCCAAGTGTAATAGGAAAGTCATATGGTAGACTACACCTATCAATGACAATGTTACCGTGTAATTAATATCCTTTCACCACACTATATCCCAATTAGTCTAAGAGTGTAGTGCGCACTCTTTAAATGACTAGTTAATGATTTCTTGTTCCCGAAATACAACTTTCATAAAAGTATAACCTTGAAACTCTTTCAAGTCATACTTTCACTTTTGCGCAAAAGATTCTTTAAGTCATATTTCAACAAGTGGCCAATCCGGGATATACTCTCCTATAATAAGGAGTGGTGAATTCTATATTGATTACTCACTATCCTTCCATGCTTCATACTATACCCAATCTCTACCGTATGGGCTACTCTTTTACGAGCACCGAGCAATAGAGTCAAAGCATAGCAATCCACACTCAAGATACCATGGTAATCTCAAGTCTAAGGATCACTTACACCATTGCCATTAAGAGTATAATTCATAAGCACTAAGAATAGTAACTCTTGGCGGATCAATCCAATGAACTTGTTCTCTAACAAGCATCCACATACCAGCTTAGGTGTCGCACACCATAGTTGACGAGTTCAACTACTACTTACCATAAGTAGAGGCAAAGTATGTGCTAGTCTTCCCATATTAATGATGTCCAATCTCATTAATACTACGACTAGGGATATTTAAGAATATAACTTAATGTGTAATAAGAGTCTCATCATTGTAACTCTTACAATCTCTTATACACAGTTAATATTCTATGGACTTCATCAAATAAACTAGTAATATAAATAACAAGTATTAAATGACAAAGAAAATGCCACATATATAAGTATAACACGAAATAAGCGTAATAAAAATCCCAAAAACCAACTTGGTTTTAGGGCATATACTAACATTTTTTACCTCAAATTCAACCAGATTTGTTGAACTCCCCCCTTTAAGAAACGATTCTAGACCCCTAACCAACAACGTGGTATAGACACCTAGTCGAGAATATTATTGGACAGATTCAAACCCTCAAAGATGAACTCTAAGCGAGATTCTTGAATACTTAACAAGAACTTGTCAATGATGCAAGAGTAGTTCTTTTCACCCAAAGAACTAAGGGAAAACTCAATTTGCTCTCAAGCACAATTGAAGAAAATGTAATATCATTAATCTTGAACTTGTTAATATTGTTCACAAGAAAACCCTTATATAGGGCATAACTTAAACATGAAATAAGAAAGTACTAGTCACTAGCTGTAGCCTAACACAAACGACTAAAGATTAAAATCCAAAGATGTGTAAAAACAAATAAAGATGGATCTTCTGATCGTACCCGTGGTGGTACCCGCGGCGCAGGTACGAGCGCGGATTCGATGCGCTTCGAATTCCCTCAAGGTCAAACCTTCTGATCGTACCCGCGGCACATACCCGCGGCGTGGGTTGGGGCGCGGGTTCGATCAGAGGCTTTCGCTCTTCATGCTCCCACTTCTGATGGTAGCCGCAGAGGTACCCACGGCACAGGTTGGAGACGTAGGTTCGGTCAGAGACTTTTGGTCCTTCAACTCGAGTCCAAAGAAGGTGAACAGCTTCGTAGGTTCCATCCTCCTCCAAATATCTTCATCTTCATGTAACTCCAAGATCAAACCTTGCAAAGCTTACTTTAGTCTCTTAGCCCTCAACCTAGTCATTGGACCTCCCATGTCTTGAAAGGGGCTCTTGGCAGCACCTCCATGATCACGACCATTTATGTCCTCATCATTCCCTCCTTCCTCACGAAGATTCGCCCTCGAATCTCCTACATCATATAAAAAGAGATCAGCCACGTTAAATGTTGCACTAACATTACCATACTCACCTGGCAAATCTATCTTATAAGCGTTATTCCCAATCCGCTCAAGGACTTGAAATGGTCCATCTCCTCGTGGACTCAATTTAGATTTTCATTGTTGAGGGAAACGCTCCTTTCTTAAATAAATCCAAACCCAATCTCCAGGCTCGAATTGAACTTGCATTCTTTCATGGTTCGCTTGCTTGGCATATTGTTCATACTTCCTCTCAATATTAGCTTTAACTTTGGTATGCAAATCCTTGACAAAATCTGCCTTCCTCTTGCCATCCATGTCAACTTGCTCTCTAGAAGGCAAAGACAAGATATCCAAAGGTGTTAGAGGATTGAAACCATAAACAAATTCAAAAGGAGAATAAGAAGTAGAAGAATGGATAGTTCGATTATAAGCAAACTCTATGTGTGGCGAGCACTTCTCCCAATTCTTAAGATTGTGTTGGATGATTGCTCAAAGAAGTGTTGTGAGGGTACGATTAACCACTTCGGTTTGTCCATCTGTTTGAGGATGAGCAATAGTGAAAACAGCAATTTGGTCCCTAGTTTGCCCCAAAGAGTGCGCCAAAAATGACGAAGAAATTTGACATCACGATCACTCACAATGGTCCTTGGTAACCCATGTAGTCGAACAACCTCCTTAAAGAATAAATTTGCAATGTGAGTTGCATCGTTATTTTTAACACAAGCTACAAAGTGTGCCATCTTACTAAAACTGATCAACTACCACAAAAATGCTATCCTTGCAACTTTGAGAATGTGGAAGCCCTAGAACAAAGTTCATAGAAACATCAGTCCACGGAACGGTAGGAACAGGCAATGGACTATATTACCCATGAGGCATAACTTTGGATTTAGCTTTCCTACAAGTTGTACATTTAGTACAGAAAGCTTGTACATCACGTTTTATATGAGGCCAATAAAAGTGTTCATGCAAAATGTCTAAAGTCTTAACGACACCAAAATGCCCTATAAGACCCCTTTCATGAGCCTCACCAATCAACAAATCACGCATGGAACATAAAGAAATGCACAATTTGTCCTTTCTAAACAAGTAACCCTCATGTAAATAAAACCCTCCATGCATAGAACCCAACTGTGGCGATTTATTCATGCAATTGTGCCACACATCACCAAAATCCTGATCTCCCACGTAAGAATTTTTCAAGTGCTCAAAACCAAGTAATTTTGAATGCAAAGAAGTAAGAAGAGTATACTTACGAGATAATGCATCAGTAACAATATTCTCCTTACCTTGTTTATATTTGATGACATATGGAAAGGTTTCAATGAACTCGAGCCACTTAGCATGTCTCTTGTTCAACTTACCTTGAGACTTGAGAAATTTCAAACTTTCATGATCAGAATGTATAATGAACTCTTTTGGCCGCAAATAATGTTGCCAAGTTTGAAGAGCTCAAACCAAAGCATAAAGCTCTTTGTCATATGTTAAATAGCTCAGACTCGCCCCTTGAAGATTCTCACTAAAGTATGCAATTGGCCTAGAATTTTGCATCAAAACAGCACCTATACCAATTCCACTAGCATCACATTCGATTTCAAAAACTTTATCAAAGTTAGGCAAACTGAGTAATGGAGCATTAGTGAGTCTATCCTTTAACAAATTAAACGCTTCTTCATGCATTTTCTCCCACTTAAAAATAACATTCTTTTTAACAAGTTCATTTAAAGGTGCAGCAATTGTAGAAAAATCACGCACAAACCTTCTACAGAAACTTGCTAAACCATGAAAGGACCTTACCTCATTGGCATTGGTAGGAGTCGGCCACTCCCTTATGGATACCTTGGCTTCATCGACACTGATACCATTAGAGCTCATAACAAAACCAAGAAAGATAACAGAATCCATGCAAAAAGAACATTTTTCAAATTAGCAAACAATCGATTTTCTTTAAGCACATCAAAAATAGCACGCAAGTGCTCAACATGTTCTTGCAAGAACTTGCTATACACAAGAATATCGTCAAGGTAAACTACTACAAATTTCCCAATCAAATGACGAAAAACATGGTTCATCAACCTCATAAAAGTACTAAGAGCATTAGTCAAACCAAAAGGCATAACTAACCACTCATAGAGACCAAATTTAGTTTTAAAAACAGTTTTCCATTCATCACCCTCTTTCATTCGGATTTGATAGTAGCCACTTTTCAAATCAATTTTAGAAAACAATTGTGAACCATACAATTCATCCAACATATCATCTAACCTAGGTATAAGATGACGATACTTTACCGTGATTTTATTGATGGCTCAACAATAGACACACATTCTCCATGAACCATCATTTTTTGGCACGAGAATCACAGGCATGGAACACGGGCTAAGACTCTCGCGCACAAAGCCTTTCTCCAACGATTCATCTACTTGCCTTTGAATCTACTTCATTTCCTCGGGGTTAGCCCTATAAGCAGGACGGTTTGGAATGCTTGCTCCAGGCATGAAGTCTATTTGATACTCTATGCCTCTCAATGGTGACAGCCCACTTGGAACATCTTCAAGGAATAGCTCTTGGTATGCCAGTGTAAGGTAATAGCATAGGTAACGCAGCGGAAAAATAAAAATTTATTACCTTAACCATGGATCTCTTTGACATATCTATATGATTAACAAGGGGGTTTGCATGAAGATTACCTTAAGCACAGAAGATTTCTATGCTTCTAGGCAAAGATCCTTCGAAGAAGATGTTTGATCTACCACGAAAAGCCCTCCAAGCGTAGAGCCTCTAACGATATCCACATGAACAACTTCTTTGGGAACCTTGTAGGCTTGCTTGCTTTGACTTTTGAGTGCTAGCTCCCTTGAATTATTAAGAACACAAGAAGAAGAAAAACCTAACCCTTAGGAGAGAGAGAAAGAGACGCCTAGAGAGAGAGAGAGGCGTGCCTTTTTCTTTCTTCTATTTTCTCTCACTAGTTTTCTTTTTGTGTAGCAATAATAATTCAAGAGTCAAAGCATGAACCTATTTATAGAGGAAGTATTCTAGTCTTTTAGGAAATAAAGCTAATTAGAAACCAAGAAGGTTTAGGCAACTTACTTTAAGCTAATCCTTCTCCTTTAGGAAATCTATTCCATAAGGAAACCAATTAGTTACTTTATTTCTTTTAGGAAACTAATTTCCTGCAAGACTTAGAATATTTATAAATAAGTCCTTTAAGTTAATTTATCTCATAAATTAACCCCATAAGTATCTCATACTTATCTTAATTACATTTTAACCCAAAGATTTTGTTCTTTATGTGTGTGACCCATTAGGTTCCATTCACGTTGGCAATAAGTATAAATTATAACTCATTAATTGAGCTAGATAAATTAAACACTTTTAATTTATCATTAATTCACTAATTAATCAATTCATACTTATAGATCATGAGTGGCGTCTAGCAATGCATCATGACCACTCAAGTGAATAGGAAAGTCATATGGTAGACCATACCCTTCAATGACAATGTTACCGTGTAATTAATATCCTTTCACCACACTATATCCCAATTCAGTCTAAAAGTATAGTGCATACTTTTAAATGACTAATTTATATTTTCTTGTTCCAGAAATATAACTCTCCATGATGTATAACCTTGAAACTACTTCCAAGTTATACTATCACTTCTGCAGAAGATTTATGAGTTAATATTTCCAACAAGTGGCCATTAAGGGATATACTCTCCTATTAAGGAGTGGTGAATCCTATATTGATTACTCACTATCTTTCCATGCTTCAAACTATACCCAATCTCTAACCTATGAGCTACCCTTTTACGGGCACCGAGGAATAGAGTCAAAGTATAGCAATCCACACTCAAGATACTATGGTAATCTCAAGTCAAAGGATCACTTACACCATTGCCATTAAGAGTTCAACTATTGGCACTATAGTTGAAACTCTTGGCGGATCAATCCAATGAACTTGTTCTCAAACAAGCATCCACATACTAGCTTAAGTGTCACGCACACCATAGTCAATGAGATCAACTACTACTTACCATAAGTAGAGGCAAAGTATGTGCTAGTCTATCCGTATTAATGATGTCCAATCTCATTAATACTATGACTAGGGATATTTAAGAATATGACTTTATGTATTAGTAGTCTCATAATTGTAACCCTTACAATCTCTAATACACAGTCAATATTCTAAGGACTTTATCAATCAAACAAGTAACATGGAAATACAAGTATAGATGATAAAGAAAAATACCACATGGATAAATATAACATAAAAAACACCTTAAACCATCTTGGTTTTAGGGCATACACTAACAGCCTGCAACAATGAAACAACAACACCAGGAAGAGAGGAGTCAAATTCATTAGTAGAAAAGTAAATATCCTTATTCAAGATTACAAGTAGTTGTTGCTTTGCCAGCAACACGCTCTTAATCTCACTTTTTTCAGCATAAGCACTCACTTTTCTTCCCTCTCCTTTTTCGGTTTCCCCTATCTTTTTCCTTTCTTTCTTCTTTTCCTCACTCTTCTCTAGCTGTCTAGTTGACTCGTTTGAAGACCCCTCACCCTGTTCTTCTTTGACTTGTCTCGAACCTTGCATTTCTTGGTGATTCAAGGTTGATAAGCATAAGCCTCCATTGGCGTCAATGGCTTCAATATAAATTCCTTTTTCTTCCGAGTTAGGCGATAAATATTTCTATACCTATCATAGATAACACGCATATCAAATTGCCATGGATGACAAGCATGCATAGGAATAACATCACATAACACCTCATCCACATATCCCCCAATTTCAAATGACACTAGCACTTGTTTAGTTACCTTCACATCCTCAAAGTCAGTCAACCAATGCAAAAAATAAGGCTTTGGATGACGAATGGTAGGCAATTTCAACTTCTCCACAAACAATGTACTAGCCACATTGGTACAACTACCAGAATCTACAATAACACTACACACCTTGCCTTGCACCATGCATCGAGTGTGGAAAATATGCTCCCTATGCATCTCCTTCAGCTGAATGCTCAAAGATCTCCTATTCACCAAAATTTTCCCCTTAGGCGGATCAATCTCATTCACTTCCCCATGACACGAGTCATCATCACTAGGACCTTCAAGTGGAGGCATTTCATCATCACTTGAATGCTCACTTTCGACCTCCCCATTATCAAGAATAACCATGTTTCTCCTAGTTGGACGTTGAGAAGAGATATGTCCATACCCTTGACATTTGAAGCACCTAACATCCCTTTGCCTAGTAGAAACTTTGGTCTTACCCTTGCTTGGTGGCTTAGATGAAGAATTCTCATCCCTTGACTTATTGCTCATGAAACTTGACTCACCCTTCTTCCAAGTCTCCTTGGGCTTTTGTCGTGTTTGATCAAACTTTCTATCTTGTGAGTCCCTCCGTGTGCCACAATTTTGAGCCCCTACAAACCCTCGGCTCCTCTTGCTTTTGAGTTGGCGCTCCACCTTTTGTGCCTTTTCCACTAAGTCTTGAATCTCCACATAATGTTGTAATTTTACAATATCCGCAATTTCAGAGTTCAAACCAGCTATAAATCGGGCAATGGTGGCCTCTTCATCCTCTTGTATGTCAGCACGAATCAAGAGTGTCTCCAACTCCTTGTAGTATTCATCAACTGTGGAAGAACTTTGCTTCAAAATTTGAAGCCTCCTATGCAAATCTCGTGAATAGTGACTTGGAATGAATCTTTTTCTCATAATCATTTTCATGGCAGCCCAAGTGCGAATTGGTTCATTTCCACATCTCTTACGAGACTTCACAAGTTGATTGTACCAAATGCTAGCATACTCCACGAACTCAACTGCAGCAAGCTGAACTTTCTTTTCCTTAGAATAATTGTGAACATCAAACACGTGCTCAACCTTTCGTTCCCACTCCAAGTAGTGTAGCACCCTAGAAAATGCACATACAAGAGACATTTTTTTTCTTATTTAGGGTTAAATGTTAATCCTTGATTTATTAGTCGGGAGATTTCTTGAGTTAATTATGTTAGTTAACTAAGATTTTCATTATTAAGCAAGGACACCCAAGTACGAAATTTAGAATAATTTTACTTGACCATTTAATTTATATTAGTGTTTAAATTTTGCTTAATTTATTCTACTATTTTCTAGCCTTTTGACTACTTGAATTTTAGCTCAATTTTACTCAAAATTTTCACTTATTTTCTTGCTTTATTTTCTTTTCCCTTAGCTGAAATTTTTTTCTCTTTCTTTTCTTTTTTTTTTCTTTTTGGCCGAAAATTCTTTTTCTTTTTCTTTCCCCTTAGGGCCGGTTTCTCTCTCTCTCTATTTTTACTCTCTTTTTGCTTTAATAATTTGTGTCTTAATATTGCTAGTGTTAAGTGATAAGAGGTTAATTAACTCCACCAATCAAATTCACCCAAGTTAGCTCTCTTGCATTAAAAGACTACCTCTTTTACTTTACTCTTGTTATGATTTTATTGGGTAATCATTTTCTCACCTTTTCTTTAATTCTTTTCCATTTTTTCTAGCCTATTTCTTTCTCTTTCTTCTCCCTCTTGGCCGGCCATTCTCTTTTCTCTTCTTCTCTCATTTTTGCTCTCAACTTCTTGGAGTTTATTCTCTAAATCTTGGGCAAATTCACCATAAAAAGTGAGCTTCTTTCTTTTCTAAGCAAGGTTCTAAGCTTGTTTAAGGTATGTACTATGAACTTTTGCTATTAATTTTAAGTTTATTTAGTGTTTGTTCAAGTTTTATACTAAGTATTTGTTAGTAGTACTTGAAGATTTAAGCTTGAACTCAAGAACACTTAAACAGTCATGCTGGACCAGCTTTAGTAAAACTTTCATAACTTGATGTAGATAACTTGGATTCGAGTGATTCTTGTTATTTTATAAACTAGATTCATAGGGCTTTCAAACAGTATAAAGCTTGCCCAGTGTTTCATTGTGTATTAACCGCAAAAAGCTTACAAAGTTGGCTGAAATTCGGTTCTGCATAAACAGTTTTGATGAAGAGCCAACTTGGGGGCTGATTTTGAACCTGTTCTAGTTGGAATTTTAAGTGATGATCTTCACGAAAGTTGTAGCCCTATAAACGTACTTTCAAACCATGTAATCACAATTCCCTGGTTCTTGGTGGAGTGACCCCAACAATGGCACGAAGTTGGCTGAAAATCAACCCTGTGCAGATTTGGGTGATTATTCTTGGATTAGGAATTTTGAATTTGAGTGGAATCTTGATTGAATTTGAGTTTAAATTGAACATAGAAGTTGTAGAACATGTTGAAATGGATTGGGTGGTTGATTTTTCATGCAGGGAAAAATTTTGGCCAGTCCGATTTTTAAGGGGAGATGCTGCCGAAATTTTGGTAGAAATAAAGTAAGAAAAATGCTAGTAGAGATTTCAAACCTAGAACATGTTAAAATTGGAGAGTTAGCGTGCAGAAATTTTTGGATAAAATGACCAAGTAATGAGCAAATCCTCTTAGGGCAAGAAAACCCTAAAACCCTAAACCCTAGAAACTCTAAAACCAAAACCCTAGGAATAAGTGGGATATTTCTTGGATTTCTTTACTAAATTAATTAGGGTTTAAATCGGATTTTCATCAGATTATTTCCTTTAAATTTCAGGACCCGAGAGCGAATCGCGACTACCTTACGAAATATTTGTTAGTGTATGCCCTAAAACCAAGATGGTTTAAGGTGTTTTATATGTTATATTTATCAATGTGGTATTTTTCTTTATCATCTATACTTGTATTTCCATATTACTTGTTTGATTGATAAAGTCCTTAGAATATTGACTGTGTATTAGAGATTGTAAGGGTTACAATTATGAGACTCTAATACATAAAGTCATATTCTTAAATATCCCTAGTCATAGTATTAATGAGATTGGACATCATTTATACGGATAGACTAGCACATACTTTGCCTCTACTTATGGTAAGTAGTAGTTGATCTCATTGACTATGGTGTGCGTGACACTTAAGCTAGTATGTGGATGCTTGTTTGAGAACAAGTTCATTGGATTGATCTGCCAAGAGTTTCAACTATAGTGCCAATAGTTGAACTCTTAATGGCAATGGTGTAAGTGATCCTTTGACTTGAGATTACCATAGTATCTTGAGTGTGGATTGCTATACTTTGACTCTATTCCTCGGTGCCCGTAAAAGGGTAGCTCATAGGTTAGAGATTGGGTATAGTTTGAAGCATGGAAAGATAGTGAGTAATCAATATAGGATTCACCACTCCTTAATAGGAGAGTATATCCCTTAATGGCCACTTGTTGGAAATATTAACTCATAAATCTTCTGCAGAAGTGATAGTATAACTTGGAAGTAGTTTCAAGGTTATACATCATGGAGAGTTATATTTCTGGAACAAGAAAATATAAATTAGTCATTTAAAAGTATGCACTATACTTTTAGACTAATTGGGATATAGTGTGGTGAAAGGATATTAATTACACGGTAACATTGTCATTGAAGGGTATGGTCTACCATATGACTTTCCTATTCACTTGGGTGGTCATGATGCATTGCTAGACGCCACTCATGATCTATAAGTATGAATTGATTAATTAGTGAATTAATGATAAATTAAAAGTGTTTAATTTATCTAGCTCAATTAATGAGTTATAATTTATACTTATTGCCAACGTGAATGGAACCTAATGGGTCACACACATAAAGAACAAAATCTTTGGGTTAAAATGTAATTAAGATAAGTATGAGATACTTATGGGGTTAATTTATGAGATAAATTAACTTAAAGGACTTATTTATAAATATTCTAAGTCTTGCAGGAAATTAGTTTCCTAAAAGAAATAAAGTAACTAATTGGTTTCCTTATGGAATAGATTTCCTAAAGGAGAAGGATTAGCTTAAAGTAAGTTGCCTAAACCTTCTTGGTTTCTAATTAGCTTTATTTCCTAAAAGACTAGAATACTTCCTCTATAAATAGGTTCATGCTTTGACTCTTGAATTATTATTGCTACACAAAAGAAAACTAGTGAGAGAAAATAGAAGAAAGAAAAGGCACGCCTCTTCTCTCTCTCTAGGCGTCTCTCTCTCTCTCTCCTAAGGGTTAGGTTTTTCTTCTTCTTGTGTTCTTAATAATTCAAGGGAGCTAGCACTCAAAAGTCAAAGCAAGCAAGCCTACAAGGTTCCCAAAGAAGTTGTTCGTGTGGATATCGTTAGAGGCTCTACGCTTGGAGGGCTTTTCGTGGTAGATCTAACATCTTCTTCGAAGGATCTTTGCCTAGAAGCATAGAAATCTTCTGTGCTTAAGGTAATCTTCATGCAAACCCCCTTGTTAATCATATAGATATGTCAAAGAGATCCATGGTTAAGGTAATAAATTTTTATTTTTCCGCTGCGTTACCTATGCTATTACCTTACAGTGGTATCAGAGCCTTCTTTGATTATATCTATATGATTTGTGTTTATTTAATTGTCACAAATATGGATGGTTTGTTCTTGATGAAATTTGTCTCAAAAGCATTATAGAAAAATCAAGAGTTTGATTTTTAGGAAAAGTTCTTGATTGTTTAAAAGGTGTTTTAAATAATTAAGATAAGTTCTTAAGGTTGTTTTTATGGTTTCTAAATTGTTTTTTACATGCTAAAAGGGTTTTAACATGTTTTGATTCAAAAGAGTTTTGAAAAACGCCAAAGAATTTCAAAGATCGTATTTTCTGGACACAAACCGCGCGAAAACTCGCGCGCGTTTTGACCCGCGGTCAAAATCCCGTAACTTCTGTCCACAAACCGCGGATGAAACCGCGCACGGTTTGTCGCGCGGGTTACAAACCGCGGATGAACCCGCGCACGTTTTGTCGCGCGGTTTGTAGGCAGAAACCTAGCGGGATTTTTCCTATTTTTTGAAAGAACGCGAATTTTGATAATTTCTCAAATAAAACACTTTCCAATTTTAATTGTTAAGATTTGGAAAGTTAAAATTTGGAAACCTATACCTTCTATAACTATATTTTTGAGACAAATAAATTTCAAGAGCATTAATCTATACTATTTAGACCATATGATTTATGACTAGAATTAAATAAATTAATTTATTTAATTGTTAAATAGTATGATGGCATGGTGGATGATTATGGACTAGACCAATGCGATTGAATGGTTATTACTTCTTTTATGGTTGGCTTGTATTGGTTTTATAAATAGGGCCTGCGTGTCCTTCCCTCTCTATTTTCTGATGTAATTCTCTTCTCATCTAAACTCCCCTCGAATGTAACTCGAGGTTTCTTGATCAATACTTGTAATGTACAAAGTATAGGTTAGGAATAGGTTTATTTAAATTGTTTAGACTAGAATTACATATGTAATGTACAAGAAGATGGAGGTGGTACCAAGGAGTAACCAAGGAGGCGCATCAAGGAGTTGAAACGTCCCCTAGGAATTTTAACCAAATATTTTCTTCAAGGCTCGAAGGAAATATTACTAGTTAAAGTCCATAATCATCCACGTTTATTATGCTTTTATTTTATATGATTGATATATTTTAATTGCATAATATGATGAGACATTAATATTTAAACTAAAATCCCTCAATATCAAATATTAGGTCATCTACTTAAGTTGCCTTCCATTATTATAACAAAAACGAAGAGTTCCTATTAAGGTTGACACGTTGGCCTCCGTCAAGGTCACCTTACTCGGAATATGTTTTTGTTATGAGATATGATCTCTGAATAATGGGTTTGACTTAACAAAAATTACATAACGAGTTTGGCCTCCGTCAATGTTATGATATTTTTGAGGCAATGTTGGGTAATACATAAGATGTAAATTTCAAAGAGTTGATACCCAACTATCTAGGAGTCACAAGGGTTGTGATTGATAAATAGTTATCTACCTAATCGAATTTATCTTTGGGGCATTGGCCTCCGTCAAACCCAAAGCTAATTAGATGGGATCCTAGCCCACTAGAAATCTCCAACGGATTTCCGAATCAATATTGAGGGTTATTGATTTGAAGTAAAATAGTGGGAGCAAACCAAATAAATTCACGAATCCACATTTTTGGTTTGCATATAACATAAAACAAATACTTATTTTCTGTCTTTACTTTTTGTAGAATGTCTAACGTGAATTTGCGACCGATTCTTGACAACAAACTCAATGAAACCAACTTTGAGGACTGGAATATCAATTTGAGAATTGTTCTCAAACATGAAAAAATTGAGTATGTCCTCGATAAACCCATGCCCCCTCCTCCACCCGCTACTGCATCACAAGAGGACATAGATGCATATGAGATGCACAAAGCCGACAATGATGCTGCAACATGTATCATGTTAGCTGCTATGTCCCCTGCATTGCAAAAGCAACATCTTAAGATGGATGCTCCGTCCATGATTGTGCACTTAAAAGAAATGTTCGATGCACAAGCTAGGACTGAGAGGTATGAGACCTCAAGGGAGCTTTATCAATGCAAGATGGCAGAGGGATCTTCAGTGACTACCCATGTACTGAAGATGATTGGGCTAATTGAAAAATTAGCTGATCTGGGACACGTTTCTGACAATGAGTTAAGTATTGACTTAATTCTTCAGTCCCTCCCTGAGAGCTATTCACAATTCATCCTGCACTTCAACATGCGAAAAGTTGAGTGCACGTTGACTGAATTGATGAACATGCTCAAGACTGCTGAGCCTAATCTTAAGAAGGAGAAGGGCACCGTTATGCTTGTCTCGGGCTCCAAGAAAAAGAAGCCCAATTCTGGGCTTAAGAAGTCCAAGAAGAAGAGAACCAAGCCTAAGGGTGGGGTTAAGAAGGACAAACCCAAGGGCACATGCTTCCATTGCGGACAAGATGGGCATTGGAAGAGGAATTGCAAGGCCTACCTTGACTCTCTGAAGTCAAAGAAGCTTGGTGAAGCTTCAACCTCTGGTATGTTTATGATTGAGATTAATTTGTCTACTAACCAAGACTCATGGGTATTAGATACCGGATCTGGATCTCATATTTGTAATAATATGCAGGGTCTTAAAGATAGTAGATTCCTTGGCAAAGGGAGAGGTCGAGCTACGCGTAGGGAATGGAGCAAGAGTTGCTGCATTAGCCGTAGGAACCTATGTACTCTCTTTGCCCACTGGGCTTATTTTAGAATTGAGAAACTGTTATTTTGTTCCCGTACTTACAAAGAACATCATTTCTATCTCATTGTTAGATTTGGATGGTTTTACCATCATTCAAAGGAATAAAAGTTGTTCTTTTTCACGTGATGGTATTACTTATGGTACTGGTACATTAATTAATGGTTTATATATTCTAGATGAACAAAAGTCCATTCTCAACATAAACACCAAGAAACAAAAATTAGATATTGTTAACCAAACATACCTTTGGCATTGTAGACTTGGTCATGTAAATGAGAAACGCATATCCAAGTTACATAAAAATGGATACTTGGACTCATTTGATTATGAATCATTTGGGACATGCGAATCTTGTTTACTTGGTAAGATGACCAAGACACCTTTTTCTGGAAAGGGTGAACGTGCTAGTGATCTTCTTGGGCTTATACATACTGATGTTTGTGGCCCAATGTCGATCCATGCTAGAGGTGGTTTCTCCTACTTCATCACTTTCACGGATGACCATTCTAGATATGGTTATGTGTTTCTAATGAAGCACAAATCCGAGGCCTTTGAAAAGTTCAAAGTCTTTAAAGTTGAAGTTGAGAAACAACTTGGCAAGAGTATCAAAACACTTAGATCTGATCGAGGTGGAGAATACTTAAGTCAAGAGTTCCAACTAATATCTAGAGGAAAATGGGATTATTCCTCAATGGACTCCTCCATACACGCCACAACTAAATGGTGTGTCTGAAAGGAGAAATCGTACTTTATTAGATATGGTACGTTCAATGATGGGCCATGCATCACTTCCTAGTTCGTTTTGGGGATATGCCTTAGATTCCGCCTCCTATATACTCAACCGTGTTCCATCAAAATCTGTTGATACCACACCTTATGAGATTTGGTATGGTAAGAAACCAAATCTTAATCATTTAAAGATTTGGGGTTGTTCTGCTTATGTGAAGCGAAACATGTCAGACAAGCTAGAGGCTAAGTCTGACAAATGCTTGTTTGTGGGGTATCCTAGAGAGAGTCGTGGATACTACTTCTACAATCCCCTTGAAGCAAAAGGTGTTTGTTTCAAGACATGCTACTTTTCTAGAAAAATTGTTTATTCTTGAAAGAAGTAGTGGGAGCAAAGTAGAACTTGAAGAAATTCAAGAACCACAAAGTAGTCAACAGTTGGAACAAGAGCTTATGCCACATGTTGATGAGGCGCAGTCGGAAGCTCAAGTTACACAAGAACTTCGAAGATCTAGTAGAACACGTTATGCTCCTGAGAGATATGGATTTCTCATTAGTGAGAGCAATGATGTGTTGGTCATAGATGATGATGACCCTACTAGCTACGAAGAAGCTATGTCTAATGTAGACTCTTTGAAATGGCGCGAAGCCATGAAATCCGAAATGGATTCCATGTACGAGAACAAGGTATGGACCTTGGTCGAGCCACCTGAAGGAATAAAACCCATAGGGTGCAAGTGGGTCTTTAAAAGAAAGACTGACATGGATGGTAATATTGTTACCTATAAAGCAAGGTTAGTGGCAAAAGGTTATAAACAAAGGCAAGGAATTGACTTTGAAGAAACTTTTTCGCCGGTAGCTATGCTTAAATCTATAAGGATTTTGCTTGCCATAGCTGCTTATTATGACTATGAGATTTGGCAAATGGATGTCAAGACTGCATTCCTTAACGGGAATTTGCAAGAGGATGTGTACATGACACAACCTGAGGGTTTTGACTCCATTGATAGTCATAAGGTATGCAAGCTACAAAAGTCTATTTATGGACTCAAGCAAGCTTCAAGGAGTTGGAACATTCGTTTTGATGAGACAATCAAAGAGTTTGGTTTTCTTAAGAATGAAGACGAGCCTTGTGTATACAAGAAGGTGAGTGGGAGCGCTGTCGTTTTCTTAATACTTTATGTGGATGACATATTGTTGATGGGAAACGACATACCTTTACTACAAACCGTAAAGGTATGGCTGTCCAAGAGTTTCTCCATGAAAGATTTAGGAGAGGCAACCTATATTCTGGGAATTAGGATCTATAGAGATAGATCCAAGAGGTTGCTTGGTCTCAGTCAATCGACATACATAGACAAGATGCTAAAGAGGTTTAGCATGGAGCAATCGAAGAAAGGGTACTTACCTATGAGACATGGGATTACTCTTTCGAGAGACATGTGTCCTAAAACACCTGTCGAGATTGATAGCATGCAAAAGGTTCCTTATGCCTCGGCAATAGGATCCATTATGTATGCTATGCTATGTACAAGACCCGACGTCTCCTATGCTCTAAGTGTTACGAGCAGATTCCAAGCTAACCCTGGTGAGGGTCACTGGGTAGCTGTCAAGAGTATTCTTAAGTACTTGAGAAGAACTAAAGAATTATTCTTGGTTTATGGAGGACACACTTTAGAAGTGTGTGGTTTCACTGATGCGAGTTTTCAGTCAGACAAGGATGATAGTAAGTCGCAGTCTGGATTTATATTCACGTTAAATGGTGGTGCTGTGAGCTGGAAGAGTTCGAAGCAAGAAACTACCGCTTGATTCTACAACTGAAGCCGAGTACATTGCTACTTCTGAAGCTGCAAAAGAGGCTGTTTGGATCAAGAAGTTCGTCACCGAGCTAGGAGTGGTTCCTTCCATTGTTGATCCTATGCCTTTGTATTGTGACAACAATGGTGCCATAGCCCAAGCAAAGGAACCTAGGTCTCATCAACGATCCAAACACGTACTTAGGCGCTACCATCTTATTAGAGAAATAGTTGGTAGGAATGATGTAAAGATAGAAAAGGTTCCCACTGATGACAATATAGCTGATCATCTCACTAAGGCCTTGTCCCAGAAAAAGCATGATGCTCATGTAAATACTTTTGGCCTAAAACAAATGAGTGATTGGTTTTAGTGCAAGTGGGAGTTTGTTAGTGTATGCCCTAAAACCAAGATGGTTTAAGGTGTTTTATATGTTATATTTATCCATGTGGTATTTTTCTTTATCATCTATACTTGTATTTCCATGTTACTTGTTTGATTGATAAAGTCCTTAGAATATTGACTGTGTATTAGAGATTGTAAGGGTTACAATTATGAGACTCTAATACATAAAGTCATATTCTTAAATTATCCCTAGTCATAGTATTAATGAGATTGGACATCATTAATACGGATAGACTAGCACATACTTTGCCTCTACTTATGGTAAGTAGTAGTTGATCTCATTGACTATGGTGTGCGTGACACTTAAGCTAGTATGTGGATGCTTGTTTGAGAACAAGTTCATTGGATTGATCCGCCAAGAGTTTCAACTATAGTGCCAATAGTTGAACTCTTAATGGCAATGGTGTAAGTGATCCTTTGACTTGAGATTACCATAGTATCTTGAGTGTGGATTGCTATACTTTGACTCTATTCCTCGGTGCCCGTAAAAGGGTAGCTCATAGGTTAGAGATTGGGTATAGTTTGAAGCATGGAAAGATAGTGAGTAATCAATATAGGATTCACCACTCCTAATAGGAGAGTATATCCCTTAATGGCCACTTGTTGGAAATATTAACTCATAAATCTTCTGCAGGAAGTGATAGTATAACTTGGAAGTAGTTTCAAGGTTATACATCATGGAGAGTTATATTTCTGGAACAAGAAAATATCAATTAGTCATTTAAAAGTATGCACTATACTTTTAGACTAATTGGGATATAGTGTGGTGAAAGGATATTAATTACACGGTAACATTGTCATTGAAGGGTATGGTCTACCATATGACTTTCCTATTCACTTGGGTGGTCATGATGCATTGCTAGACGCCACTCATGATCTATAAGTATGAATTGATTAATTAGTGAATTAATGATAAATTAAAAGTGTTTAATTTATCTAGCTCAATTAATGAGTTATAATTTATACTTATTGCCAACGTGAATGGAACCTAATGGGTCACACACATAAAGAACAAAATCTTTGGGTTAAAATGTAATTAAGATAAGTATGAGATACTTATGGGGTTAATTTATGAGATAAATTAACTTAAAGGACTTATTTATAAATATTCTAAGTCTTGCAGGAAATTAGTTTCCTAACAGAAATAAAGTAACTAATTGGTTTCCTTATGGAATAGATTTCCTAAAGGAGAAGGATTAGCTTGAAGTAAGTTGCCTAAACCTTCTTGGTTTCTAATTAGATTTATTTCCTAAAAGACTAGAATACTTCCTCTATAAATAGGTTCATGCTTTGACTCTTGAATAATGATTGCTACACAAAAAGAAAACTAGTGAGAGAAAATAGAAGAAAGAAAAGGCACGCCTCTTCTCTCTCTAGGCGTCTCTCTCTCTCTCTCCTAAGGGTTAGGTTTTTCTTCTTCTTGTGTTCTTAATAATTCAAGGGAGCTAGCACTCAAAAGTCAAAGCAAGCAAGCCTACAAGGTTCCCAAAGAAGTTGTTCGTGTGGATATCGTTAGAGGCTCTACGCTTGGAGGGCTTTTCGTGGTAGATCAAACATCTTCTTCGAAGGATCTTTGCCTAGAAGCATAGAAATCTTCTATGCTTAAGGTAATCTTCATGCAAACCCCCTTGTTAATCATATAGATATGTCAAAGAGATCCATGGTTAAGGTAATAAGTTTTTATTTTTCCGCTGCGTTACCTATGCTATTACCTTGCAATATTTTCATAGGCATTCCAGGTGAGTGTCTTTATGTGTGCATGATGCATGTAATGTGCTATTTCCATTTTGTAAATATTATGTCATGACTGTAATCGCTATATGATTAAATGTGCTACTTGAGGAAAGATGTGTACTTTATCGCATCTATTCCGCAACGTGTTACATGCTTTCCTTACCCAATGTGTTACTTGTGCTTGAAACGTCCGTGACCAACTTCACCGTTATTTCACGGATGGTCAACCCGGCTGCACGTGGGAGGACATAAGGTGTTAGGTGTTTTAGGGCTTGATGTTCTTTCCCTTTTGAGTTGTGAATCCTCAAAGAGGCGAACTCCGGATTGAACCTGCTTGCTTGTTGGCCCTCCAGGGTTGAGAATATCTCCCTGGATGTGGTAGCCTGTACGGAGGTTATAAGGTGAACGGCGGTTAGGGTTCTTGCTTGCTTGCTTGATAATACTGGCATGACTCTTGATACAGACTTGAGCTATTATCTCAGTCCTAACATCATGATTTCATGGTTAGTGCATGCTCTTCCTGCGGTTAAGCTTGCTTCCGTAGATGAGCCCCGTATCCGCCATTGACTACTTGTTAATTGAAATGTTCATAACTTGTCTACTTAAATTGTCAATTATTTTGTTCAATAAAATATTAGATTTTTGGTATGATTGCATGACTCCGACACTCACTAGGCTATTATAGCTCATTCCTTTTATTTGTTTTCCTTTATCCAGGTTTCCTGAAAAATTAAAGCTGGAACGACTGATTTTGAGTATGCTAGATGTCTTCGTTATTGTAATAGCCGAACTGTAGTAGGCTATCTTTGTGAAAAATCATGTATATTATGACATGTAAACTTTTGATATGATTTGTACTTTTATGTTGAATAAAATGAGGGTATTTTATTTTATTCCATTTTATTTTAGTTTATTTTATTTTAAGTTAAGTACGCCCGGACGTTTGCGTGAGTGCGTGACTCGAGACCTGGTGAGAGCTAGGCAGGCAGTCCGCTAAGCCCTTTGGTGCGCCTCTGGGTAAGGTGGGGCTGTCACAAGTAGGCCTCTGGATCATTCATCCCCTTGAATGGTGGAATTTTCATTTTTGTGCTCCCCAAATTGTTATCACGTTGTTGAGGAACCCTTCTCTCTCGACGGGACACTACTTCCTCAGAATCATAACCATAATCAAAATCATCATCTCGAGCATTCTAAGCCACATATGATTTTTCCTTGACAGCCGAGTCAATGTCCTCCAACTTAGTGAACACACGCCTAAATTCATCTTGCATGGCGCACATGTTAAACTCTAAAGTACTGAGTCTTTGCTCATTTTGTTCACCCATAATGGAAATCTATCAAAATAAATGTTGAAAACCTGCACAAAAAAACGTCAATAGCACAAAAACAAAATATCCTCACTCACTCCCTTACGTGTTTCACTCTTCATTCGTATATCACACCAATGAAACTTGACTTTTACCCGATAATGAGTTCACACATTAGCCTTTTACCACTCCTTGAGCTTACCTTGTATGCCTTTGGGTAAGAACCTGCTCAATTGATCTTGACAAAACTCCAATCAAGTATTCAAGATGAGTGGTAGTGTAAATGGAAGCTTAGAGTAAGGTTTGAACCACTAGAATTCAAGAAATCAAGACATAAGAAATTTCAGATTTAAGAAGTACGTACGACAACCCTAGTGTGTGGTCTTTCTTGTTGAAATCTTGATTTTCAAAAGCCCTTTAATAACTTTAATGTACTTATGTTCAAACAGAAATAATAAGAAAATTTCAAGAACGATTCTGAAATTACTTTTGTACTTGGCTTTTATCACCTTGCACGCCTCTTTCGCTTTCCTTTGTATTGCACGACTTTTCTTTGTGCAAGACTTTTTTTATTTTAAATCAAAACGCACAAAACTCGAACAAACAAGCAAAATTCACTGGATGAATAGTGATTTTTGATGAACAGTATCGCTACAGTGCAGATGAATAGTAACGCTGCTACAGTGCGTGAACAATACACCCTTTTTTTTTGTCCAGAATTCAAGAACAATCTTTCAGAAAAATTGTTCCAAGGTTCTTGTTAAGCCAAGATCCAATTTTTCTTAAAAGTTTGAACACAAGAATCATTAAAAAACAAAGAATAATTAAAAACAGTCAAGAAATCAAGTAAACCACACACAAAAACCCTAGAATTCTTAAGGTAGAGAAATTAAGAATGACTCTAAGGAGTGGGAAAAACCCTAAGACACGAATTAAAGACACAAGACATAAATTTGAAGACAAGAAAAGATCACAAGGCTAGATAGATTCGAATAGGAACAAACAACGCAAGAAACACCACTAGAACTAGAACAAGACACAATAAAATTTTAAGAAACAAAGAAAAGATACAGCCGAAATCCTCCTAAGAAAAATTTGGCTTAGAAAAAATCTGGATTTCAAGATGAACTTATGCTCTGATACCAATTGATGTGTTCAACGGAAGAGTAGACGGTCCAAGACTCTCAAAAACCAAGTATGCAACCCGATCATCTTGACCACTTCGTAACTTGTCGAAAACCCCAAGAACAATTCGGATTGTTTACCTCAAATTCAACCAGATTTGTTGAATTCCCCCTTTAAGAAATGATCCTAAACCCCTAACCAACAATGTGGTATAGACACCTAGTCGACAATCTTATTGGACAGATTCAAACCCTCAAAGATGAACTCTAAGCGAGATTCTTGAATACTTAACAAGAACTTGTCAAGGATGCAAGAGTGGTTCTTTTCACCCAAAGAACTAAGGGAAAACTCAATTTGCTCTCAAGCACAATTGAAGAAAATGTAATATCATTAATCTTGAACTTGTTAATGTTATTCACAAGAAAACCCTTATATAGGGCATAACTTAAACATAAAATAAGAAAGTACTAGTCACTAGCTGTAGCCTAACACAAACGACTAAAGATTAAAACCCAAAGATGTGTAAAAACAAATAAAGACAGATCTTCTGATCGTACCCGCGGTGGTACCTGCGGCACGGGTGTCGCGCCTCATTTTTCGAAAGTCGGAAAAAGGAAAAAGATTAAAATGTGGTTGTGGTGTTTATTGGAAAAAGAGTGTACGTTTTTGTAAAATGATTTATTAGAAAATGCTTTATAAAAGATAGTTTGACAAAAGACGTAATTTTTAGAAAAATGCTTTGTTTTGAAAATAAAAAGAAAAGGGCCTAAATGGGACTTTGAAAATGCGACGGTTTTTGGGCCCGAAAAATAGAGTCTAAAAAGGGTTTTTAGTAAAAAGGGAGTTGCCACTTGGTGTTGAGTTTTGGTGTACCAAGTCACCAAAAAATATTTTATGAAAGGTAAGAAAATCAAGAATGATTTATTTAAAGAAATGATTTTTGAGAAAAATATAGGAAAAACAAGAAAACCTCTTTTAGACGAACTCCAGATCTTTGAAAACAAGAGAAAAAAGGTTTCGGGAGTCACAGTTGAAGAAAGGGAAGGCAAAGGCTAGTGCCTAAGGCACCCTTTCAACCTAGCCAAAACTAGTTGCGAGGTTTAGTCTAAATTTTCCTAATATAACCCTAAGATTTTATCGCATTTGGATGCAACTACTATGAATGCAAATCTAGTCCTAAAAATGGAATATCGTTAAGGGACAAAATGTTCCATTGAGGTTTGGTCAGAATTACTGCATTAATTGCGAAACCCGAATATAGACCTCGACTGGAGTCACGAGTATAGATGCAAAATGGAATGCAAAAGAAAAGAAAAATAGTAATATAGATAGTAAGTGAACAAAGAAAGTAGGGGATGCAACATAACGGGTACGGGAGACTAATAGACTCGTGACTAACTATTCCTACTCACGGAGAGGGGGAACGGACATGTACGCCATCGCTTCCCACGTGAGTAGATGACTATTTCTAGTTCAAATCACACAAATGACCTAAGATTCTATGTGTAGTGGAATCTAAATGTTATGCACTAAACATATGTTTAAAATAGATAATAAGTGATAAAGTATATATATATAAAAATCATACAAACATGGAAAAGGCCTAAAAGAGAAAACATGTGTGAAATGGCATGAAATGCACACGAGAAATGATTCTAATACTAAAATGACCTAAGAGGTCTAGCATTAGGACTAGCCTATTTTTCTATAAATTCTCCAGCTAGCGTTAGGACTAGCGAAGAAACCGAAATTAACCACAACTAGCGTTGGACTAGTGTGGCGACGATACACATATATAGATAATAAAGCAAGTAAGTAATAAATAAAGCATATATTAAAGCAATAATCACATAAAAGCACATAATAGCACATAGGAGCACATAGCACACAAGCATGATATTCTAGATGCAAAGTCCTAAAGAAAGCGAATAAAACATGTAAGCACATAGCACACATAGCACACAAAGCCCTAACTAGTACACCGGAGGAAACCTAATTACAATCTAAAATGAAGAAATAATCAAAATAGCCTATCTAACCTATCTATTACATTTTCTAATCTAAAATACATAAGCTTTTTGTTAACTAGATAAAAATATAACTATCTATTACATTAACTATCTAAATACAAAAATTTTGCTAAATAGAATATTACCTAGTCTATTACATTTCTTTGAATAATCAAAATTAAATTCAAATAAATGCACATGACATAAATAAATAAATGCTCACACATGAATAAAAATTATAAGCACAAAGATACATGAAAACACATAGAAAAAAACACATAGGAGCACGTAAGAGCACATAAAGAAGTATTGGAAGGGTAATAGGGATACCTCCCTATTCGAAGACTCGGTACAAATGCTAACAACATGAACAAACTTATCAAGGTACCATTATTTAAATAAATAATAAAAACCATTAATTAGATAATTTTTAGCTTAGTCACTATAAACATGTCACAATAATTCAAAACACTTATAGCAATAATAAATAAGAATTAAAGAAAAGTAATGATTAAATATGTAGGAAGAAAAATGAAAATTATTTAAGTGAACTAAATAAATAAATAAGTAAAAATACAATACAATAATACATAATTAAATTTTTCAACACACAAAAAAGAATTACCAAAATAACTAAAAGAGAAATAAAGAAACTAATTGGAGCATTAATTAGGCTAACAAAAGCCGAATTTTAGAACACTAATTATAAATTTAATAAAATAAAATAGAATGTGAAAAGCAATAATTACAAGTTTTGAGGACTTAACTAATTTTAATTTTTTCTTTTTGGCAAAAAATAAAATATTATAAGGTTTGGATTAAAAATGGAAATTTAGGCAACATTCTACAGTGAAAATGTAATTTACAACAAACAAAACGGTGAAATTACAATTTTATGTAAGGTAATAGCATAGGTAACGCAGTGGAAAAATAAAAACTTATTACCTTAACCATGGATCTCTTTGACATATCTATATGATTAACAAGGGGGTTTGCATGAAGATTACCTTAAGCATAGAAGATTTCTATGCTTCTAGGCAAAGATCCTTCGAAGAAGATGTTTGATCTACCACGAAAAGCCCTCCAAGCGTAGAGCCTCTAACGATATCCACACGAACAACTTCTTTGGGAACCTTGTAGGCTTGCTTGCTTTGACTTTTGAGTGCTAGCTCCCTTGAATTATTAAGAACACAAGAAGAAGAAAAACCTAACCCTTAGGAGAGAGAGAGAGAGACGCCTAGAGAGAGAGAGAGAGGCGTGCCTTTTCTTTCTTCTATTTTCTCTCACTAGTTTTCTTTTTGTGTAGCAATAATAATTCAAGAGTCAAAGCATGAACCTATTTATAGAGGAAGTATTCTAGTCTTTTAGGAAATAAAGCTAATTAGAAACCAAGAAGGTTTAGGCAACTTACTTTAAGCTAATCCTTCTCCTTTAGGAAATCTATTCCATAAGGAAACCAATTAGTTACTTTATTTCTTTTAGGAAACTAATTTCCTGCAAGACTTAGAATATTTATAAATAAGTCCTTTAAGTTAATTTATCTCATAAATTAACCCCATAAGTATCTCATACTTATCTTAATTACATTTTAACCCAAAGATTTTGTTCTTTATGTGTGTGACCCATTAGGTTCCATTCACGTTGGCAATAAGTATAAATTATAACTCATTAATTGAGCTAGATAAATTAAACACTTTTAATTTATCATTAATTCACTAATTAATCAATTCATACTTATAGATCATGAGTGGCGTCTAGCAATGCATCATGACCACCCAAGTGAATAGGAAAGTCATATGGTAGACCATACCCTTCAATGACAATGTTACCGTGTAATTAATATCCTTTCACCACACTATATCCCAATTAGTCTAAAAGTATAGTGCATACTTTTAAATGACTAATTTATATTTTCTTGTTCCAGAAATATAACTCTCCATGATGTATAACCTTGAAACTACTTCCAAGTTATACTATCACTTCTGCAGAAGATTTATGAGTTAATATTTCCAACAAGTGGCCATTAAGGGATATACTCTCCTATTAAGGAGTGGTGAATCCTATATTGATTACTCACTATCTTTCCATGCTTCAAACTATACCCAATCTCTAACCTATGAGCTACCCTTTTACGGGCACCGAGGAATAGAGTCAAAGTATAGCAATCCACACTCAAGATACTATGGTAATCTCAAGTCAAAGGATCACTTACACCATTGCCATTAAGAGTTCAACTATTGGCACTATAGTTGAAACTCTTGGCGGATCAATCCAATGAACTTGTTCTCAAACAAGCATCCACATACTAGCTTAAGTGTCACGCACACCATAGTCAATGAGATCAACTACTACTTACCATAAGTAGAGGCAAAGTATGTGCTAGTCTATCCGTATTAATGATGTCCAATCTCATTAATACTATGACTAGGGATATTTAAGAATATGACTTTATGTATTAGAGTCTCATAATTGTAACCCTTACAATCTCTAATACACAGTCAATATTCTAAGGACTTTATCAATCAAACAAGTAACATGGAAATACAAGTATAGATGATAAAGAAAAATACCACATTGATAAATATAACATATAAAACACCTTAAACCATCTTGGTTTTAGGGCATACACTAACATTTTAAACCCTAATTAAGATGATGACACAGTTTACAACAAATTTAAAAGGTTAAAACATAATTTCCAGCAAGTATAATGCCAAAAATAAAAATTTTCAGCAATACTTAGGGCCAAGAATATAATTTCAGCAAGGTCATTAAATAATACACAATTTACTGCAAACATTTAAAGGTAAAAATTTAAGTTCTAGCTACTTGGGGGGCAAAAATATAAATTTCAGCAATATTCTAGGGCAAAAATAGAATTTCTAGCAATGTACAAGGGCAAAAATGCAATTTTGCAGCAAGCTAAAATATGAAGATACAATTTCCAACAAGTTTTAAAACTAAATTGCAATTTTAAGCAACATTCAAGGTTCAATTTGTAAATTATAGCAACATTAAACATCAATTTGTAATATCCAACAATAAAAGGGGGTAAAAATGAAATTTCTAGAAATATTTAAGGGTAAAAATGTAATTTCAGAAAAAGTATAGGGGTTGCTGTGTAATTTTATAAAAAATACAGGGGTCGAAATAGAAATTAACAAACGTAGGGGCCAAAATTATAATTATATAAAAATTGAGGGACCGAAATGCAATTAATTGGGACTTAATTGAAAAGAAAATAAAATTATGGGGGTCAATCTATAAAAAAATAGAAACTTAAATGCACAAATCAAAAATGCTCAGGGCCACAGTAACATTAATAAAAGTATAAGGACTATAAAATAAATACATATTATTAATTAAAAATAAATTAAAAAAAACTAAACCAACAAAACGACGTAGTTTTGAGTGAAACTACATCAAAACGACGTAGTTTCACTAAAACCCTTTTTTTTTTTTACCCGGTTTTCTTTTCTCTCTTTTTTTTCTTTTTCTTTCTTTTTCTTCTTTCTTTCTTTCTTCTTCCTTTTCTAATTTTCTTCCTTTCTTCTCTACTTTTCCAGACTACCTCTTTTTTTTTCTTCTTTTTCTTCCCCTTCCCCGGTTCTGTTCTCTCCCCTCTCTCTCTCTCTCAGTTAGTCTCTCTCTCGGTCTATCGCTCTCGGCCCTCTCTGTTTCTCTCTCTCTCACTCGATTTCTTTCTTCAAAAATCATACCCAAAGTCCTAAAATCAAGCTCTAAATCAATTTGATTAAGAATCCAAATAACATCCATTCATCTGACTTTGCTGATTAAATGAGAAAATAAAATAAATAAAAGCGGAGGCCGAAGCATGTTCACCTAATTTGGAGAAGGTGGGAGTGGCGATTTCGGTGGCGGACGACGGGGCTAGTGGTGCTCCGATGGAATTTGATGTTCCAGCTGCAGGCTGTAGGCTTGCTTCTTCTTCTTCTTTTTTCGTGCAGGGGTGTGTGATATGTTTTTGTGTGTTGTACGTGTGTGTGTTTGAACTGGTGTGTGTGTTGTGTGAGTGAACTGGTGTGTGTGTGTGTGTATGAGTGAACTAGTGTGTGCGTGTGTGAACTGGGTGAGATGTGAGTGTTATGTGTGTTTGTGGAGTGTGTAAATGTGCAGTTGTGCTTGTGTCCAATTGTGTATGTAGGGGTGTGTAATGTGGATGGCTGTGAGCCAGTGGGTGTGTTGCAGGTAGTAAGGGAGAGGCAGAGGGAGTGAGGGAGTGTGTCTGTGGTGCTTGTGTGTTTGTGGCTATGCAGGTAGAGAGGACCCAGAGAAGTGAGTTGAGTGAAGTGTATTTTGTGAATGTCTGTGTGAGAATTTCTGCAGGTGTGAGCTATGAGAGTGGAAGGAAGTGTGGTGAGTGAAGTGTGTTTTTGTGAACGTTTCTATTGGTTGTGTTTTGCAGGTGTAGTGAAGTGTGTTGTGCAAGTGGAAGTGGGGAGTGTCTGGTGTGGGATGTGTGTTGTGAGAGAGTCGAGAGAGAGGAGGGAACTGTGCAGGTTTTTCAGGTGAAGTGAGGAAGAATGGTGGGGATGGTGAGTGAAGTGGTGTGTGAGCTGTGAGTGTGTTGCAGGGGAAAAAAATGAACCAAGAGGGAAGAGAGTGCTAATGTAGTGAGGATTGTGATGTCTGTGAGTGAAGAGAGGGAGAGAGTTGCAAGTTGTTTGTGGCTGAGAGAGAAGAAAGTGAAAAAAATGGTGAATGATGATGAATGATCAAAGCAAGCCAAATCCCTCAAACTCTGCTGAATTGGGTGTAAGTTGGGAGGAGAAGGTGGAGTTGGTGATATGGGATGATTGTCAAAGGGATGGTGTTTGCAGAAGCAATCACCACTGCAGAAGTAACAGCAGCAACAACACTGCTGCTGTTCCATTCAATTTTTTTTTGTTTTTTTTTTAAGGAAAAGATTTGTAATGGAAATAAAGAAGAAAAAAAAGAAAAAAAAAGTGAAATAAGATAAAATAAAATAAAAGATATTCCCTAAAATTAATAAGAAAAACATTAAAATTTAGAGTTATAAAAAATAAGTAAATAAAATTGACCACAAAATTCAAAAAAAATAATATAACATTAAAAATGTGCAATTAATAGAAAAAGTAAAGTATTAAAATAAATATTAAACGATTTCTAGAATCATGAAATTTATTGATAAGTGCTAAAGTGAACTAGTTTTTTTTAGGTTAGGTTTTTAGGGTTTTCCATGAGTTTTTCTCTATTTCTTAGCTATTTCTTCTCTTTTATGATTTTAATGCCAAATTGTGTAAATGTATGATTTAAAAGTGTTTTTACACCATTTTGTAGGGTTTTGATAGCTTCAACTCGAATTTCAATTGATTGGAGTGCAATGAAGAAATAGGCGAAGAAGAATTGGAATGGAAACAGTTTGGCAGCTTGGACATATTTCAGTGTTTTGGTCATATCTAGAGCTAGAGACATTGGATTGGGATGAATCTTGAAGTATTTTGAAGCTAAGACAATTTTCTACAATTCATACGAAGACATCAAAGTCCAGTTCCTCACGTTTCAATGGTCAAAGTCCCAAGTTACTGAAGCACATTTGCACTGCAAGGCTGTTCCGACCAGTTCTTAGTATTTTGAGTATATCTCTGGATACAGAGCTCTAAATGACATGATTTTTGATGTTTTGGAAAGTTATCTCAAGGGGCTACAACTTTTGTGTTTTAAGGAAAAGCTAATTCGGCTGCCTTTGAGGCCAAATCTGACGTAGACAAACCGCGTGACAACCCGCGCGCGATTTGTGCTGTGGTTTCCATTCAGAAATTAAGTGAACAAACCGCGCGACAACCCGCGCGCGGTTTATGCCGCGGTTTCTTCACAGAATCTGCAGCGTATTTAGCAGCTAAACTGGCCATTTGACGAGGGGGAGAACCCTAACTCGGGAGAAAACACACACACGCCGTAGACACCTCAAAAACACACATTTGGCATATCTAGAGTGATGTAGGGAGGAGAAAGTAAGAGTAGAGGGACAACTCAAGGGCTTCAATGGTGAAAGCAAGAAGATTTTATCAAGATGCAAGGGAGGATTCAAGGGGGCTGCATGAGAATGAGCTTTCTCTTTCTTTCTTGTCTTTTGTTAATTTTATTCTTGTAATTATGAATTGAGTTTATGATTTAGATGGGATGAACCCTAAATTCTTATGTCTATAATTTTATTCTTGGCTTAATGAAAGACCCACTTTGTTCTTAGATTTATTCATGAGTTTATTTGTGTTTTGGATTGGGATTTGCATGCATCCTTCAATTCAAGTATTGATTTTGTATGGGTATATTGAGAGATTGCACATATGATTAGATCACTTTATGAATAGAGAGAACTTGAATGAATTGCTAGAGATAGGATTACATGAGTTCTTCCTAAGTTGAGCTTTAGGATTAAAGCTCAACTACAAATAGAGTCCATTGATTAGAAATTGCATCTTTTAGGGGTTTTAATTGAGAAGAGATTCCAATTAATCAACCGAGAAGGTAGGAATTGTTTCACTTGAGAAAGGATATAATTCACATTAGGGATTCTAGGGTCTAAGCAATTGGGTTAATCATTAATCAAGTTAGAGTCTTGGCATGTTGGTTTAGGGGAATTCTTCATCTAAATTCACCTCTACTTTTGTCCATTCTCTCTACTAAATTCTATATTGTCATTTAGTTAGATAATTAGTTTTAGCTAATTTGTATTTTCATTTAGTTCGTCATTCACTTTGTGAGGTTAGATAATAGAAAGAAGTTAGTACTAGTACTCACATAGTCCCTGAGGGATCGACACTCGGTACTCCTGTACACTATACTAGTAGGAACAATAGGTGCACTTGCCTAAAGTATCCATAGTATAGCGAAACGGATATCAAGTTTTTGCACTTGTTTGAGATGTACGTACTTTCATTGGTTAAGGAAATGACTTCCATTGCACCTTGGTTTGATATCTCCTTTTTTTTTTTTTGGAGTGTAGGTACAATGGCAAAAGTACAAAGTAAATCATCAAATGGTGCTAGGACAGGAGTGGAGACGATGCATAGGCACCAGATGGTTATTAAATGCTTGATGTCATTCTCCTTTCTTTTTCTTTATTTAGTTCTTTATGGGTCTATGGGTTTTATTGTTATTTTCAGGATTTTTATTACATTTTGGCATGCATCTAACGAGCTATGGAGTGTAGTTATCTTTCTTTTGATGAGCTGCAGTGATTTCTACATTTTGGATCTCTTTCTTGTAGCTAAATCGTAATTAGAGTGGCCACTACTACCATGAGGGGAGTATTTGTTCTAACTGTTCTTTTCCTTCTTTTCCTTGTTTTTTCACACATTGGGGACAATGTGTGATTTAAGTATGGGGGAGGAGTTTAATTTTGTCGTGGTGTGTGTGCTACTTGTTGGTCAATTTGCTGGAAATTGATTGTTTGATGTGGTTGTTGATTTTCTATCAATTTTTTTTTTGTTTTCCAGAAATTTTCCAACGTTTATTTCATTATTTTATTTTATTTGTAGTTATTTTTATGTTTATGTAGAATACTTTGGCACGTATAAATAACTTGGATGATGTAATATTTTTGTACCTATGATGCAGCTGCAGTAATTCGTTCATTTCTGGATCTCTTACCTGTAGCTGTATCGTCCGTTGAGTGGTTCCACTACGTAAGGGGAGTATTAGTTCTTATTTTTATATCTTAATTTTTCCTTCTTTTCCCTTTCTTTCTCACACATTGGGGACAATGTGTGGATTAAATGTGGGGGGGAGGTTAAATTGTATCGTGGTGGTGCTACTTGTTGGATAATATTTGAAAAATTTTATTGTTGGATTGGTTTGTATTGTTGAATTTTGTGTTAATGGGGATTGGCCCTATTTTAAGGGAAACTCTATCAAATTTTTTTCAGAAATTGTCCAACTTATTTGAGTTATTAATGTTTTATCTTAAGTTTTATGGAGTACTACTATATTCAAGTTGTTAGTTTTGAATTTTCCCTTCCCAAGTAGAGTAATTATGTACATTTTTTAAGATTGTCTTCTTAATTGACTAGGGATGTGATTGCATGATTTTGAAGTTTTATTTTGAAGAAAGTATATTAGGTAAAGTAGATTGAATTATGCTTAAATTTTTTGTGAGTTTAGTGAAGTTTTTCTGCTTTATTTGTTTTTCTTCATGAGTTAAGTAGTGAATATAGTTTATAAGTATGGCTTGTGCCTATGATTGGTAATGTGTTAGGGAAAAGGGACTAAATGAGTTGAAAAAAAATTGAGAAAAAAAAATAAGAAGAAAAAAAAAAGAAAGAAAAAAAAACAGAGAATAATTGAGCTTAGGTTCTACTCCGCTAGTTTTAGTACTGAGTAACCGGGGGTCTTCATCTGGTCAATGTCGACTTTCGCGTAAAAAGGTGCTAGAATTATGAGTATGCATAGCAGCTTAGACAAATGAAGTGTTGAGTAACCGGGGATCTTCATCTGACCAATGTCGATCTTCGCGTAAAAAGGCAACTTCATGTTCTAAGTAAAGGCTAAGCTTAAGAAGAAAAAAAGTCCCTAGTTGTGAAAAATGAATGGATCATGGGCGTATAGCTGTACTTGTTAGCTATACGATCTGTTTACTTATGAGTTTCAAATATAGTAGAGAAATGGAACTGAACTTGTTTAATTGACGTATAATTCTTTCTGCTTTGCTTAATATGATGAGTATTTAAAATAAGATGGATGTTTGCATAATTGTGTTCCATGGTTGTTGAGAAGTTGTTCTTGAAGATGTACGTTTTGCTTTTACTTTTGTTAAGTCATTGTTTGAGATTTGTATGGTTAATTGCTTGAGGACAAGCAATGGCTTAAGTGTGGGGTACAAAAAATTAATGAATATATGAAATATGTATAAAAAAAATTTTTCACTTGCAAAATTCTCATAAAAAGAATGCATTGGAAAATGTGTCATTTAAGTAAAAATACTAAAATTTTAAATAAATACTAGATGACTCCAAAAAATCATTAAAATTAGAAATAATGATAAAATAATAAAATTATGTATTTAGGAAATAAAATAAAAAATAATAATATTTACGTGGTGAAATTACCATTTTGCCCCTGATGTGACGAATTAGTCATAATATGCACAAAAATTGTAATCGACCCTCGAAAAATGAAAATTCCCCCTAAATGAAGTAACACACATATTTTTACAAAAGGTGTGTCAAAATTTGGTGTCTACAACCGGTACAAGTGCGGATTCGATGCGCTTCGAATTCCCTCAAGGTCAAACCTTCTGATCGTACTCGCGGCACGTACCCGCAGCGCGGGTTGGGGCGTGGGTTCGATCAAAGGCTTTCACTCTTCACGCTCCCACTTCTGATGGTAGCCGCGAAGGTACTCGCGGTGCGGGTTGGAGGCGCGAGTTCAGTCAGAGACCTTTGGTCCTTCAACTCGAGTCCAAACAAGGTGAACAGCTTCGTAGGTTCCATCCTCCAAATAGCTTCATCTTCATGTAACTCTAAGATCAAGCCTTGCAAAGCTTGCTTTAGTCTCTTAGCCGTCAACCTAGTCATTGGACCTCCCATATCTTGAAACGGACTCTTGGCAGCACCTCCATGATCACGACCATTTATGTCCTCATCAGTTGTTTAATATCTAGATGGGATGAACCCAAAACTATCATGTTATTGATTTTATTATTTGATTAATGAAATACCCAATTTGTTCTTAGGTGTATTCGTGATTTGTTATGTGTTTTGAATTGGGAATTGCATGCATCCTTCAATTCAAGTATTGATTTTGTATAGGTATATCAAGAGATTGCATATATGATTAGATCACTTCATGAATAGAGGGAACTTGACTGAATCGCTAGAAATAGAATTACATGAATTTTTCCTAAGTTGGGCTTGAGGGTTAAAGCTTAACCACAGAAAATAGAATCTATTGATTAGAAATTGCATCTTTTAATGGTTTTAATTGAGAAGAGATTCCAACTAATCAACCGAGAAGATAAGAATTGTAGTCCTTGAGAAAGGATATAATTCATGTGACAGCCCCACCTTACCCAGAGGCGCACCAAAGGGCTTAGCGGACTGCCTGCCTAGCTCTCGTCAGGTCTCAATTCACGCAAACGTCCGAGCGTACTTAACTTAAAATAAAATAAACTAAAATAAAATGGAATAAATAAAATACACTCATTTTATTCAACATAAAGTACAATTCACATCAAAAGTTTACGTGTCATAATATACATGATTTTCTCACAAAGATAGCCTAATACAGTTTGGCTATTACAATAACGAAGACATCTAGCATACTCAAAATCAGTCGTTCCAGCTTTAATTTTTCAAGAAACCTGAGTAAGGAAAACAAATAAAATGGAATGAGCTATAATAGCCCAGTGAGTATCGGAGTCATGCAATCATACCACAAATCTATTATTTTATTGAACAAAATAATTGACAATTTAAGTAGACAAGTTATGAACATTTCAATTAACAAGTAGTCAATGGCGGATACGGGGCTCATCTACGGAAGCAAGCTTAACCGCAGGAAGAGCATGCACTGACCATGAAATCATGATGTTAGGACTGAGATAATAGCTCAAGTCTGTATCAAGAGTCATGCCAGTATTATCAAGCAAGCAAGCAAGAAGCCCTAACCACCGTTCACCTTATAACCTCCGTACAGGCTACCACATCCAGGGAGATATTCTCAACCCTGGAGGGCCAACAAGCAAGCAGGTTCAATCCGGAGTTGGCCTCTTTGAGGATTCACAACTCAAAAGGGAAAGAACATCAAACCCTAAAACACCCAACACCTTATGTCCTCCCACGTGCAGCCGGGTTGACCATCCGTGAAATAACGGTGAAGTTAGTCACGGACGTCTCAAGCACAAGTAACACATTGGGTAATGAAAGCAGGTAACACGTTGCGGAATAGATGCGATAAAGTACACATCTTTCCTCAAGTAGCACATTTAATCACATAGCGATTGCAGTCATGGCATAATATTTACAAAATGGAAATAGCACATTACATGCATCATGCACACATAAAGACACTCACCTTGAAAGCCTAAGAAAATATCTCGTGAAATGGTCGTGATGTGTTTTCGGACCCTGAAATTTAAAAGAAATAATAACATAAAAACTCAATTAAAATCCTAGTAAATTTAGTAAGAAAAAGTCAAGAAAATACCCCACTTACTTCTAGGGTTTTGGTTTTAGGGTTTCTAGGGTTTAGGGTTTACTTATTCTAAGAAAGTCTAATCTATCACTAGATCATTTCTAAAATTTCTACACTTCAATTTCCTTCAATTGAACCTATTCTAGGCTTAAAATCTCACTTATCAATTTTTCTTCTTTTAATTCTACCAAAATTTCGGCAGCATTTCCCCTTAAATCGAACTAACCAAAATTTTTCCCTGCAAGAAAATTCAACAATCCAACCCAATTCAACAAGTTCTACAACTTTTATATTCAACTCAAGTTCAAATTCAATCAAAATTCCACTCAAATTCAAAATTCCTACTCCAAGAATCATCACCCAAATCTGCATAGGGTTGGTTTTCAGCCAACTTCGTGCCCTTGTGGGTGTCAATCCACCAAGAACCAGGGAATTGTGATTACATGGTTTGAAAGTACGTTTATAGGGCTACAACTTTCATGAAGATCATCACTTAAAATTCCAACTAGAATAGGTTCAAAATCAGCCCTCAATTTGACTCATCATCAAAACTGTTTTACGCAGAATCAAATTTCCAGCCAACTTTGCAAACTTTCTGCGATTAATACACAATGAACCACAGTGCAAACTTTACACCGTTGGAAAGCCCTATCAATCTAGTTTCTAAAACAACAAGAATCACTCGAATCCAAGTTATCTACATCAAGTTATGAAAGTTTTACTAAAGCTGGTCCAGCATAACTGTTTAAGTGTTCTTGAGTTCAAGCTTAAATCTTCAAGTATTACTAACAAATACTTAGTATAAAACTTGAACAAAAACTAAATAAAACTTAAAATTAATAGCAAAAGTTCATAGTACATACCTTAAACAAGCTTAGAACCTTGCTTAGGAAGAAGAAAACCTCACTTTTAATGGTGGATTTGCCCAAGATTTAGGGAATAAACTCCAAGAAGTTGAGAGCAAAAATGAGAGAAGAAGAGAAAAGAGAATGGCCGGCCAAGAGGGAGAAGAAAGAGAAAGAAATAGTCTAGGAAAAATGGAAAAGAAATGAAGAAAAGGTGGGAAAATGATTAACCAATTAAAATCTCACAAGAGTAAAGCAAAAAAAGTTAGTCTTTAAATGCAAGAGTAGCTACTTGAATTAATTTGATTGGTGGAGATCATTAACTCTTATCACTTAATATAAGCAATAATAGGACACAAATTATTAAAGCAAAAAGAGAGTAAAAATAGAGAGAGAGAGAAACCGGCCCTAAGGGGAAAGAAAAAGAAAAAGAATTTTCGGCCAAAAAGAAAACGAAAAGAAAGAGAAAAATTTTAGCTAAGGGAAAAGAAAATAAAGCAAGAAAATAAGTGAAATTTTTGAGTAAAATTGATCTAAAATTCAAGTAGTCAAAAGGCTAGAAAATAGTAGAATAAATTAAGCAAAATTTAAACTCTAATATAAATTAAATGGTCAAGTAAAATTATTCTAAATGTAGTGCTTAAATGTCCTTTCTTAATAATGAAAATCTTAGTTAATTAACCTAATTAACTCAAGAAATCTCCCGACTAATAAATCAAGGATTAACACTTAACCCTAAATAAGAAAAAAAATGTCTCTTGTATGTGCATTTTCTAGGGTGCTACAATTCACCTAAGGGATTCTAGTGTCTAAGCAATTGGGTTAATTATTACTCAAGCTAAAGTCTTACCTTATTGGTTTAGGGAATTGTACATCTAGATTCACCTCTACTATTGTTAATTCTCACTATTAAATTCTAGATTATCATATAGTTAGGTATTTAGTTTTAATTAGTTGCATTCTAATTCAATTTATCCTTCATTTTGAGAGGTTAGAAAATAAAAAGAAATCTAGTACTAGTACTCACATAGTCCCTGTGAGATCGACACTCAATGCTCCTATATACTATACTTCTGGAAATAATAGGTGCACTTGCCTGAAGTATCCATAGTGTAATCAAAGGGATGCCACCATACAACAAAGCCTTAAATTTAGCTTCCAAGCTTGTACCCATGCCAAAAGAACAAGAGAAACCAAAAAGAAGCTTTCCCTTACCATCCCGAAGAAGACCACCTCCTCCCCATAGACCAAAATTACATTTCGAACATCCATCAGTGTTGAGCTTGAAATTATCTGAGGGAGGAAACCATTTAACCAAACTTGCCTTTACTTCAGGCCTTTTCCTACACATGTTGGCGTAAAATTCTGCCCAAGGCTCATGATAATGGAACACACCAAACCTTGTTTCAAAAGACAACCTTATATCAGCTAAAATTAATTTCACCAAGTGTTCCTTGACGTGGTGTTGATTAGGTGTAGAAAATTAAATCAATATGTGACACCCTAGAAATTCATACGAAACTATTTTACTCATGTATGTCCACTAGTAGCATAAAATAATAATGATACTAGTAGAAAAAAAAAAGAGAGAAAACCCTAAAATGTACTTAAAAGAAAAATTCTTTCATTTGAAATCTAGTATTAATCCTTGATTTATTAGTTGGAGGATCTCTTAAGTTAATTAGGTTAATTAACTAAGATTCTTTCCTTATTGAGTAGGACACCTAAGTATTAATGTAACACCCTAGAAATGCACTTACAAGAGACATTTTTTTTCTTATTTAGGGTTAAGTGTTAAACCTTGATTTATTAGTTAGAAGATTTCTTGAGTTAATTAGGTCAACTAGTTAAGATTTTCATTTTAAGCAAGAACACTTAAGTACTAAAGTTAGAATAATTTTACTTGACCATTTAATTTATATTAGTGTTTAAATTTTGATTAGTTCACTTTACTATTTTCTAGTCTTTTGACTACTTGAATTTTTAGCTCAATTTTACTCAAAAATTTCACTTATTTTCTTGCTTTATTTTCTTTTCCCTTGGCTGAAATTTTTCTCTCTCTTTTCTTTTTCTCTTGGCCGAAAATTCTTCTCTTTTCTCTTTTCTTTTTTTGGGCCGAAATTCTTTTCTTTTCTTTCTTCTTGTGGCCGGTTCTCTCTCTCCCTATTTTACTCTCTTTTTGCTTTAATAATTTGTGTCTTATTATTGTTAGTATTAAGTGATAAGAAGTTAATGAGCTCCACCAATCAAATTAATCCAAGTAGCTACTCTTGCATTTAAAGACCACCTTTTTGCTTTACTCTTGTGAGGTTTTAATTGGTTAATCATTTTCCCACCTTTTCTTCATTTCTTTTCCATTTTTCCTAGACTATTTCTTTCTCTTTCTTCTCCCTCTTGGCCGGCCATCCCCTTTCCTCTTCTTCTCTCATTTTTACTCTCAACTTCTTGAAGCTTAATCACCAAATTTTGGGCAAATCCACCATAGGAAGTGGGCTTCTTTCTTTTCTAAGCAAAGTTCTAAGCATATCTAAGGTATTTACCATGAACTTTTCCTATTAATTTCATGTTTTAATTAGTTTTATTTGCAAGCTTAAACCTAGATTCTTGATATTACTACTTTGAAAACTTAGTTTGAATTGGAGATTTACTTGTTAGATAAGATGTTCTTGTGGTTAGATAGACTAGTATATGGCCTTTAAACCTTGAAATTTCATGTTTTAGATGTTGTTTGGTTGATGATTCTTGGGGTAAAATCCTTGGAATTTAGTGGAATTTTGATTGAATTTGAACTTGAGTTGAATATAAAAGTTGTAGAACTTGTTGAATTGGGTTGGATTGTTGAATTTTCTTGCAGGGAAAAAATTTGGGTTAGTCCGATTTTAAGGGGAAATGCTGCCGAAATTTTGGTAGAATTAAAAGAAGAAAAATTGACAAGTGAGATTTTAAGCCTAGAATGTATTCAATTGAAGGAAATTGAAGTGTAGGAATTTTTAGAAATGATCTAGTGATAGATTAGACTTTCTTAGAATAAGTAAACTCTAAACCCTAGAAACCCTAAAACCAAAACCCTAGAAATAAGTGGGGTATTTTCTTGAATTTTTCTTACTAAATTTACTAGGATTTTAGTTGAATTTTCATTATATTATTTTCTTTTAAATTTCAGGGTCCGAAAACGCATCACGACCATTTTACGAGATCTTTTCTTAGGCACTCCAGGTGAGTGTCTTTATGTGTGCATGATGCATGAAATGTTATGTTTTACTTGTAAATATTATGTTACACTTGCAAATATTATGTGATAAAATGTGTTACTTGAGGAAAGATGTGTACTTTATCGCATCTATTCCGTAATGTGTTATATGCTTTCACTATTCAACGTGTTATTTGTGCGTGAGACTTCCGTGACTAACTTTATCGTTACTTCACGGATAGTCAACTCGGACAGGCTTGGGAGGTTATAAGGTGCTGGGTGTTTTAGGGCGTGATGTTCTTTCCCTTTTGAGTTGTGAATCCTCAAAGAGGCCAACTCCGGATCGAACTTTCTTGCGTGTTGGCCCTCCCAGGTTGAGATTACTCCCTGGATGTGGTAGCTTGTACGGAGGTTATAAGGTGAAGGTGGTTAGGGCTTGCGTGATAAAACTGGCATGTTCCTTGACATAAGACCTGAGCTATTATCTCGGTCTAAATGTCATGGTTCCATGATCAGTACTTGCTTTTCCTGCGGTTGAGCTTGCTCCCGTAGTTGAGCCCTGTATCTGCCCTTGACTACTTGATAATTAAATTGTTCATATCTTGTTTATTTAACTTATTGATTATTTTATTTACTAAAATAATGAGTTTTGATATGATTGCATGAATTGGACATTCACTGGGCTATTATAGCTCATTCCTTTTATTTGTTTTCCTTTACTCAGGTTGCTCGAAAAATTAAAGCCGGACTGACTAGTTTTGATTATTATAAATGTTTAGTTATTGTAATAGCCAAACTGTGTTAGGCTATCTTTGTGAAAATCATGTAAATTATGACATGTAAACTTTGGATGTGACTTGTACCCTTTAAGTAAATAAAATGAGTGTATTTTATGTTATTCCATTTTATTTTATTTTAGTTTATTTATTTTGAGTTAATTACGCTCAGAGGTTTGCGTGAGTGTGTGATTCGAGTCCTGGCGAGAGCTAGGCAAGGCAGTCTGCTAAGCCCTTTGGTGCAGCCTCTGGGTAAGGTGGGGCTATCACAATTAAACTTGGATTAATTTCATTAGATCATTAGTTTATAATAGTGTTTTACTTGAATAGCCTTTTTGACAATTCCCGGTTTCATGGTTTTAATCTCCCTAGGGGGTGCCCCAAAGTCAATCATTTGAGTTATGCTGATGATGTGTTAATTTTTTCCAGTGGTTCTACTCATTCTTTGAAGTTGGTTATGAGAGTAATTGCTACATATGAGGAGATGTCAGGCCAAAAAATCAATGCTTCCAAGAGCTGTTTCATGACCCATCAGAGAATTTCGAAGGTGAAAAAGTCAGCCATTATACGGTTAACTGGGTTTGCTAACAAGGATTTTCCTGTCAAATACCTTGGCTTTCCTGTTTTCATTGGTAGAAAGAGGAAACATTTTTTCCTGGATATCTGCACTTCGGTGTTAAGTAGGGTGCTTTCGTGGAAGACCAAGCTGTTGTCAATGGGTGGCAAAATTACTTTGATTAAATCTGTGTTATCATCTTTACCTGTTTACCTACTGACAGCTGCATCTCCTCCCCTTTCCATTCTGAGGACATTGGAAAGTAGTTTTGCAAAATTTCTATGGGGAGACAATGATGGTGACGCCAAGTATCATTGGATCAAATGGAGAGACCTCTGCAATCCGGTTGAGGTAGGTGGAGTTGGTTTTAGGTTGCTGCAAGAGATTTTTACAGCTTTCTCCATCAAATTATGGTGGCGTTTTCGCCAAGGTAATTTGTTATGGTCAACTTTCATGTTTGCCAAGTATTGCTCGAAGGCTCATCCATGTTTGGTTGGGGCTACTCAGAATGCTTCTCTCATCTGGAAGAGAATGTTGCATGTACGTGAGGTGGCTGAACAGAAAATAGGATGGATTATCCAAGATGGCTCAGTTAATTTTTGGTTTGATAATTGGTTAGGTGGTGGTTCGCTTGCTACCCAACTGCTGAATGTTTCTGATCATCAGGGAAAAATTTTTTTGTGATGAACGTGGATGGAATTTTGATAAACTTCGCCAATGGCTTCCTGGACGACTGATTCAGCAAGTCATGCATGCATCTCCTCCAAGTGAGAACGAACCTGATAGAATGATCTGGATGCCATCTTCTTCTGGTGAGTTTTCTTTGCGGACAGCCTTTGAGAGTATTACTAACCATAGATCATATTCGTATGGTTTTAGAAAAATTTGGCATGCTAAAATTCCCTTGAAAATCTCTTTTTTTATGCTTCGGTTATTGAAGAACCGTCTGCCACTTGATTCGACCTTATGCAAATTTGGCTATAATATGGTCTCAAAGTGCTTTTGCTGTCGTTTGCCAAATGTGGAGTCATTGTTACATAATTTTTGTTTGGGAGATATGGCACAGGGAGTGTGGAAATTTTTTGGCAATATTGTAGGTGTGCGGTATATGGGTTCTTCTGTCATGACTTATCTTTCTGGATGGTGGTTTTTAAATAAGCATAACCCATGTGTTGATTTCATACATCATATTGTTCCTATATTAATTTGTTGGAACTTATGGAAGGCCAGGAACAAATGGGTTTTTGAAGGAATTCGGGTGGAACTAATGGGGCTATGCAATAATATATTTTCGGAGGTTAGAGAATTATTTTTTCTCCAATTTCCACATATTGCTACTAATGCAACCACTTGGAGAGGTTTTTATGAGCAGGTTGCAGGAATTAAGAAAATTAGCAGATTCAAGTTGGTTAGATGGTTGAAGCCAAGTTGGTGGCACTATGGTACTTAATACAGATGGCTGTAGAAAAGGGAATTCTGGGAATGCTGGTGGAGGGGGGATCTTAAGGGACAATATGGGGGAGATGATTTTTGCTTTTTCAGTTTCTTTTGCTGAAGCTAATAGCATTCAGGCGGAGAACTCGGGCTTTATTATTTGGAATTCAATGTTGTCTTCAAAGGGGTTATAATCGTTTTATGATTGAAAGTGATTCTCAAGTCTTGATTCAGATACTTAAAAAGAAGTTCAAATGTCCTTGGTCCATCTATGCAGAGGTACAACAGTTATTACAATTGGAGTGTCATTTTCTTCAAATACGTCATTGCTTTCGCGAAGCAAATTTTGTGGCAGATGCTCTTGCGAATGTGGGAATTTCACATGATGGTCATCGAATCTATTCCAGAGTTGAGGATTTACCCAGACAAGCTCGTGGTTTTTTTAGACTAGATAAATTAGATTTTCCTTCGTTTCGTAAAATTAACTAGATGTCTTTATTTATTTATTTATTTATTTATTTTTGGTTTATATCTTGTTTCTGAGGTAAGGTTTATGTCCCCCTCTTGTACAGGTTTTTTGAATTTAATAAAATTTTGGGAGTGGCATCCCTCCCGTGTACGGGGTTAGCCAAAAAAAAAAAAAAAAGTTTTACTTCAACTAGCTTATTCTACTATTTTCTAGTTTTTGATTACCTAAACTTTAGCTCAATTTTTCTCAAAAATTTCACTCATTCACTTGCTTTATTTTCTTTTTCTTGGCTGAATTTTCTTCTCTCTTTTTCTTCTCCCTTGGCCGAAAATTCTTCTTTCTTTTTCTTTTCTTCCTTGGCCGAATTTCTCTCTTCTTTTCTTTCCCTCATGGCCGGATCCCTCTCTCTATTTTCTTCTCTTTTTGCTTTAATATTTATGTCATAATATTACTAACTACTAGGTGATAAAGAGATATTTTTGTGTCACCAATTAAATTAAACCAAGTTTACAACTAATGCCTAAAAAGCCTAAACCCTAACTTTATTCTTGTAATGTTTTTATTGGTTATTCTTTCTCCCATCTTTTTCATTATTTCTTTTCTATTTTTCTAGCTTACTTCTTTCTCTTTTTCATTTTCTCTTGGCCGGCCCCTAGCTCTCTCTTTTTCTCTCATTTTGCTCTCAACTTCTTGAAGCTTTCTCTCCAAATTTCAAGCAATTTCACCATAGGAAAGTGAGCTTCCCTTCCTTCTAAGCAAAGTTCTAGGCTTGTTTAAGGTATGTACTATAAGCTTTAACCATTAATTTCAAGTTTAATTGGTCTTTTGTACTAGTTTAATATTGAATTCTTATGATTTTTAACTTGAAGATTTATGCTTGAAATGAAGTATTACTTGTTAGAGATAGTGTTTTCTTGGTTAGATTGAGTAGTAGATAGTATTAAATCTTGAAATTTTTAAGTGTTACATGTAGCTTGGAAGTAGAAACTTGAGCTTTGAGTGAGATTTTGATTTGAATTGAGTTTGGATTGAACTTAGAACTTGTTGAACTATGGATTTGATGGTTGAAATCTTGAAAGAAAAACAAATTTGGGAAGGCCGAATTTAAGGGGAAATAATGTCAAAATTTTGTTAGAAATAAAAAGAAAGCAAATAGATAGAATTCCTACCCAAGAACATGTCAAATTTAGTGAAATTAGTGTGCTGGAATTTTTACCAAATGACCAAATGTTGAACAAAACTTTCTTAGAAAATGAAACCCTAAAATGAAAACCCTAAAATGAAAACCCTAAGATGGAAACCCTAAACCCTAAACCCTAAAACTAAAACCCTAGAAATAAGTGGGGTATTTCTTGAATTTTCTTACTAAATTAATTAGGGTTTAAATCGAGTTTTCATTAGATTATTTCTTTTAAATTTCAGGACCCGAAAGCGAGACTCGACCTTTTTACGAAATATTCTCGTAGGCATTCCAGGTGAGTGTCTTTATGTGTGCATGATGCATGTAACATGATATTTCCATTTGTAAATATTATGCTATGATTGCAAATACTATGTGATAAAATGTGCTACTTGAGGAAAGATGTATACTTTATCGCATCTATTCCACCATGTGCTACTTGTTTTCATGATTAAATGTGTTATTTGTGTTTGAGACTACCGTGACTAACTTCACCGTTACTTCACGGATAGTCAACTTGAACGTGCGTGGGAGGATATAAGGTGCTGGGTGTTTTAGGGCGTGATGTTCATTCCCTTGTGAGTTGTGAATCCTCTAAGAGGCCAACTCCGGATTGAACTTTCTTGCGTGTTGGCCCTCCAAGGTCGAGATTTCTCCCTGGATGTGGTAGCCTGTACGGAGGTTATAAGGTGTATGGTGGTTAGGGTTCTTGCTTGATATTACCGATATAACCCTTGGCAAGGACCTGAGCTATTATCTCGGTCCCAACGCCCTGGGTACATAATCGGTACTTGTTTCTCCTGCGGTCGAGCTTGCTCCCGTAGTTGAGCCCTATATCCGCCATTGACTACTTGTTTATTTATTTGTTCATGTGCTGATTAAATATCTTGTTAAATTATTTATTTTCCTGAAATAATGGATTCTTGGCATGCCTGCATGTCCTGGGCACTCACTGGGCTATTATAGCTCATTCCTTTATTTGTTTTCCTTTACCCAGGTATTTCTCACTCTTAAAGCTGGGCATGGCGAGTTTAATTATAGTAGACATTTTGTTCTTGTATTTTGGATAACCGAGCTGTTTGGTTACCATTGTAAATGATATGTATATTTTGGGCATGTATACTTTTAGTACATGGCTTGTAAACTTTTAGTGACTTTTGTATCTTAAGTTGAACTATGTGAATGTATTCTATTTTGGGTTAACTGTACGTGAATGTTCCGAGTGCGTGCTTGAGTGAGTCCTGGCGAGAGCTAGGCAGGCAGTCCGCTAAGCCCTTTGGTGCGCCTCTGGGTAAGGTGGGGCTGTCACACAATATACACACAATATTTGTCAAGTAAAAAAACCCTAATCTCCCAACTTTACCGCAGGTAAGGTAATAACACAGGTTTTTGCAGCAAAAAAATAAAAATGTATTACCTTAACCATAGAACTCTTTGATATATCTATATGATTATAAAGGGGTTTACATGAGAATTATCTCAAGCACAAAAGATTTCTATGGTTCTAAAGGCTAAGATCCTTTGTAAATGAAGTAGGTCTACCACAAAAAGCCCTCTAAGATTCGAGCCTCTAACAATATCCATACGAACAAATCTTGTGGGAACCTTCTAGGCTTGCTTGTTTTGACTTTTGAGTGCTAGCACTCTTGAATTAATTAGAGAACACAAGAGAAGAAAAAAGCCTAACAATTAGGGAGAGGGAGAGGAGAGGTATGGCCAAAAGTGTAACACCCTAGAAATTCATGCGAAAACCATTTATTTTGTATTATGTTCATTAGAAAAAAAAAAGAAGGGCCGAATTAGTGGAAAAATAATAAGGAATGATTTTCTATTTTATTAGCATGTTGTACCTTCTTCCTTAGGAGTTGTACTTAGAATGTCTTGCAAGATTAATCATGGGATAAATAATAAAAATCTCTTCTAATGACCCTTAGCCAAGTGTAGTCTTCCATGGAGAGAAAGTCAAGATTTACTTTGTTCTTGTCTTGCTTTGATTGGTCAAACTTTTCCCAATTCTTTTCCATTTCTTTTCTTCTTTAACTAGGCATTTTCTCTCTTTTTCTTCTTCTCAAATCCGGCCCCTCTCTTCTCTCTTTACTCTCCATTTTCTTTCATTTTCTTGGAGCTTTTACTTCCATTTGATCACTTTTCATCCATAGAAATTAAGTTGATCTTCCTCCTAAGCAACAATCTTGTCTTACTAAAGGTATTTCCCATGAACTTCTCTTCTAATTTCAAGTGAAAGATCATAGTTTTCTAGCTTTTAAGTCATGTCTTTATGGTTAAGTGTGATTTATTTTAGCCATGAAATATGAAGTTTTATTCCATGAATATGAAGGCTTATGGACTTGTATGACTTGTAGATAGTGATTTAAACTTGAGATGGCATGATTTAGGTTTGATTTAGTTGAAGAAACTTGGAGTAGTTTAGGTGTTTTTGTGATGAATTTGGGTGAAATTGAAGTGAGTTTGATGTGAAATTGGTAGAACTACTTGAGATTGGGTTGTTTGGATGTTTTTCTTGCAGGTTAAAAATTTTGGGTTAGTCCGATTATAGGGGAAGTGCTGCCGAAATTTCGGTAAAACCTAAGAAATAAAAGTGATTAGGCTATGATTTAAAGCTTTATAAGCTGTAATTTAGTGATTAGAACGTGCAGAAATTTTCGTAGATTAGCTATTAGTGAATTAAACCTTTCCGAGCGAAACCCTAAAAGTTAGAAAACCCTAATTTTGAAAACCCTAAACCCTAGGGTAAAACCCTAAACTCCAAAACCCTAGAAATTAAACCCTAGAAATACTTGAGGTATTTCTCAAATTTTCTTATCGAATTACTTAGATTTTTATCCGGTTTTTATACGACTATTTTCTTTTAAATTTCAGGCTCCGGAAGTGAAACCCGACCGTATTACGAAATATTTTCTTAAGCACTTAAGGTGAGTGTCTTTATGTGTGCATGATGCATGAAATATTTTGTCATACTTGAGAATGTTATATTATGAAAATTATGTTATACTTGTAATTGTTATTTGATGACATGTGCTACTTGAGGAAGGATGTGTACTTTATCGCATCTATTCCGCAATGTGTTACACGCTTTCATTATCCAACTGTGTTACTTGTGCATGAGACTTCCGTGACTAACTTCACCGTTACTTCACGGATAGTCAACCCAGACAGGCTTGGGAGGATATAAGGTGCTGGGTGTTTTAGGGCGTGTTGTTCTTTCCCTTTTGAGTTGTGAATCCTCAAAGAGGCCAACTCCGGATTGAACTTTCTCGCGTGTTGGCCCTCCAAGGTCGAGATTACTCCCTGGATGTGGTAGCTTGTACGGAGGTTATAAGGTGAACGGTGGTTAGGGCGTGCGTGATAATACTGGCATGTCCTTTGATAAAGACCTGAGTTATTATCTCGGTCCTAACATCATGGTTACATGAACAGTACTTGCTTCTCCTGCGGTTGAGCTTGCTCCCGTAGTTGAGCCCTGTATCCGCCATTGACTACTTGTTAATTAAATTGTTCATAACCTGTCTATTTACCTTGTCAATTATCTTGTTCATATAAATAATGAATTCCTGGTATGATTGCATGAGCTTGGGCACTCACTGGGCTATTATAGCTCATCCCGTTCATTTGTTTTCTTTAACCAGGTTTTCCAAAATACTAAAGCTGGAAAAGCTGCTTTTGGATATAGTAAATGTTTTGCTTCATGTATTTTGATAGCCTAAATGTGTAGGCTTTTATTGTAAATATTATTTATATTTTGGAGTGTAAACTTCTTGTGATACTTGTACTTTCAAGTAAATTAATGAATGTATTTCATTATGAATGTATTTTATTTTGGTTAAGTACGCTTGGATGTTTCGAGTGAGTGCGTGATTTGAGTCCTGGCGAGAGCTAGGCAGGCAGTCCGCTAAGCCCTTTGGTGCGCCTCTGGGTAAGGTGGGGCTGTCACAAAAAGGGGAGTGGTGGATCACTCTTGCGGTTTTTCTCTCTCTAGTTTTGTCTTGTGTTGCAATAATAATTCAAGAGTCAAAGCATGAACATATTTATAGAGGTAGTATTCTAGTCTTTTAGGAAATAAAGGTAATTGGAAACCAAGAAAGTTTAGGAAGCTTACCTTAAGCTAGTCCTTCTGCTTTAGGAATCCTATTTTATAAGGAAATCAAATAGCTTCTTCATTTCTTTTAGGAAACTAATTTCCTACAAGACTTAGAATATTTATAAATAAGTCCTTTAAGTTAATTTATCTTATAAATTAACCCCATAAGTATCTGATACTTATCTTAATTACAATTTAACCCCAAGATTATGTTCTTTATATGTGTGACTCATTAGGTTCCATTCACGTTGGCAATAAGCACAAATTATAACTCATTAATTAATCAATTAAGAGTTAGATAAATGAAACATTTTAATTTATTAAGTACGAATTAATTAATTCATACTTCTAGATCATGAGTGGCATCTAATAATGCATCATGACCACCCAACTGAATTGGAAAGTCATAAGGTAGACTATACCAATCAATGACAATGTTACTATATAACTAATATCATTTCACCACACTATATCAATTAGTCTAAAAAGTATAGTGCATACTTTTAAATGAATAGTTAATATTTTATTGTTCACGAAATACAACTCTCCATAATGTATAACATTGAAACTACTTTCAAGTTATCCTATCACTTCTGCGGAAGATTTGTTGAGTTAATATTTCTAACAAGTGGCTAAAGTAGGATATACTCTCCTATTAAGGAGTAGTGAATCCTATATCGATTACTCACTATCCTTCCATGCTTCATACTATACCCAACCTCTATCCTATGGGCTACTTTTTTACGAGCACCAAGAAATAGAGTTAAAATATAGCAATCCACATTCAATATATTATGGTAATCTCAAGTCAAAGGATCACTTACACTATTGCCATTTAAAAGTTCAACCATTGGCACTATAGTTGAAATTCCTGGCGAAGCAATCCAATGAACTTGTTCCAAATAAGCATCCACATACCAGCTTAGGTGTCACACAAACCATAATCTATGAGATTGACTACTACTTACCATAAGTAGAGGCAAAATATATGCTAGTCTATCCATATTAATGATGTCCAATTCCTTTAATACTACGACTAGGAATATTTAAGAATATGACTTGGATTTTCTATCTCCCTCATTCCACTATTTAACTCTAGCTTTTTACTTCCAAAAGTTTTCTTCCACAACCATATTGGCATCATATTGGCATTCAATGTGAGCAGCTTTCTCTTCCAGCTCTTTAACCTTGTGAAAAATATCTCCATATTGTTGTCTAGACCAAGTTCGAATCAACTATTTCACAACTTTCAACTTACAAGCTAATCTCCACAGTGGTTGATGGTTCTGTTGTTGTTGCCACGATTGACTCACCACCTATAGAAACTATTGGTGTTGTGTCCAGAAACTTAGAGATCAAAACAGCCTCGGTTTGTCACCCAACCTTGTCTTGATTACCGTAAGTAGCGGTGAGTGATTCGAAGAGAACCAAGACAAATGTTGCACTAAAAGATCCACATTCAAGTCCAAAAATGAAGAATTAAGCAAAATTCTATCAAGTCTCTTCCAGATCCGAGCCCCTCCTTGCCTGTTGTTAGAACAAGTGAAGTTAGACCCGGTATAACCAGGATAACCAACTTGAGCATCAAGCATAAAATTGAGGAAATCTTCTACTTCAATGACTGAAATGTCCCCCTTTCTTTTCCTCTGCCTGAATTATAGTGTTAAAATCTCCCCCAATCAACGAAGATCCACATTCTCATCTACATCCCCACGCGATAATAAAGTCCTTGCCAAAACCTTAGCCTCCATGATCAGCATTCGTTGATAGCCGTGATTCATTTCCTCACCATTTTCTGTTCTGACTAACATAGGAAGACATCATCTACAATCTTCAAAACTAATTGGTTCCCAAATCCCACAGGCTGGACCTGTTGAGAATCCTCATCAACCTAAATAAATACGACCCATTATCTACTCGTTCAGGTAAATTTTCAACAATATCAAGTCCCCTATTAAGATTTCAAGAGTGATACTCCTCTTGCAAAACCCTAGCCGTCTCCGTATTCTCCCCTGACTTTTGTTCGTCATGAGTTGCTGTCCGTGTAACCTTGGGAACATACTTCAGTTTTTCTTTTTCTGCACGTAGACTTCATGCTCCAAAGGTTCTATTTGGTGCAACAATCTGCAAGTTTTCTTGCCATGACATTGTTTCTTGCAATATTGGATGTACTCAAGCAGATCTTTATACATAATCTTCTGCCAAAATCCCTCATCTCCCCCCCACTATCCAGATCCTTTGTGGAAGATCCTTTGACAGATCCATATCAATACACATTCTTGCAATATTAGCTCTGGACAAAATAGCCATGGCAGAATCCAGCTTTAGAGGAGAACCTATAGCGCTTGCGATCATAAATAAAGCAAATTTGTCAAAAAAAATGAATCAGGAGTCCCTCTAAAGAAACCCAAACCAGGGCATGAGGGTATTCTGTATCAAATTTGAACTTCGTAGTCCACTTAAACATAAGCATTGGAAAGTCTTGTATCATCCATAGTCCTCGCAACCAACACCTATGAAAATCATCCTCCTTTTGAAAGCAAATTAAAAACGTGTCTAGAATCCATCAGTCCGAAAGAAATATGTCCATATTGACGCATTGGAAGTCGACTCAAGATCCAAGCAGCTACTTACTGGTGGACGGTCACGCAAAAACTAGAAAATTTTGAAGCAGCGGTCTATTACTCACCGAAGAAGATTTGTTTTGAATTGATCGGATCGAATCGGGAAAACTAACGGCAGATTTGTCCGGATCGGACGTTCGCAGGCCAGTTGAAAAGGAAAATAAGGGAGCTACATGACGGGTGCGATCATACCAGCACTAATGCACCGGATCCCATCAGAACTCCGAAGTTAAGCGTGCTTGGGCGAGAGTAGTACTAGGATGGGTGACCCCCTGGGAAGTCCTCGTGTTGCACTCCTTTCTTTTTTCTTAGAATGCCGTAATGCTCGGCTTTTATTTTAAAATTTTTTTGACAAACAAGATCCGAATGAGAGGGAGAAAGAAAGAAGAAGAAGAAGAAAAAGGAAAAAAAAAAAATATATATATATATACACGGGCGCACGCGCATTTAAATGTAAAATTTTTGACAATTAGGATCCGAAAGAAATATGTCCATATTGACGCATTGGAAGTCGACTCAAGATCCAAGCAGCTACTCACTGGTGGACGGTCACGCAAAACGAGAAAATTTTGAAGCAGCGGTCTGTTACTCACCGAAGAAGATTTGTTTTGAATTGATCGGATCGAATCGGGAAAACTAACGGCAGATTTGTCCGGATCGGACGTTCGCAGGCCAGTTGAAAAGGAAAATAAGGGAGCTACATGACGGGTGCGATCATACCAGCACTAATGCACCGGATCCCATCAGAACTCCGAAGTTAAGCGTGCTTGGGCGAGAGTAGTACTAGGATGGGTGACCCCCTGGGAAGTCCTCGTGTTGCACTCCTTTCTTTTTTCTTAGAATGCCGTAATGCTCGGCTTTTATTTTAAAATTTTTTTGACAAACAAGATCCGAATGAGAGGGAGAAAGAAAGAAGAAGAAGAAGAAGAAAAAGGAAAAAAAAAATATATATATATATATATACACGGGCGCACGCGCATTTAAATGTAAAATTTTTGACAATTAGGATCCGAAAGAAATATGTCCATATTGACGCATTGGAAGTCGACTCAAGATCCAAGCAGCTACTCACTGGTGGACGGTCACGCAAAACGAGAAAATTTTGAAGCAGCGGTCTGTTACTCACCGAAGAAGATTTGTTTTGAATTGATCGGATCGAATCGGGAAAACTAACGGCAGATTTGTCCGGATCGGACGTTCGCAGGCCAGTTGAAAAGGAAAATAAGGGAGCTACATGACGGGTGCGATCATACCAGCACTAATGCACCGGATCCCATCAGAACTCCGAAGTTAAGCGTGCTTGGGCGAGAGTAGTACTAGGATGGGTGACCCCCTGGGAAGTCCTCGTGTTGCACTCCTTTCTTTTTTCTTAGAATGCCGTAATGCTCGGCTTTTATTTTAAAATTTTTTTGACAAACAAGATCCGAATGAGAGGGAGAAAGAAAGAAGAAGAAGAAGAAGAAAAAGGAAAAAAAAAATATATATATATATATATATACACGGGCGCACGCGCATTTAAATGTAAAATTTTTTGACAATTAGGATCCGAAAGAAATATGTCCATATTGACGCATTGGAAGTCGACTCAAGATCCAAGCAGCTACTCACTGGTGGACGGTCACGCAAAACGAGAAAATTTTGAAGCAGCGGTCTGTTACTCACCGAAGAAGATTTGTTTTGAATTGATCGGATCGAATCGGGAAAACTAACGGCAGATTTGTCCGGATCGGACGTTCGCAGGCCAGTTGAAAAGGAAAATAAGGGAGCTACATGACGGGTGCGATCATACCAGCACTAATGCACCGGATCCCATCAGAACTCCGAAGTTAAGCGTGCTTGGGCGAGAGTAGTACTAGGATGGGTGACCCCCTGGGAAGTCCTCGTGTTGCACTCCTTTCTTTTTTCTTAGAATGCCGTAATGCTCGGCTTTTATTTTAAAATTTTTTTGACAAACAAGATCCGAATGAGAGGGAGAAAGAAAGAAGAAGAAGAAGAAGAAAAAGGAAAAAAAAAAATATATATATATATATATACACGGGCGCACGCGCATTTAAATGTAAAATTTTTTGACAATTAGGATCCGAAAGAAATATGTCCATATTGACGCATTGGAAGTCGACTCAAGATCCAAGCAGCTACTCACTGGTGGACGGTCACGCAAAACGAGAAAATTTTGAAGCAGCGGTCTGTTACTCACCGAAGAAGATTTGTTTTGAATTGATCGGATCGAATCGGGAAAACTAACGGCAGATTTGTCCGGATCGGACGTTCGCAGGCCAGTTGAAAAGGAAAATAAGGGAGCTACATGACGGGTGCGATCATACCAGCACTAATGCACCGGATCCCATCAGAACTCCGAAGTTAAGCGTGCTTGGGCGAGAGTAGTACTAGGATGGGTGACCCCCTGGGAAGTCCTCGTGTTGCACTCCTTTCTTTTTTCTTAGAATGCCGTAATGCTCGGCTTTTATTTTAAAATTTTTTTGACAAACAAGATCCGAATGAGAGGGAGAAAGAAAGAAGAAGAAGAAGAAAAAGGAAAAAAAAAAATATATATATATATATATACACGGGCGCACGCGCATTTAAATGTAAAATTTTTTGACAATTAGGATCCGAAAGAAATATGTCCATATTGACGCATTGGAAGTCGACTCAAGATCCAAGCAGCTACTCACTAGGTGGACGGTCACGCAAAACGAGAAAATTTTGAAGCAGCGGTCTGTTACTCACCGAAGAAGATTTGTTTTGAATTGATCGGATCGAATCGGGAAAACTAACGGCAGATTTGTCCGGATCGGACGTTCGCAGGCCAGTTGAAAAGGAAAATAAGGGAGCTACATGACGGGTGCGATCATACCAGCACTAATGCACCGGATCCCATCAGAACTCCGAAGTTAAGCGTGCTTGGGCGAGAGTAGTACTAGGATGGGTGACCCCCTGGGAAGTCCTCGTGTTGCACTCCTTTCTTTTTTCTTAGAATGCCGTAATGCTCGGCTTTTATTTTAAAATTTTTTTGACAAACAAGATCCGAATGAGAGGGAGAAAGAAAGAAGAAGAAGAAGAAGAAAAAGGAAAAAAAAAATATATATATATATATATATACACGGGCGCACGCGCATTTAAATGTAAAATTTTTTGACAATTAGGATCCGAAAGAAATATGTCCATATTGACGCATTGGAAGTCGACTCAAGATCCAAGCAGCTACTCACTGGTGGACGGTCACGCAAAACGAGAAAATTTTGAAGCAGCGGTCTGTTACTCACCGAAGAAGATTTGTTTTGAATTGATCGGATCGAATCGGGAAAACTAACGGCAGATTTGTCCGGATCGGACGTTCGCAGGCCAGTTGAAAAGGAAAATAAGGGAGCTACATGACGGGTGCGATCATACCAGCACTAATGCACCGGATCCCATCAGAACTCCGAAGTTAAGCGTGCTTGGGCGAGAGTAGTACTAGGATGGGTGACCCCCTGGGAAGTCCTCGTGTTGCACTCCTTTCTTTTTTCTTAGAATGCCGTAATGCTCGGCTTTTATTTTAAAATTTTTTTGACAAACAAGATCCGAATGAGAGGGAGAAAGAAAGAAGAAGAAGAAGAAGAAAAAGGAAAAAAAAAAATATATATATATATATATATACACGGGCGCACGCGCATTTAAATGTAAAATTTTTTGACAATTAGGATCCGAAAGAAATATGTCCATATTGACGCATTGGAAGTCGACTCAAGATCCAAGCAGCTACTCACATGGTGGACGGTCACGCAAAACGAGAAAATTTTGAAGCAGCGGTCTGTTACTCACCGAAGAAGATTTGTTTTGAATTGATCGGATCGAATCGGGAAAACTAACGGCAGATTTGTCCGGATCGGACGTTCGCAGGCCAGTTGAAAAGGAAAATAAGGGAGCTACATGACGGGTGCGATCATACCAGCACTAATGCACCGGATCCCATCAGAACTCCGAAGTTAAGCGTGCTTGGGCGAGAGTAGTACTAGGATGGGTGACCCCCTGGGAAGTCCTCGTGTTGCACTCCTTTCTTTTTTCTTAGAATGCCGTAATGCTCGGCTTTTATTTTAAAATTTTTTTGACAAACAAGATCCGAATGAGAGGGAGAAAGAAAGAAGAAGAAGAAGAAGAAAAAGGAAAAAAAAAATATATATATATATATATATACACGGGCGCACGCGCATTTAAATGTAAAATTTTTTGACAATTAGGATCCGAAAGAAATATGTCCATATTGACGCATTGGAAGTCGACTCAAGATCCAAGCAGCTACTCACTGGTGGACGGTCACGCAAAACGAGAAAATTTTGAAGCAGCGGTCTGTTACTCACCGAAGAAGATTTGTTTTGAATTGATCGGATCGAATCGGGAAAACTAACGGCAGATTTGTCCGGATCGGACGTTCGCAGGCCAGTTGAAAAGGAAAATAAGGGAGCTACATGACGGGTGCGATCATACCAGCACTAATGCACCGGATCCCATCAGAACTCCGAAGTTAAGCGTGCTTGGGCGAGAGTAGTACTAGGATGGGTGACCCCCTGGGAAGTCCTCGTGTTGCACTCCTTTCTTTTTTCTTAGAATGCCGTAATGCTCGGCTTTTATTTTAAAATTTTTTTGACAAACAAGATCCGAATGAGAGGGAGAAAGAAAGAAGAAGAAGAAGAAGAAAAAGGAAAAAAAAAATATATATATATATATATATACACGGGCGCACGCGCATTTAAATGTAAAATTTTTTGACAATTAGGATCCGAAAGAAATATGTCCATATTGACGCATTGGAAGTCGACTCAAGATCCAAGCAGCTACTCACTAGGTGGACGGTCACGCAAAACGAGAAAATTTTGAAGCAGCGGTCTGTTACTCACCGAAGAAGATTTGTTTTGAATTGATCGGATCGAATCGGGAAAACTAACGGCAGATTTGTCCGGATCGGACGTTCGCAGGCCAGTTGAAAAGGAAAATAAGGGAGCTACATGACGGGTGCGATCATACCAGCACTAATGCACCGGATCCCATCAGAACTCCGAAGTTAAGCGTGCTTGGGCGAGAGTAGTACTAGGATGGGTGACCCCCTGGGAAGTCCTCGTGTTGCACTCCTTTCTTTTTTCTTAGAATGCCGTAATGCTCGGCTTTTATTTTAAAATTTTTTTGACAAACAAGATCCGAATGAGAGGGAGAAAGAAAGAAGAAGAAGAAGAAGAAAAAGGAAAAAAAAAAATATATATATATATATATATACACGGGCGCACGCGCATTTAAATGTAAAATTTTTTGACAATTAGGATCCGAAAGAAATATGTCCATATTGACGCATTGGAAGTCGACTCAAGATCCAAGCAGCTACTCACTGGTGGACGGTCACGCAAAACGAGAAAATTTTGAAGCAGCGGTCTGTTACTCACCGAAGAAGATTTGTTTTGAATTGATCGGATCGAATCGGGAAAACTAACGGCAGATTTGTCCGGATCGGACGTTCGCAGGCCAGTTGAAAAGGAAAATAAGGGAGCTACATGACGGGTGCGATCATACCAGCACTAATGCACCGGATCCCATCAGAACTCCGAAGTTAAGCGTGCTTGGGCGAGAGTAGTACTAGGATGGGTGACCCCCTGGGAAGTCCTCGTGTTGCACTCCTTTCTTTTTTCTTAGAATGCCGTAATGCTCGGCTTTTATTTTAAAATTTTTTTGACAAACAAGATCCGAATGAGAGGGAGAAAGAAAGAAGAAGAAGAAGAAGAAAAAGGAAAAAAAAAAATATATATATATATATATATACACGGGCGCACGCGCATTTAAATGTAAAATTTTTTGACAATTAGGATCCGAAAGAAATATGTCCATATTGACGCATTGGAAGTCGACTCAAGATCCAAGCAGCTACTCACTGGTGGACGGTCACGCAAAACGAGAAAATTTTGAAGCAGCGGTCTGTTACTCACCGAAGAAGATTTGTTTTGAATTGATCGGATCGAATCGGGAAAACTAACGGCAGATTTGTCCGGATCGGACGTTCGCAGGCCAGTTGAAAAGGAAAATAAGGGAGCTACATGACGGGTGCGATCATACCAGCACTAATGCACCGGATCCCATCAGAACTCCGAAGTTAAGCGTGCTTGGGCGAGAGTAGTACTAGGATGGGTGACCCCCTGGGAAGTCCTCGTGTTGCACTCCTTTCTTTTTTCTTAGAATGCCGTAATGCTCGGCTTTTATTTTAAAATTTTTTTGACAAACAAGATCCGAATGAGAGGGAGAAAGAAAGAAGAAGAAGAAGAAGAAAAAGGAAAAAAAAAAATATATATATATATATATATACACGGGCGCACGCGCATTTAAATGTAAAATTTTTTGACAATTAGGATCCGAAAGAAATATGTCCATATTGACGCATTGGAAGTCGACTCAAGATCCAAGCAGCTACTCACATGGTGGACGGTCACGCAAAACGAGAAAATTTTGAAGCAGCGGTCTGTTACTCACCGAAGAAGATTTGTTTTGAATTGATCGGATCGAATCGGGAAAACTAACGGCAGATTTGTCCGGATCGGACGTTCGCAGGCCAGTTGAAAAGGAAAATAAGGGAGCTACATGACGGGTGCGATCATACCAGCACTAATGCACCGGATCCCATCAGAACTCCGAAGTTAAGCGTGCTTGGGCGAGAGTAGTACTAGGATGGGTGACCCCCTGGGAAGTCCTCGTGTTGCACTCCTTTCTTTTTTCTTAGAATGCCGTAATGCTCGGCTTTTATTTTAAAATTTTTTTGACAAACAAGATCCGAATGAGAGGGAGAAAGAAAGAAGAAGAAGAAGAAGAAAAAGGAAAAAAAAAAATATATATATATATATATATACACGGGCGCACGCGCATTTAAATGTAAAATTTTTTGACAATTAGGATCCGAAAGAAATATGTCCATATTGACGCATTGGAAGTCGACTCAAGATCCAAGCAGCTACTCACTGGTGGACGGTCACGCAAAACGAGAAAATTTTGAAGCAGCGGTCTGTTACTCACCGAAGAAGATTTGTTTTGAATTGATCGGATCGAATCGGGAAAACTAACGGCAGATTTGTCCGGATCGGACGTTCGCAGGCCAGTTGAAAAGGAAAATAAGGGAGCTACATGACGGGTGCGATCATACCAGCACTAATGCACCGGATCCCATCAGAACTCCGAAGTTAAGCGTGCTTGGGCGAGAGTAGTACTAGGATGGGTGACCCCCTGGGAAGTCCTCGTGTTGCACTCCTTTCTTTTTTCTTAGAATGCCGTAATGCTCGGCTTTTATTTTAAAATTTTTTTGACAAACAAGATCCGAATGAGAGGGAGAAAGAAAGAAGAAGAAGAAGAAGAAAAAGGAAAAAAAAAATATATATATATATATATATACACGGGCGCACGCGCATTTAAATGTAAAATTTTTTGACAATTAGGATCCGAAAGAAATATGTCCATATTGACGCATTGGAAGTCGACTCAAGATCCAAGCAGCTACTCACTGGTGGACGGTCACGCAAAACGAGAAAATTTTGAAGCAGCGGTCTGTTACTCACCGAAGAAGATTTGTTTTGAATTGATCGGATCGAATCGGGAAAACTAACGGCAGATTTGTCCGGATCGGACGTTCGCAGGCCAGTTGAAAAGGAAAATAAGGGAGCTACATGACGGGTGCGATCATACCAGCACTAATGCACCGGATCCCATCAGAACTCCGAAGTTAAGCGTGCTTGGGCGAGAGTAGTACTAGGATGGGTGACCCCCTGGGAAGTCCTCGTGTTGCACTCCTTTCTTTTTTCTTAGAATGCCGTAATGCTCGGCTTTTATTTTAAAATTTTTTTGACAAACAAGATCCGAATGAGAGGGAGAAAGAAAGAAGAAGAAGAAGAAGAAAAAGGAAAAAAAAAATATATATATATATATATATACACGGGCGCACGCGCATTTAAATGTAAAATTTTTTGACAATTAGGATCCGAAAGAAATATGTCCATATTGACGCATTGGAAGTCGACTCAAGATCCAAGCAGCTACTCACATGGTGGACGGTCACGCAAAACGAGAAAATTTTGAAGCAGCGGTCTGTTACTCACCGAAGAAGATTTGTTTTGAATTGATCGGATCGAATCGGGAAAACTAACGGCAGATTTGTCCGGATCGGACGTTCGCAGGCCAGTTGAAAAGGAAAATAAGGGAGCTACATGACGGGTGCGATCATACCAGCACTAATGCACCGGATCCCATCAGAACTCCGAAGTTAAGCGTGCTTGGGCGAGAGTAGTACTAGGATGGGTGACCCCCTGGGAAGTCCTCGTGTTGCACTCCTTTCTTTTTTCTTAGAATGCCGTAATGCTCGGCTTTTATTTTAAAATTTTTTTGACAAACAAGATCCGAATGAGAGGGAGAAAGAAAGAAGAAGAAGAAGAAGAAAAAGGAAAAAAAAAATATATATATATATATATATACACGGGCGCACGCGCATTTAAATGTAAAATTTTTTGACAATTAGGATCCGAAAGAAATATGTCCATATTGACGCATTGGAAGTCGACTCAAGATCCAAGCAGCTACTCACTGGTGGACGGTCACGCAAAACGAGAAAATTTTGAAGCAGCGGTCTGTTACTCACCGAAGAAGATTTGTTTTGAATTGATCGGATCGAATCGGGAAAACTAACGGCAGATTTGTCCGGATCGGACGTTCGCAGGCCAGTTGAAAAGGAAAATAAGGGAGCTACATGACGGGTGCGATCATACCAGCACTAATGCACCGGATCCCATCAGAACTCCGAAGTTAAGCGTGCTTGGGCGAGAGTAGTACTAGGATGGGTGACCCCCTGGGAAGTCCTCGTGTTGCACTCCTTTCTTTTTTCTTAGAATGCCGTAATGCTCGGCTTTTATTTTAAAATTTTTTTGACAAACAAGATCCGAATGAGAGGGAGAAAGAAAGAAGAAGAAGAAGAAGAAAAAGGAAAAAAAAAAATATATATATATATATATACACGGGCGCACGCGCATTTAAATGTAAAATTTTTTGACAATTAGGATCCGAAAGAAATATGTCCATATTGACGCATTGGAAGTCGACTCAAGATCCAAGCAGCTACTCACTGGTGGACGGTCACGCAAAACGAGAAAATTTTGAAGCAGCGGTCTGTTACTCACCGAAGAAGATTTGTTTTGAATTGATCGGATCGAATCGGGAAAACTAACGGCAGATTTGTCCGGATCGGACGTTCGCAGGCCAGTTGAAAAGGAAAATAAGGGAGCTACATGACGGGTGCGATCATACCAGCACTAATGCACCGGATCCCATCAGAACTCCGAAGTTAAGCGTGCTTGGGCGAGAGTAGTACTAGGATGGGTGACCCCCTGGGAAGTCCTCGTGTTGCACTCCTTTCTTTTTTCTTAGAATGCCGTAATGCTCGGCTTTTATTTTAAAATTTTTTTGACAAACAAGATCCGAATGAGAGGGAGAAAGAAAGAAGAAGAAGAAGAAGAAAAAGGAAAAAAAAAAATATATATATATATATATACACGGGCGCACGCGCATTTAAATGTAAAATTTTTTGACAATTAGGATCCGAAAGAAATATGTCCATATTGACGCATTGGAAGTCGACTCAAGATCCAAGCAGCTACTCACTGGTGGACGGTCACGCAAAACGAGAAAATTTTGAAGCAGCGGTCTGTTACTCACCGAAGAAGATTTGTTTTGAATTGATCGGATCGAATCGGGAAAACTAACGGCAGATTTGTCCGGATCGGACGTTCGCAGGCCAGTTGAAAAGGAAAATAAGGGAGCTACATGACGGGTGCGATCATACCAGCACTAATGCACCGGATCCCATCAGAACTCCGAAGTTAAGCGTGCTTGGGCGAGAGTAGTACTAGGATGGGTGACCCCCTGGGAAGTCCTCGTGTTGCACTCCTTTCTTTTTTCTTAGAATGCCGTAATGCTCGGCTTTTATTTTAAAATTTTTTTGACAAACAAGATCCGAATGAGAGGGAGAAAGAAAGAAGAAGAAGAAGAAGAAAAAGGAAAAAAAAAATATATATATATATATATATACACGGGCGCACGCGCATTTAAATGTAAAATTTTTTGACAATTAGGATCCGAAAGAAATATGTCCATATTGACGCATTGGAAGTCGACTCAAGATCCAAGCAGCTACTCACATGGTGGACGGTCACGCAAAACGAGAAAATTTTGAAGCAGCGGTCTGTTACTCACCGAAGAAGATTTGTTTTGAATTGATCGGATCGAATCGGGAAAACTAACGGCAGATTTGTCCGGATCGGACGTTCGCAGGCCAGTTGAAAAGGAAAATAAGGGAGCTACATGACGGGTGCGATCATACCAGCACTAATGCACCGGATCCCATCAGAACTCCGAAGTTAAGCGTGCTTGGGCGAGAGTAGTACTAGGATGGGTGACCCCCTGGGAAGTCCTCGTGTTGCACTCCTTTCTTTTTTCTTAGAATGCCGTAATGCTCGGCTTTTATTTTAAAATTTTTTTGACAAACAAGATCCGAATGAGAGGGAGAAAGAAAGAAGAAGAAGAAGAAGAAAAAGGAAAAAAAAAAATATATATATATATATATACACGGGCGCACGCGCATTTAAATGTAAAATTTTTTGACAATTAGGATCCGAAAGAAATATGTCCATATTGACGCATTGGAAGTCGACTCAAGATCCAAGCAGCTACTCACTGGTGGACGGTCACGCAAAACGAGAAAATTTTGAAGCAGCGGTCTGTTACTCACCGAAGAAGATTTGTTTTGAATTGATCGGATCGAATCGGGAAAACTAACGGCAGATTTGTCCGGATCGGACGTTCGCAGGCCAGTTGAAAAGGAAAATAAGGGAGCTACATGACGGGTGCGATCATACCAGCACTAATGCACCGGATCCCATCAGAACTCCGAAGTTAAGCGTGCTTGGGCGAGAGTAGTACTAGGATGGGTGACCCCCTGGGAAGTCCTCGTGTTGCACTCCTTTCTTTTTTCTTAGAATGCCGTAATGCTCGGCTTTTATTTTAAAATTTTTTTGACAAACAAGATCCGAATGAGAGGGAGAAAGAAAGAAGAAGAAGAAGAAGAAAAAGGAAAAAAAAAAATATATATATATATATATACACGGGCGCACGCGCATTTAAATGTAAAATTTTTTGACAATTAGGATCCGAAAGAAATATGTCCATATTGACGCATTGGAAGTCGACTCAAGATCCAAGCAGCTACTCACATGGTGGACGGTCACGCAAAACGAGAAAATTTTGAAGCAGCGGTCTGTTACTCACCGAAGAAGATTTGTTTTGAATTGATCGGATCGAATCGGGAAAACTAACGGCAGATTTGTCCGGATCGGACGTTCGCAGGCCAGTTGAAAAGGAAAATAAGGGAGCTACATGACGGGTGCGATCATACCAGCACTAATGCACCGGATCCCATCAGAACTCCGAAGTTAAGCGTGCTTGGGCGAGAGTAGTACTAGGATGGGTGACCCCCTGGGAAGTCCTCGTGTTGCACTCCTTTCTTTTTTCTTAGAATGCCGTAATGCTCGGCTTTTATTTTAAAATTTTTTTGACAAACAAGATCCGAATGAGAGGGAGAAAGAAAGAAGAAGAAGAAGAAGAAAAAGGAAAAAAAAAAATATATATATATATATATACACGGGCGCACGCGCATTTAAATGTAAAATTTTTTGACAATTAGGATCCGAAAGAAATATGTCCATATTGACGCATTGGAAGTCGACTCAAGATCCAAGCAGCTACTCACTGGTGGACGGTCACGCAAAACGAGAAAATTTTGAAGCAGCGGTCTGTTACTCACCGAAGAAGATTTGTTTTGAATTGATCGGATCGAATCGGGAAAACTAACGGCAGATTTGTCCGGATCGGACGTTCGCAGGCCAGTTGAAAAGGAAAATAAGGGAGCTACATGACGGGTGCGATCATACCAGCACTAATGCACCGGATCCCATCAGAACTCCGAAGTTAAGCGTGCTTGGGCGAGAGTAGTACTAGGATGGGTGACCCCCTGGGAAGTCCTCGTGTTGCACTCCTTTCTTTTTTCTTAGAATGCCGTAATGCTCGGCTTTTATTTTAAAATTTTTTTGACAAACAAGATCCGAATGAGAGGGAGAAAGAAAGAAGAAGAAGAAGAAGAAAAAGGAAAAAAAAAATATATATATATATATATATACACGGGCGCACGCGCATTTAAATGTAAAATTTTTTGACAATTAGGATCCGAAAGAAATATGTCCATATTGACGCATTGGAAGTCGACTCAAGATCCAAGCAGCTACTCACTGGTGGACGGTCACGCAAAACGAGAAAATTTTGAAGCAGCGGTCTGTTACTCACCGAAGAAGATTTGTTTTGAATTGATCGGATCGAATCGGGAAAACTAACGGCAGATTTGTCCGGATCGGACGTTCGCAGGCCAGTTGAAAAGGAAAATAAGGGAGCTACATGACGGGTGCGATCATACCAGCACTAATGCACCGGATCCCATCAGAACTCCGAAGTTAAGCGTGCTTGGGCGAGAGTAGTACTAGGATGGGTGACCCCCTGGGAAGTCCTCGTGTTGCACTCCTTTCTTTTTTCTTAGAATGCCGTAATGCTCGGCTTTTATTTTAAAATTTTTTTGACAAACAAGATCCGAATGAGAGGGAGAAAGAAAGAAGAAGAAGAAGAAGAAAAAGGAAAAAAAAAAATATATATATATATATATACACGGGCGCACGCGCATTTAAATGTAAAATTTTTTGACAATTAGGATCCGAAAGAAATATGTCCATATTGACGCATTGGAAGTCGACTCAAGATCCAAGCAGCTACTCACATGGTGGACGGTCACGCAAAACGAGAAAATTTTGAAGCAGCGGTCTGTTACTCACCGAAGAAGATTTGTTTTGAATTGATCGGATCGAATCGGGAAAACTAACGGCAGATTTGTCCGGATCGGACGTTCGCAGGCCAGTTGAAAAGGAAAATAAGGGAGCTACATGACGGGTGCGATCATACCAGCACTAATGCACCGGATCCCATCAGAACTCCGAAGTTAAGCGTGCTTGGGCGAGAGTAGTACTAGGATGGGTGACCCCCTGGGAAGTCCTCGTGTTGCACTCCTTTCTTTTTTCTTAGAATGCCGTAATGCTCGGCTTTTATTTTAAAATTTTTTTGACAAACAAGATCCGAATGAGAGGGAGAAAGAAAGAAGAAGAAGAAGAAGAAAAAGGAAAAAAAAAATATATATATATATATATACACGGGCGCACGCGCATTTAAATGTAAAATTTTTTGACAATTAGGATCCGAAAGAAATATGTCCATATTGACGCATTGGAAGTCGACTCAAGATCCAAGCAGCTACTCACATGGTGGACGGTCACGCAAAACGAGAAAATTTTGAAGCAGCGGTCTGTTACTCACCGAAGAAGATTTGTTTTGAATTGATCGGATCGAATCGGGAAAACTAACGGCAGATTTGTCCGGATCGGACGTTCGCAGGCCAGTTGAAAAGGAAAATAAGGGAGCTACATGACGGGTGCGATCATACCAGCACTAATGCACCGGATCCCATCAGAACTCCGAAGTTAAGCGTGCTTGGGCGAGAGTAGTACTAGGATGGGTGACCCCCTGGGAAGTCCTCGTGTTGCACTCCTTTCTTTTTTCTTAGAATGCCGTAATGCTCGGCTTTTATTTTAAAATTTTTTTGACAAACAAGATCCGAATGAGAGGGAGAAAGAAAGAAGAAGAAGAAGAAGAAAAAGGAAAAAAAAAAATATATATATATATATATACACGGGCGCACGCGCATTTAAATGTAAAATTTTTTGACAATTAGGATCCGAAAGAAATATGTCCATATTGACGCATTGGAAGTCGACTCAAGATCCAAGCAGCTACTCACATGGTGGACGGTCACGCAAAACGAGAAAATTTTGAAGCAGCGGTCTGTTACTCACCGAAGAAGATTTGTTTTGAATTGATCGGATCGAATCGGGAAAACTAACGGCAGATTTGTCCGGATCGGACGTTCGCAGGCCAGTTGAAAAGGAAAATAAGGGAGCTACATGACGGGTGCGATCATACCAGCACTAATGCACCGGATCCCATCAGAACTCCGAAGTTAAGCGTGCTTGGGCGAGAGTAGTACTAGGATGGGTGACCCCCTGGGAAGTCCTCGTGTTGCACTCCTTTCTTTTTTCTTAGAATGCCGTAATGCTCGGCTTTTATTTTAAAATTTTTTTGACAAACAAGATCCGAATGAGAGGGAGAAAGAAAGAAGAAGAAGAAGAAGAAAAAGGAAAAAAAAAAATATATATATATATATATACACGGGCGCACGCGCATTTAAATGTAAAATTTTTTGACAATTAGGATCCGAAAGAAATATGTCCATATTGACGCATTGGAAGTCGACTCAAGATCCAAGCAGCTACTCACATGGTGGACGGTCACGCAAAACGAGAAAATTTTGAAGCAGCGGTCTGTTACTCACCGAAGAAGATTTGTTTTGAATTGATCGGATCGAATCGGGAAAACTAACGGCAGATTTGTCCGGATCGGACGTTCGCAGGCCAGTTGAAAAGGAAAATAAGGGAGCTACATGACGGGTGCGATCATACCAGCACTAATGCACCGGATCCCATCAGAACTCCGAAGTTAAGCGTGCTTGGGCGAGAGTAGTACTAGGATGGGTGACCCCCTGGGAAGTCCTCGTGTTGCACTCCTTTCTTTTTTCTTAGAATGCCGTAATGCTCGGCTTTTATTTTAAAATTTTTTTGACAAACAAGATCCGAATGAGAGGGAGAAAGAAAGAAGAAGAAGAAGAAGAAAAAGGAAAAAAAAAATATATATATATATATATACACGGGCGCACGCGCATTTAAATGTAAAATTTTTTGACAATTAGGATCCGAAAGAAATATGTCCATATTGACGCATTGGAAGTCGACTCAAGATCCAAGCAGCTACTCACTAGGTGGACGGTCACGCAAAACGAGAAAATTTTGAAGCAGCGGTCTGTTACTCACCGAAGAAGATTTGTTTTGAATTGATCGGATCGAATCGGGAAAACTAACGGCAGATTTGTCCGGATCGGACGTTCGCAGGCCAGTTGAAAAGGAAAATAAGGGAGCTACATGACGGGTGCGATCATACCAGCACTAATGCACCGGATCCCATCAGAACTCCGAAGTTAAGCGTGCTTGGGCGAGAGTAGTACTAGGATGGGTGACCCCCTGGGAAGTCCTCGTGTTGCACTCCTTTCTTTTTTCTTAGAATGCCGTAATGCTCGGCTTTTATTTTAAAATTTTTTTGACAAACAAGATCCGAATGAGAGGGAGAAAGAAAGAAGAAGAAGAAGAAGAAAAAGGAAAAAAAAAATATATATATATATATATATACACGGGCGCACGCGCATTTAAATGTAAAATTTTTTGACAATTAGGATCCGAAAGAAATATGTCCATATTGACGCATTGGAAGTCGACTCAAGATCCAAGCAGCTACTCACTGGTGGACGGTCACGCAAAACGAGAAAATTTTGAAGCAGCGGTCTGTTACTCACCGAAGAAGATTTGTTTTGAATTGATCGGATCGAATCGGGAAAACTAACGGCAGATTTGTCCGGATCGGACGTTCGCAGGCCAGTTGAAAAGGAAAATAAGGGAGCTACATGACGGGTGCGATCATACCAGCACTAATGCACCGGATCCCATCAGAACTCCGAAGTTAAGCGTGCTTGGGCGAGAGTAGTACTAGGATGGGTGACCCCCTGGGAAGTCCTCGTGTTGCACTCCTTTCTTTTTTCTTAGAATGCCGTAATGCTCGGCTTTTATTTTAAAATTTTTTTGACAAACAAGATCCGAATGAGAGGGAGAAAGAAAGAAGAAGAAGAAGAAGAAAAAGGAAAAAAAAAATATATATATATATATATATACACGGGCGCACGCGCATTTAAATGTAAAATTTTTTGACAATTAGGATCCGAAAGAAATATGTCCATATTGACGCATTGGAAGTCGACTCAAGATCCAAGCAGCTACTCACATGGTGGACGGTCACGCAAAACGAGAAAATTTTGAAGCAGCGGTCTGTTACTCACCGAAGAAGATTTGTTTTGAATTGATCGGATCGAATCGGGAAAACTAACGGCAGATTTGTCCGGATCGGACGTTCGCAGGCCAGTTGAAAAGGAAAATAAGGGAGCTACATGACGGGTGCGATCATACCAGCACTAATGCACCGGATCCCATCAGAACTCCGAAGTTAAGCGTGCTTGGGCGAGAGTAGTACTAGGATGGGTGACCCCCTGGGAAGTCCTCGTGTTGCACTCCTTTCTTTTTTCTTAGAATGCCGTAATGCTCGGCTTTTATTTTAAAATTTTTTTGACAAACAAGATCCGAATGAGAGGGAGAAAGAAAGAAGAAGAAGAAGAAGAAAAAGGAAAAAAAAAATATATATATATATATATATACACGGGCGCACGCGCATTTAAATGTAAAATTTTTTGACAATTAGGATCCGAAAGAAATATGTCCATATTGACGCATTGGAAGTCGACTCAAGATCCAAGCAGCTACTCACTGGTGGACGGTCACGCAAAACGAGAAAATTTTGAAGCAGCGGTCTGTTACTCACCGAAGAAGATTTGTTTTGAATTGATCGGATCGAATCGGGAAAACTAACGGCAGATTTGTCCGGATCGGACGTTCGCAGGCCAGTTGAAAAGGAAAATAAGGGAGCTACATGACGGGTGCGATCATACCAGCACTAATGCACCGGATCCCATCAGAACTCCGAAGTTAAGCGTGCTTGGGCGAGAGTAGTACTAGGATGGGTGACCCCCTGGGAAGTCCTCGTGTTGCACTCCTTTCTTTTTTCTTAGAATGCCGTAATGCTCGGCTTTTATTTTAAAATTTTTTTGACAAACAAGATCCGAATGAGAGGGAGAAAGAAAGAAGAAGAAGAAGAAGAAAAAGGAAAAAAAAAATATATATATATATATATATACACGGGCGCACGCGCATTTAAATGTAAAATTTTTTGACAATTAGGATCCGAAAGAAATATGTCCATATTGACGCATTGGAAGTCGACTCAAGATCCAAGCAGCTACTCACATGGTGGACGGTCACGCAAAACGAGAAAATTTTGAAGCAGCGGTCTGTTACTCACCGAAGAAGATTTGTTTTGAATTGATCGGATCGAATCGGGAAAACTAACGGCAGATTTGTCCGGATCGGACGTTCGCAGGCCAGTTGAAAAGGAAAATAAGGGAGCTACATGACGGGTGCGATCATACCAGCACTAATGCACCGGATCCCATCAGAACTCCGAAGTTAAGCGTGCTTGGGCGAGAGTAGTACTAGGATGGGTGACCCCCTGGGAAGTCCTCGTGTTGCACTCCTTTCTTTTTTCTTAGAATGCCGTAATGCTCGGCTTTTATTTTAAAATTTTTTTGACAAACAAGATCCGAATGAGAGGGAGAAAGAAAGAAGAAGAAGAAGAAGAAAAAGGAAAAAAAAAATATATATATATATATATACACGGGCGCACGCGCATTTAAATGTAAAATTTTTTGACAATTAGGATCCGAAAGAAATATGTCCATATTGACGCATTGGAAGTCGACTCAAGATCCAAGCAGCTACTCACATGGTGGACGGTCACGCAAAACGAGAAAATTTTGAAGCAGCGGTCTGTTACTCACCGAAGAAGATTTGTTTTGAATTGATCGGATCGAATCGGGAAAACTAACGGCAGATTTGTCCGGATCGGACGTTCGCAGGCCAGTTGAAAAGGAAAATAAGGGAGCTACATGACGGGTGCGATCATACCAGCACTAATGCACCGGATCCCATCAGAACTCCGAAGTTAAGCGTGCTTGGGCGAGAGTAGTACTAGGATGGGTGACCCCCTGGGAAGTCCTCGTGTTGCACTCCTTTCTTTTTTCTTAGAATGCCGTAATGCTCGGCTTTTATTTTAAAATTTTTTTGACAAACAAGATCCGAATGAGAGGGAGAAAGAAAGAAGAAGAAGAAGAAGAAAAAGGAAAAAAAAAATATATATATATATATATACACGGGCGCACGCGCATTTAAATGTAAAATTTTTTGACAATTAGGATCCGAAAGAAATATGTCCATATTGACGCATTGGAAGTCGACTCAAGATCCAAGCAGCTACTCACATGGTGGACGGTCACGCAAAACGAGAAAATTTTGAAGCAGCGGTCTGTTACTCACCGAAGAAGATTTGTTTTGAATTGATCGGATCGAATCGGGAAAACTAACGGCAGATTTGTCCGGATCGGACGTTCGCAGGCCAGTTGAAAAGGAAAATAAGGGAGCTACATGACGGGTGCGATCATACCAGCACTAATGCACCGGATCCCATCAGAACTCCGAAGTTAAGCGTGCTTGGGCGAGAGTAGTACTAGGATGGGTGACCCCCTGGGAAGTCCTCGTGTTGCACTCCTTTCTTTTTTCTTAGAATGCCGTAATGCTCGGCTTTTATTTTAAAATTTTTTTGACAAACAAGATCCGAATGAGAGGGAGAAAGAAAGAAGAAGAAGAAGAAGAAAAAGGAAAAAAAAATATATATATATATATATATACACGGGCGCACGCGCATTTAAATGTAAAATTTTTTGACAATTAGGATCCGAAAGAAATATGTCCATATTGACGCATTGGAAGTCGACTCAAGATCCAAGCAGCTACTCACATGGTGGACGGTCACGCAAAACGAGAAAATTTTGAAGCAGCGGTCTGTTACTCACCGAAGAAGATTTGTTTTGAATTGATCGGATCGAATCGGGAAAACTAACGGCAGATTTGTCCGGATCGGACGTTCGCAGGCCAGTTGAAAAGGAAAATAAGGGAGCTACATGACGGGTGCGATCATACCAGCACTAATGCACCGGATCCCATCAGAACTCCGAAGTTAAGCGTGCTTGGGCGAGAGTAGTACTAGGATGGGTGACCCCCTGGGAAGTCCTCGTGTTGCACTCCTTTCTTTTTTCTTAGAATGCCGTAATGCTCGGCTTTTATTTTAAAATTTTTTTGACAAACAAGATCCGAATGAGAGGGAGAAAGAAAGAAGAAGAAGAAGAAGAAAAAGGAAAAAAAAAATATATATATATATATATACACGGGCGCACGCGCATTTAAATGTAAAATTTTTTGACAATTAGGATCCGAAAGAAATATGTCCATATTGACGCATTGGAAGTCGACTCAAGATCCAAGCAGCTACTCACATGGTGGACGGTCACGCAAAACGAGAAAATTTTGAAGCAGCGGTCTGTTACTCACCGAAGAAGATTTGTTTTGAATTGATCGGATCGAATCGGGAAAACTAACGGCAGATTTGTCCGGATCGGACGTTCGCAGGCCAGTTGAAAAGGAAAATAAGGGAGCTACATGACGGGTGCGATCATACCAGCACTAATGCACCGGATCCCATCAGAACTCCGAAGTTAAGCGTGCTTGGGCGAGAGTAGTACTAGGATGGGTGACCCCCTGGGAAGTCCTCGTGTTGCACTCCTTTCTTTTTTCTTAGAATGCCGTAATGCTCGGCTTTTATTTTAAAATTTTTTTGACAAACAAGATCCGAATGAGAGGGAGAAAGAAAGAAGAAGAAGAAGAAGAAAAAGGAAAAAAAAAATATATATATATATATATACACGGGCGCACGCGCATTTAAATGTAAAATTTTTTGACAATTAGGATCCGAAAGAAATATGTCCATATTGACGCATTGGAAGTCGACTCAAGATCCAAGCAGCTACTCACATGGTGGACGGTCACGCAAAACGAGAAAATTTTGAAGCAGCGGTCTGTTACTCACCGAAGAAGATTTGTTTTGAATTGATCGGATCGAATCGGGAAAACTAACGGCAGATTTGTCCGGATCGGACGTTCGCAGGCCAGTTGAAAAGGAAAATAAGGGAGCTACATGACGGGTGCGATCATACCAGCACTAATGCACCGGATCCCATCAGAACTCCGAAGTTAAGCGTGCTTGGGCGAGAGTAGTACTAGGATGGGTGACCCCCTGGGAAGTCCTCGTGTTGCACTCCTTTCTTTTTTCTTAGAATGCCGTAATGCTCGGCTTTTATTTTAAAATTTTTTGACAAACAAGATCCGAATGAGAGGGAGAAAGAAAGAAGAAGAAGAAGAAGAAAAAGGAAAAAAAAAATATATATATATATATATACACGGGCGCACGCGCATTTAAATGTAAAATTTTTTGACAATTAGGATCCGAAAGAAATATGTCCATATTGACGCATTGGAAGTCGACTCAAGATCCAAGCAGCTACTCACAGGTGGACGGTCACGCAAAACGAGAAAATTTTGAAGCAGCGGTCTGTTACTCACCGAAGAAGATTTGTTTTGAATTGATCGGATCGAATCGGGAAAACTAACGGCAGATTTGTCCGGATCGGACGTTCGCAGGCCAGTTGAAAAGGAAAATAAGGGAGCTACATGACGGGTGCGATCATACCAGCACTAATGCACCGGATCCCATCAGAACTCCGAAGTTAAGCGTGCTTGGGCGAGAGTAGTACTAGGATGGGTGACCCCCTGGGAAGTCCTCGTGTTGCACTCCTTTCTTTTTTCTTAGAATGCCGTAATGCTCGGCTTTTATTTTAAAATTTTTTTGACAAACAAGATCCGAATGAGAGGGAGAAAGAAAGAAGAAGAAGAAGAAGAAAAAGGAAAAAAAAAATATATATATATATATATACACGGGCGCACGCGCATTTAAATGTAAAATTTTTTGACAATTAGGATCCGAAAGAAATATGTCCATATTGACGCATTGGAAGTCGACTCAAGATCCAAGCAGCTACTCACAGGTGGACGGTCACGCAAAACGAGAAAATTTTGAAGCAGCGGTCTGTTACTCACCGAAGAAGATTTGTTTTGAATTGATCGGATCGAATCGGGAAAACTAACGGCAGATTTGTCCGGATCGGACGTTCGCAGGCCAGTTGAAAAGGAAAATAAGGGAGCTACATGACGGGTGCGATCATACCAGCACTAATGCACCGGATCCCATCAGAACTCCGAAGTTAAGCGTGCTTGGGCGAGAGTAGTACTAGGATGGGTGACCCCCTGGGAAGTCCTCGTGTTGCACTCCTTTCTTTTTTCTTAGAATGCCGTAATGCTCGGCTTTTATTTTAAAATTTTTTTGACAAACAAGATCCGAATGAGAGGGAGAAAGAAAGAAGAAGAAGAAGAAGAAAAAGGAAAAAAAAAATATATATATATATATATACACGGGCGCACGCGCATTTAAATGTAAAATTTTTTGACAATTAGGATCCGAAAGAAATATGTCCATATTGACGCATTGGAAGTCGACTCAAGATCCAAGCAGCTACTCACAGGTGGACGGTCACGCAAAACGAGAAAATTTTGAAGCAGCGGTCTGTTACTCACCGAAGAAGATTTGTTTTGAATTGATCGGATCGAATCGGGAAAACTAACGGCAGATTTGTCCGGATCGGACGTTCGCAGGCCAGTTGAAAAGGAAAATAAGGGAGCTACATGACGGGTGCGATCATACCAGCACTAATGCACCGGATCCCATCAGAACTCCGAAGTTAAGCGTGCTTGGGCGAGAGTAGTACTAGGATGGGTGACCCCCTGGGAAGTCCTCGTGTTGCACTCCTTTCTTTTTTCTTAGAATGCCGTAATGCTCGGCTTTTATTTTAAAATTTTTTTGACAAACAAGATCCGAATGAGAGGGAGAAAGAAAGAAGAAGAAGAAGAAGAAAAGGAAAAAAAAAATATATATATATATATATACACGGGCGCACGCGCATTTAAATGTAAAATTTTTTGACAATTAGGATCCGAAAGAAATATGTCCATATTGACGCATTGGAAGTCGACTCAAGATCCAAGCAGCTACTCACAGGTGGACGGTCACGCAAAACGAGAAAATTTTGAAGCAGCGGTCTGTTACTCACCGAAGAAGATTTGTTTTGAATTGATCGGATCGAATCGGGAAAACTAACGGCAGATTTGTCCGGATCGGACGTTCGCAGGCCAGTTGAAAAGGAAAATAAGGGAGCTACATGACGGGTGCGATCATACCAGCACTAATGCACCGGATCCCATCAGAACTCCGAAGTTAAGCGTGCTTGGGCGAGAGTAGTACTAGGATGGGTGACCCCCTGGGAAGTCCTCGTGTTGCACTCCTTTCTTTTTTCTTAGAATGCCGTAATGCTCGGCTTTTATTTTAAAATTTTTTTGACAAACAAGATCCGAATGAGAGGGAGAAAGAAAGAAGAAGAAGAAGAAGAAAAAGGAAAAAAAAATATATATATATATATATACACGGGCGCACGCGCATTTAAATGTAAAATTTTTTGACAATTAGGATCCGAAAGAAATATGTCCATATTGACGCATTGGAAGTCGACTCAAGATCCAAGCAGCTACTCACAGGTGGACGGTCACGCAAAACGAGAAAATTTTGAAGCAGCGGTCTGTTACTCACCGAAGAAGATTTGTTTTGAATTGATCGGATCGAATCGGGAAAACTAACGGCAGATTTGTCCGGATCGGACGTTCGCAGGCCAGTTGAAAAGGAAAATAAGGGAGCTACATGACGGGTGCGATCATACCAGCACTAATGCACCGGATCCCATCAGAACTCCGAAGTTAAGCGTGCTTGGGCGAGAGTAGTACTAGGATGGGTGACCCCCTGGGAAGTCCTCGTGTTGCACTCCTTTCTTTTTTCTTAGAATGCCGTAATGCTCGGCTTTTATTTTAAAATTTTTTTGACAAACAAGATCCGAATGAGAGGGAGAAAGAAAGAAGAAGAAGAAGAAGAAAAGGAAAAAAAAAATATATATATATATATATACACGGGCGCACGCGCATTTAAATGTAAAATTTTTTGACAATTAGGATCCGAAAGAAATATGTCCATATTGACGCATTGGAAGTCGACTCAAGATCCAAGCAGCTACTCACAGGTGGACGGTCACGCAAAACGAGAAAATTTTGAAGCAGCGGTCTGTTACTCACCGAAGAAGATTTGTTTTGAATTGATCGGATCGAATCGGGAAAACTAACGGCAGATTTGTCCGGATCGGACGTTCGCAGGCCAGTTGAAAAGGAAAATAAGGGAGCTACATGACGGGTGCGATCATACCAGCACTAATGCACCGGATCCCATCAGAACTCCGAAGTTAAGCGTGCTTGGGCGAGAGTAGTACTAGGATGGGTGACCCCCTGGGAAGTCCTCGTGTTGCACTCCTTTCTTTTTTCTTAGAATGCCGTAATGCTCGGCTTTTATTTTAAAATTTTTTTGACAAACAAGATCCGAATGAGAGGAGAAGAAAGAAGAAGAAGAAGAAGAAAAAGGAAAAAAAAAATATATATATATATATATACACGGGCGCACGCGCATTTAAATGTAAAATTTTTTGACAATTAGGATCCGAAAGAAATATGTCCATATTGACGCATTGGAAGTCGACTCAAGATCCAAGCAGCTACTCACAGGTGGACGGTCACGCAAAACGAGAAAATTTTGAAGCAGCGGTCTGTTACTCACCGAAGAAGATTTGTTTTGAATTGATCGGATCGAATCGGGAAAACTAACGGCAGATTTGTCCGGATCGGACGTTCGCAGGCCAGTTGAAAAGGAAAATAAGGGAGCTACATGACGGGTGCGATCATACCAGCACTAATGCACCGGATCCCATCAGAACTCCGAAGTTAAGCGTGCTTGGGCGAGAGTAGTACTAGGATGGGTGACCCCCTGGGAAGTCCTCGTGTTGCACTCCTTTCTTTTTTCTTAGAATGCCGTAATGCTCGGCTTTTATTTTAAAATTTTTTTGACAAACAAGATCCGAATGAGAGGAGAAAGAAAGAAGAAGAAGAAGAAGAAAAGGAAAAAAAAATATATATATATATATATACACGGGCGCACGCGCATTTAAATGTAAAATTTTTTGACAATTAGGATCCGAAAGAAATATGTCCATATTGACGCATTGGAAGTCGACTCAAGATCCAAGCAGCTACTCACAGGTGGACGGTCACGCAAAACGAGAAAATTTTGAAGCAGCGGTCTGTTACTCACCGAAGAAGATTTGTTTTGAATTGATCGGATCGAATCGGGAAAACTAACGGCAGATTTGTCCGGATCGGACGTTCGCAGGCCAGTTGAAAAGGAAAATAAGGGAGCTACATGACGGGTGCGATCATACCAGCACTAATGCACCGGATCCCATCAGAACTCCGAAGTTAAGCGTGCTTGGGCGAGAGTAGTACTAGGATGGGTGACCCCCTGGGAAGTCCTCGTGTTGCACTCCTTTCTTTTTTCTTAGAATGCCGTAATGCTCGGCTTTTATTTTAAAATTTTTTTGACAAACAAGATCCGAATGAGAGAGAGAAAGAAAGAAGAAGAAGAAGAAAAGGAAAAAAAAATATATATATATATATATACACGGGCGCACGCGCATTTAAATGTAAAATTTTTTGACAATTAGGATCCGAAAGAAATATGTCCATATTGACGCATTGGAAGTCGACTCAAGATCCAAGCAGCTACTCACAGGTGGACGGTCACGCAAAACGAGAAAATTTTGAAGCAGCGGTCTGTTACTCACCGAAGAAGATTTGTTTTGAATTGATCGGATCGAATCGGGAAAACTAACGGCAGATTTGTCCGGATCGGACGTTCGCAGGCCAGTTGAAAAGGAAAATAAGGGAGCTACATGACGGGTGCGATCATACCAGCACTAATGCACCGGATCCCATCAGAACTCCGAAGTTAAGCGTGCTTGGGCGAGAGTAGTACTAGGATGGGTGACCCCCTGGGAAGTCCTCGTGTTGCACTCCTTTCTTTTTTCTTAGAATGCCGTAATGCGCGGCTTTTATTTTAAAATTTTTTTGACAAACAAGATCCGAATGAGAGAGAGAAAGAAAGAAGAAGAAGAAGAAAAGAAAAAAAAATATATATATATATATATATACACGGGCGCACGCGCATTTAAATGTAAAATTTTTTGACAATTAGGATCCGAAAGAAATATGTCCATATTGACGCATTGGAAGTCGACTCAAGATCCAAGCAGCTACTCACAGGTGGACGGTCACGCAAAACGAGAAAATTTTGAAGCAGCGGTCTGTTACTCACCGAAGAAGATTTGTTTTGAATTGATCGGATCGAATCGGGAAAACTAACGGCAGATTTGTCCGGATCGGACGTTCGCAGGCCAGTTGAAAAGGAAAATAAGGGAGCTACATGACGGGTGCGATCATACCAGCACTAATGCACCGGATCCCATCAGAACTCCGAAGTTAAGCGTGCTTGGGCGAGAGTAGTACTAGGATGGGTGACCCCCTGGGAAGTCCTCGTGTTGCACTCCTTTCTTTTTTCTTAGAATGCCGTAATGCGCGGCTTTTATTTTAAAATTTTTTTGACAAACAAGATCCGAATGAGAGAGAGAAAGAAAGAAGAAGAAGAAGAAAAGAAAAAAATATATATATATATATATATACACGGGCGCACGCGCATTTAAATGTAAAATTTTTTGACAATTAGGATCCGAAAGAAATATGTCCATATTGACGCATTGGAAGTCGACTCAAGATCCAAGCAGCTACTCACAGGTGGACGGTCACGCAAAACGAGAAAATTTTGAAGCAGCGGTCTGTTACTCACCGAAGAAGATTTGTTTTGAATTGATCGGATCGAATCGGGAAAACTAACGGCAGATTTGTCCGGATCGGACGTTCGCAGGCCAGTTGAAAAGGAAAATAAGGGAGCTACATGACGGGTGCGATCATACCAGCACTAATGCACCGGATCCCATCAGAACTCCGAAGTTAAGCGTGCTTGGGCGAGAGTAGTACTAGGATGGGTGACCCCCTGGGAAGTCCTCGTGTTGCACTCCTTTCTTTTTTCTTAGAATGCCGTAATGCGCGGCTTTTATTTTAAAATTTTTTTGACAAACAAGATCCGAATGAGAGAGAGAAAGAAAGAAGAAGAAGAAGAAGAAAAAAAAATATATATATATATATATACACGGGCGCACGCGCATTTAAATGTAAAATTTTTTGACAATTAGGATCCGAAAGAAATATGTCCATATTGACGCATTGGAAGTCGACTCAAGATCCAAGCAGCTACTCACAGGTGGACGGTCACGCAAAACGAGAAAATTTTGAAGCAGCGGTCTGTTACTCACCGAAGAAGATTTGTTTTGAATTGATCGGATCGAATCGGGAAAACTAACGGCAGATTTGTCCGGATCGGACGTTCGCAGGCCAGTTGAAAAGGAAAATAAGGGAGCTACATGACGGGTGCGATCATACCAGCACTAATGCACCGGATCCCATCAGAACTCCGAAGTTAAGCGTGCTTGGGCGAGAGTAGTACTAGGATGGGTGACCCCCTGGGAAGTCCTCGTGTTGCACTCCTTTCTTTTTTCTTAGAATGCCGTAATGCGCGGCTTTTATTTTAAAATTTTTTTGACAAACAAGATCCGAATGAGAGAGAGAAAGAAAGAAGAAGAAGAAGAAAAAAAAAATATATATATATATATATACACGGGCGCACGCGCATTTAAATGTAAAATTTTTTGACAATTAGGATCCGAAAGAAATATGTCCATATTGACGCATTGGAAGTCGACTCAAGATCCAAGCAGCTACTCACAGGTGGACGGTCACGCAAAACGAGAAAATTTTGAAGCAGCGGTCTGTTACTCACCGAAGAAGATTTGTTTTGAATTGATCGGATCGAATCGGGAAAACTAACGGCAGATTTGTCCGGATCGGACGTTCGCAGGCCAGTTGAAAAGGAAAATAAGGGAGCTACATGACGGGTGCGATCATACCAGCACTAATGCACCGGATCCCATCAGAACTCCGAAGTTAAGCGTGCTTGGGCGAGAGTAGTACTAGGATGGGTGACCCCCTGGGAAGTCCTCGTGTTGCACTCCTTTCTTTTTTCTTAGAATGCCGTAATGCGCGGCTTTTATTTTAAAATTTTTTTGACAAACAAGATCCGAATGAGAGAGAGAAAGAAAGAAGAAGAAGAAGAAAAAAAAAATATATATATATATATACACGGGCGCACGCGCATTTAAATGTAAAATTTTTTGACAATTAGGATCCGAAAGAAATATGTCCATATTGACGCATTGGAAGTCGACTCAAGATCCAAGCAGCTACTCACAGGTGGACGGTCACGCAAAACGAGAAAATTTTGAAGCAGCGGTCTGTTACTCACCGAAGAAGATTTGTTTTGAATTGATCGGATCGAATCGGGAAAACTAACGGCAGATTTGTCCGGATCGGACGTTCGCAGGCCAGTTGAAAAGGAAAATAAGGGAGCTACATGACGGGTGCGATCATACCAGCACTAATGCACCGGATCCCATCAGAACTCCGAAGTTAAGCGTGCTTGGGCGAGAGTAGTACTAGGATGGGTGACCCCCTGGGAAGTCCTCGTGTTGCACTCCTTTCTTTTTTCTTAGAATGCCGTAATGCGCGGCTTTTATTTTAAAATTTTTTTGACAAACAAGATCCGAATGAGAGAGAGAAAGAAAGAAGAAGAAGAAGAAGAAAAAAAAATATATATATATATATATACACGGGCGCACGCGCATTTAAATGTAAAATTTTTTGACAATTAGGATCCGAAAGAAATATGTCCATATTGACGCATTGGAAGTCGACTCAAGATCCAAGCAGCTACTCACAGGTGGACGGTCACGCAAAACGAGAAAATTTTGAAGCAGCGGTCTGTTACTCACCGAAGAAGATTTGTTTTGAATTGATCGGATCGAATCGGGAAAACTAACGGCAGATTTGTCCGGATCGGACGTTCGCAGGCCAGTTGAAAAGGAAAATAAGGGAGCTACATGACGGGTGCGATCATACCAGCACTAATGCACCGGATCCCATCAGAACTCCGAAGTTAAGCGTGCTTGGGCGAGAGTAGTACTAGGATGGGTGACCCCCTGGGAAGTCCTCGTGTTGCACTCCTTTCTTTTTTCTTAGAATGCCGTAATGCGCGGCTTTTATTTTAAAATTTTTTTGACAAACAAGATCCGAATGAGAGAGAGAAAGAAAGAAGAAGAAGAAGAAAAAAAAAATATATATATATATATATACACGGGCGCACGCGCATTTAAATGTAAAATTTTTTGACAATTAGGATCCGAAAGAAATATGTCCATATTGACGCATTGGAAGTCGACTCAAGATCCAAGCAGCTACTCACAGGTGGACGGTCACGCAAAACGAGAAAATTTTGAAGCAGCGGTCTGTTACTCACCGAAGAAGATTTGTTTTGAATTGATCGGATCGAATCGGGAAAACTAACGGCAGATTTGTCCGGATCGGACGTTCGCAGGCCAGTTGAAAAGGAAAATAAGGGAGCTACATGACGGGTGCGATCATACCAGCACTAATGCACCGGATCCCATCAGAACTCCGAAGTTAAGCGTGCTTGGGCGAGAGTAGTACTAGGATGGGTGACCCCCTGGGAAGTCCTCGTGTTGCACTCCTTTCTTTTTTCTTAGAATGCCGTAATGCGCGGCTTTTATTTTAAAATTTTTTTGACAAACAAGATCCGAATGAGAGAGAGAAAGAAAGAAGAAGAAGAAGAAAAAAAAATATATATATATATATACACGGGCGCACGCGCATTTAAATGTAAAATTTTTTGACAATTAGGATCCGAAAGAAATATGTCCATATTGACGCATTGGAAGTCGACTCAAGATCCAAGCAGCTACTCACAGGTGGACGGTCACGCAAAACGAGAAAATTTTGAAGCAGCGGTCTGTTACTCACCGAAGAAGATTTGTTTTGAATTGATCGGATCGAATCGGGAAAACTAACGGCAGATTTGTCCGGATCGGACGTTCGCAGGCCAGTTGAAAAGGAAAATAAGGGAGCTACATGACGGGTGCGATCATACCAGCACTAATGCACCGGATCCCATCAGAACTCCGAAGTTAAGCGTGCTTGGGCGAGAGTAGTACTAGGATGGGTGACCCCCTGGGAAGTCCTCGTGTTGCACTCCTTTCTTTTTTCTTAGAATGCCGTAATGCGCGGCTTTTATTTTAAAATTTTTTTGACAAACAAGATCCGAATGAGAGAGAGAAAGAAAGAAGAAGAAGAAGAAAAAAAAATATATATATATATATATACACGGGCGCACGCGCATTTAAATGTAAAATTTTTTGACAATTAGGATCCGAAAGAAATATGTCCATATTGACGCATTGGAAGTCGACTCAAGATCCAAGCAGCTACTCACAGGTGGACGGTCACGCAAAACGAGAAAATTTTGAAGCAGCGGTCTGTTACTCACCGAAGAAGATTTGTTTTGAATTGATCGGATCGAATCGGGAAAACTAACGGCAGATTTGTCCGGATCGGACGTTCGCAGGCCAGTTGAAAAGGAAAATAAGGGAGCTACATGACGGGTGCGATCATACCAGCACTAATGCACCGGATCCCATCAGAACTCCGAAGTTAAGCGTGCTTGGGCGAGAGTAGTACTAGGATGGGTGACCCCCTGGGAAGTCCTCGTGTTGCACTCCTTTCTTTTTTCTTAGAATGCCGTAATGCGCGGCTTTTATTTTAAAATTTTTTTGACAAACAAGATCCGAATGAGAGAGAGAAAGAAAGAAGAAGAAGAAGAAAAAAAAATATATATATATATATATACACGGGCGCACGCGCATTTAAATGTAAAATTTTTTGACAATTAGGATCCGAAAGAAATATGTCCATATTGACGCATTGGAAGTCGACTCAAGATCCAAGCAGCTACTCACAGGTGGACGGTCACGCAAAACGAGAAAATTTTGAAGCAGCGGTCTGTTACTCACCGAAGAAGATTTGTTTTGAATTGATCGGATCGAATCGGGAAAACTAACGGCAGATTTGTCCGGATCGGACGTTCGCAGGCCAGTTGAAAAGGAAAATAAGGGAGCTACATGACGGGTGCGATCATACCAGCACTAATGCACCGGATCCCATCAGAACTCCGAAGTTAAGCGTGCTTGGGCGAGAGTAGTACTAGGATGGGTGACCCCCTGGGAAGTCCTCGTGTTGCACTCCTTTCTTTTTTCTTAGAATGCCGTAATGCGCGGCTTTTATTTTAAAATTTTTTTGACAAACAAGATCCGAATGAGAGAGAGAAAGAAAGAAGAAGAAGAAGAAAAAAAAATATATATATATATATATACACGGGCGCACGCGCATTTAAATGTAAAATTTTTTGACAATTAGGATCCGAAAGAAATATGTCCATATTGACGCATTGGAAGTCGACTCAAGATCCAAGCAGCTACTCACAGGTGGACGGTCACGCAAAACGAGAAAATTTTGAAGCAGCGGTCTGTTACTCACCGAAGAAGATTTGTTTTGAATTGATCGGATCGAATCGGGAAAACTAACGGCAGATTTGTCCGGATCGGACGTTCGCAGGCCAGTTGAAAAGGAAAATAAGGGAGCTACATGACGGGTGCGATCATACCAGCACTAATGCACCGGATCCCATCAGAACTCCGAAGTTAAGCGTGCTTGGGCGAGAGTAGTACTAGGATGGGTGACCCCCTGGGAAGTCCTCGTGTTGCACTCCTTTCTTTTTTCTTAGAATGCCGTAATGCGCGGCTTTTATTTTAAAATTTTTTTGACAAACAAGATCCGAATGAGAGAGAGAAAGAAAGAAGAAGAAGAAGAAAAAAAAATATATATATATATATATACACGGGCGCACGCGCATTTAAATGTAAAATTTTTTGACAATTAGGATCCGAAAGAAATATGTCCATATTGACGCATTGGAAGTCGACTCAAGATCCAAGCAGCTACTCACAGGTGGACGGTCACGCAAAACGAGAAAATTTTGAAGCAGCGGTCTGTTACTCACCGAAGAAGATTTGTTTTGAATTGATCGGATCGAATCGGGAAAACTAACGGCAGATTTGTCCGGATCGGACGTTCGCAGGCCAGTTGAAAAGGAAAATAAGGGAGCTACATGACGGGTGCGATCATACCAGCACTAATGCACCGGATCCCATCAGAACTCCGAAGTTAAGCGTGCTTGGGCGAGAGTAGTACTAGGATGGGTGACCCCCTGGGAAGTCCTCGTGTTGCACTCCTTTCTTTTTTCTTAGAATGCCGTAATGCGCGGCTTTTATTTTAAAATTTTTTTGACAAACAAGATCCGAATGAGAGAGAGAAAGAAAGAAGAAGAAGAAGAAAAAAAAATATATATATATATATATACACGGGCGCACGCGCATTTAAATGTAAAATTTTTTGACAATTAGGATCCGAAAGAAATATGTCCATATTGACGCATTGGAAGTCGACTCAAGATCCAAGCAGCTACTCACAGGTGGACGGTCACGCAAAACGAGAAAATTTTGAAGCAGCGGTCTGTTACTCACCGAAGAAGATTTGTTTTGAATTGATCGGATCGAATCGGGAAAACTAACGGCAGATTTGTCCGGATCGGACGTTCGCAGGCCAGTTGAAAAGGAAAATAAGGGAGCTACATGACGGGTGCGATCATACCAGCACTAATGCACCGGATCCCATCAGAACTCCGAAGTTAAGCGTGCTTGGGCGAGAGTAGTACTAGGATGGGTGACCCCCTGGGAAGTCCTCGTGTTGCACTCCTTTCTTTTTTCTTAGAATGCCGTAATGCGCGGCTTTTATTTTAAAATTTTTTTGACAAACAAGATCCGAATGAGAGAGAGAAAGAAAGAAGAAGAAGAAGAAAAAAAAATATATATATATATATATACACGGGCGCACGCGCATTTAAATGTAAAATTTTTTGACAATTAGGATCCGAAAGAAATATGTCCATATTGACGCATTGGAAGTCGACTCAAGATCCAAGCAGCTACTCACAGGTGGACGGTCACGCAAAACGAGAAAATTTTGAAGCAGCGGTCTGTTACTCACCGAAGAAGATTTGTTTTGAATTGATCGGATCGAATCGGGAAAACTAACGGCAGATTTGTCCGGATCGGACGTTCGCAGGCCAGTTGAAAAGGAAAATAAGGGAGCTACATGACGGGTGCGATCATACCAGCACTAATGCACCGGATCCCATCAGAACTCCGAAGTTAAGCGTGCTTGGGCGAGAGTAGTACTAGGATGGGTGACCCCCTGGGAAGTCCTCGTGTTGCACTCCTTTCTTTTTTCTTAGAATGCCGTAATGCGCGGCTTTTATTTTAAAATTTTTTTGACAAACAAGATCCGAATGAGAGAGAGAAAGAAAGAAGAAGAAGAAGAAAAAAAAATATATATATATATATATACACGGGCGCACGCGCATTTAAATGTAAAATTTTTTGACAATTAGGATCCGAAAGAAATATGTCCATATTGACGCATTGGAAGTCGACTCAAGATCCAAGCAGCTACTCACAGGTGGACGGTCACGCAAAACGAGAAAATTTTGAAGCAGCGGTCTGTTACTCACCGAAGAAGATTTGTTTTGAATTGATCGGATCGAATCGGGAAAACTAACGGCAGATTTGTCCGGATCGGACGTTCGCAGGCCAGTTGAAAAGGAAAATAAGGGAGCTACATGACGGGTGCGATCATACCAGCACTAATGCACCGGATCCCATCAGAACTCCGAAGTTAAGCGTGCTTGGGCGAGAGTAGTACTAGGATGGGTGACCCCCTGGGAAGTCCTCGTGTTGCACTCCTTTCTTTTTTCTTAGAATGCCGTAATGCGCGGCTTTTATTTTAAAATTTTTTTGACAAACAAGATCCGAATGAGAGAGAGAAAGAAAGAAGAAGAAGAAGAAAAAAAAATATATATATATATATATACACGGGCGCACGCGCATTTAAATGTAAAATTTTTTGACAATTAGGATCCGAAAGAAATATGTCCATATTGACGCATTGGAAGTCGACTCAAGATCCAAGCAGCTACTCACAGGTGGACGGTCACGCAAAACGAGAAAATTTTGAAGCAGCGGTCTGTTACTCACCGAAGAAGATTTGTTTTGAATTGATCGGATCGAATCGGGAAAACTAACGGCAGATTTGTCCGGATCGGACGTTCGCAGGCCAGTTGAAAAGGAAAATAAGGGAGCTACATGACGGGTGCGATCATACCAGCACTAATGCACCGGATCCCATCAGAACTCCGAAGTTAAGCGTGCTTGGGCGAGAGTAGTACTAGGATGGGTGACCCCCTGGGAAGTCCTCGTGTTGCACTCCTTTCTTTTTTCTTAGAATGCCGTAATGCGCGGCTTTTATTTTAAAATTTTTTTGACAAACAAGATCCGAATGAGAGAGAGAAAGAAAGAAGAAGAAGAAGAAAAAAAAATATATATATATATATATACACGGGCGCACGCGCATTTAAATGTAAAATTTTTTGACAATTAGGATCCGAAAGAAATATGTCCATATTGACGCATTGGAAGTCGACTCAAGATCCAAGCAGCTACTCACAGGTGGACGGTCACGCAAAACGAGAAAATTTTGAAGCAGCGGTCTGTTACTCACCGAAGAAGATTTGTTTTGAATTGATCGGATCGAATCGGGAAAACTAACGGCAGATTTGTCCGGATCGGACGTTCGCAGGCCAGTTGAAAAGGAAAATAAGGGAGCTACATGACGGGTGCGATCATACCAGCACTAATGCACCGGATCCCATCAGAACTCCGAAGTTAAGCGTGCTTGGGCGAGAGTAGTACTAGGATGGGTGACCCCCTGGGAAGTCCTCGTGTTGCACTCCTTTCTTTTTTCTTAGAATGCCGTAATGCGCGGCTTTTATTTTAAAATTTTTTTGACAAACAAGATCCGAATGAGAGAGAGAAAGAAAGAAGAAGAAGAAGAAAAAAAAATATATATATATATATATACACGGGCGCACGCGCATTTAAATGTAAAATTTTTTGACAATTAGGATCCGAAAGAAATATGTCCATATTGACGCATTGGAAGTCGACTCAAGATCCAAGCAGCTACTCACAGGTGGACGGTCACGCAAAACGAGAAAATTTTGAAGCAGCGGTCTGTTACTCACCGAAGAAGATTTGTTTTGAATTGATCGGATCGAATCGGGAAAACTAACGGCAGATTTGTCCGGATCGGACGTTCGCAGGCCAGTTGAAAAGGAAAATAAGGGAGCTACATGACGGGTGCGATCATACCAGCACTAATGCACCGGATCCCATCAGAACTCCGAAGTTAAGCGTGCTTGGGCGAGAGTAGTACTAGGATGGGTGACCCCCTGGGAAGTCCTCGTGTTGCACTCCTTTCTTTTTTCTTAGAATGCCGTAATGCGCGGCTTTTATTTTAAAATTTTTTTGACAAACAAGATCCGAATGAGAGAGAGAAAGAAAGAAGAAGAAGAAGAAAAAAAAATATATATATATATATATACACGGGCGCACGCGCATTTAAATGTAAAATTTTTTGACAATTAGGATCCGAAAGAAATATGTCCATATTGACGCATTGGAAGTCGACTCAAGATCCAAGCAGCTACTCACAGGTGGACGGTCACGCAAAACGAGAAAATTTTGAAGCAGCGGTCTGTTACTCACCGAAGAAGATTTGTTTTGAATTGATCGGATCGAATCGGGAAAACTAACGGCAGATTTGTCCGGATCGGACGTTCGCAGGCCAGTTGAAAAGGAAAATAAGGGAGCTACATGACGGGTGCGATCATACCAGCACTAATGCACCGGATCCCATCAGAACTCCGAAGTTAAGCGTGCTTGGGCGAGAGTAGTACTAGGATGGGTGACCCCCTGGGAAGTCCTCGTGTTGCACTCCTTTCTTTTTTCTTAGAATGCCGTAATGCGCGGCTTTTATTTTAAAATTTTTTTGACAAACAAGATCCGAATGAGAGAGAGAAAGAAAGAAGAAGAAGAAGAAAAAAAAATATATATATATATATATACACGGGCGCACGCGCATTTAAATGTAAAATTTTTTGACAATTAGGATCCGAAAGAAATATGTCCATATTGACGCATTGGAAGTCGACTCAAGATCCAAGCAGCTACTCACAGGTGGACGGTCACGCAAAACGAGAAAATTTTGAAGCAGCGGTCTGTTACTCACCGAAGAAGATTTGTTTTGAATTGATCGGATCGAATCGGGAAAACTAACGGCAGATTTGTCCGGATCGGACGTTCGCAGGCCAGTTGAAAAGGAAAATAAGGGAGCTACATGACGGGTGCGATCATACCAGCACTAATGCACCGGATCCCATCAGAACTCCGAAGTTAAGCGTGCTTGGGCGAGAGTAGTACTAGGATGGGTGACCCCCTGGGAAGTCCTCGTGTTGCACTCCTTTCTTTTTTCTTAGAATGCCGTAATGCGCGGCTTTTATTTTAAAATTTTTTTGACAAACAAGATCCGAATGAGAGAGAGAAAGAAAGAAGAAGAAGAAGAAAAAAAATATATATATATATATATACACGGGCGCACGCGCATTTAAATGTAAAATTTTTTGACAATTAGGATCCGAAAGAAATATGTCCATATTGACGCATTGGAAGTCGACTCAAGATCCAAGCAGCTACTCACAGGTGGACGGTCACGCAAAACGAGAAAATTTTGAAGCAGCGGTCTGTTACTCACCGAAGAAGATTTGTTTTGAATTGATCGGATCGAATCGGGAAAACTAACGGCAGATTTGTCCGGATCGGACGTTCGCAGGCCAGTTGAAAAGGAAAATAAGGGAGCTACATGACGGGTGCGATCATACCAGCACTAATGCACCGGATCCCATCAGAACTCCGAAGTTAAGCGTGCTTGGGCGAGAGTAGTACTAGGATGGGTGACCCCCTGGGAAGTCCTCGTGTTGCACTCCTTTCTTTTTTCTTAGAATGCCGTAATGCGCGGCTTTTATTTTAAAATTTTTTTGACAAACAAGATCCGAATGAGAGAGAGAAAGAAAGAAGAAGAAGAAGAAAAAAAAATATATATATATATATATACACGGGCGCACGCGCATTTAAATGTAAAATTTTTTGACAATTAGGATCCGAAAGAAATATGTCCATATTGACGCATTGGAAGTCGACTCAAGATCCAAGCAGCTACTCACAGGTGGACGGTCACGCAAAACGAGAAAATTTTGAAGCAGCGGTCTGTTACTCACCGAAGAAGATTTGTTTTGAATTGATCGGATCGAATCGGGAAAACTAACGGCAGATTTGTCCGGATCGGACGTTCGCAGGCCAGTTGAAAAGGAAAATAAGGGAGCTACATGACGGGTGCGATCATACCAGCACTAATGCACCGGATCCCATCAGAACTCCGAAGTTAAGCGTGCTTGGGCGAGAGTAGTACTAGGATGGGTGACCCCCTGGGAAGTCCTCGTGTTGCACTCCTTTCTTTTTTCTTAGAATGCCGTAATGCGCGGCTTTTATTTTAAAATTTTTTTGACAAACAAGATCCGAATGAGAGAGAGAAAGAAAGAAGAAGAAGAAGAAAAAAAAAATATATATATATATATATACACGGGCGCACGCGCATTTAAATGTAAAATTTTTTGACAATTAGGATCCGAAAGAAATATGTCCATATTGACGCATTGGAAGTCGACTCAAGATCCAAGCAGCTACTCACAGGTGGACGGTCACGCAAAACGAGAAAATTTTGAAGCAGCGGTCTGTTACTCACCGAAGAAGATTTGTTTTGAATTGATCGGATCGAATCGGGAAAACTAACGGCAGATTTGTCCGGATCGGACGTTCGCAGGCCAGTTGAAAAGGAAAATAAGGGAGCTACATGACGGGTGCGATCATACCAGCACTAATGCACCGGATCCCATCAGAACTCCGAAGTTAAGCGTGCTTGGGCGAGAGTAGTACTAGGATGGGTGACCCCCTGGGAAGTCCTCGTGTTGCACTCCTTTCTTTTTTCTTAGAATGCCGTAATGCGCGGCTTTTATTTTAAAATTTTTTTGACAAACAAGATCCGAATGAGAGAGAGAAAGAAAGAAGAAGAAGAAGAAAAAAAAATATATATATATATATATACACGGGCGCACGCGCATTTAAATGTAAAATTTTTTGACAATTAGGATCCGAAAGAAATATGTCCATATTGACGCATTGGAAGTCGACTCAAGATCCAAGCAGCTACTCACAGGTGGACGGTCACGCAAAACGAGAAAATTTTGAAGCAGCGGTCTGTTACTCACCGAAGAAGATTTGTTTTGAATTGATCGGATCGAATCGGGAAAACTAACGGCAGATTTGTCCGGATCGGACGTTCGCAGGCCAGTTGAAAAGGAAAATAAGGGAGCTACATGACGGGTGCGATCATACCAGCACTAATGCACCGGATCCCATCAGAACTCCGAAGTTAAGCGTGCTTGGGCGAGAGTAGTACTAGGATGGGTGACCCCCTGGGAAGTCCTCGTGTTGCACTCCTTTCTTTTTTCTTAGAATGCCGTAATGCGCGGCTTTTATTTTAAAATTTTTTTGACAAACAAGATCCGAATGAGAGAGAGAAAGAAAGAAGAAGAAGAAGAAAAAAAATATATATATATATATATACACGGGCGCACGCGCATTTAAATGTAAAATTTTTTGACAATTAGGATCCGAAAGAAATATGTCCATATTGACGCATTGGAAGTCGACTCAAGATCCAAGCAGCTACTCACAGGTGGACGGTCACGCAAAACGAGAAAATTTTGAAGCAGCGGTCTGTTACTCACCGAAGAAGATTTGTTTTGAATTGATCGGATCGAATCGGGAAAACTAACGGCAGATTTGTCCGGATCGGACGTTCGCAGGCCAGTTGAAAAGGAAAATAAGGGAGCTACATGACGGGTGCGATCATACCAGCACTAATGCACCGGATCCCATCAGAACTCCGAAGTTAAGCGTGCTTGGGCGAGAGTAGTACTAGGATGGGTGACCCCCTGGGAAGTCCTCGTGTTGCACTCCTTTCTTTTTTCTTAGAATGCCGTAATGCGCGGCTTTTATTTTAAAATTTTTTTGACAAACAAGATCCGAATGAGAGAGAGAAAGAAAGAAGAAGAAGAAAAAAAAAATATATATATATATATATACACGCGCGCACGCGCATTTAAATGTAAAATTTTTTGACAATTAGGATCCGAAAGAAATATGTCCATATTGACGCATTGGAAGTCGACTCAAGATCCAAGCAGCTACTCACAGGTGGACGGTCACGCAAAACGAGAAAATTTTGAAGCAGCGGTCTGTTACTCACCGCAGAAGATTTGTTTTGAATTGATCGGATCGAATCGGGAAAACTAACGGCAGATTTGTCCGGATCGGACGTTCGCAGGCCAGTTGAAAAGGAAAATAAGGGAGCTACATGGCGGGTGCGATCATACCAGCACTAATGCACCGGATCCCATCAGAACTCCGAAGTTAAGCGTGCTTGGGCGAGAGTAGTACTAGGATGGGTGACCCCCTGGGAAGTCCTCGTGTTGCACTCCTTTCTTTTTTCTTAGAATGCCGTAATGCGCGGCTTTTATTTTAAAATTTTTTTGACAAACAAGATCCGAATGAGAGAGAGAAAGAAAGAAGAAGAAGAAGAAAAAAAATATATATATATATATATACACGGGCGCACGCGCATTTAAATGTAAAATTTTTTGACAATTAGGATCCGAAAGAAATATGTCCATATTGACGCATTGGAAGTCGACTCAAGATCCAAGCAGCTACTCACAGGTGGACGGTCACGCAAAACGAGAAAATTTTGAAGCAGCGGTCTGTTACTCACCGCAGAAGATTTGTTTTGAATTGATCGGATCGAATCGGGAAAACTAACGGCAGATTTGTCCGGATCGGACGTTCGCAGGCCAGTTGAAAAGGAAAATAAGGGAGCTACATGGACGGGTGCGATCATACCAGCACTAATGCACCGGATCCCATCAGAACTCCGAAGTTAAGCGTGCTTGGGCGAGAGTAGTACTAGGATGGGTGACCCCCTGGGAAGTCCTCGTGTTGCACTCCTTTCTTTTTTCTTAGAATGCCGTAATGCGCGGCTTTTATTTTAAAATTTTTTTGACAAACAAGATCCGAATGAGAGAGAGAAAGAAAGAAGAAGAAGAAGAAAAAAAATATATATATATATATATACACGGGCGCACGCGCATTTAAATGTAAAATTTTTTGACAATTAGGATCCGAAAGAAATATGTCCATATTGGCGCATTGGAAGTCGACTCAAGATCCAAGCAGCTACTCACAGGTGGACGGTCACGCAAAACGAGAAAATTTTGAAGCAGCGGTCTGTTACTCACCGCAGAAGATTTGTTTTGAATTGATCGGATCGAATCGGGAAAACTAACGGCAGATTTGTCCGGATCGGACGTTCGCAGGCCAGTTGAAAAGGAAAATAAGGGAGCTACATGACGGGTGCGATCATACCAGCACTAATGCACCGGATCCCATCAGAACTCCGAAGTTAAGCGTGCTTGGGCGAGAGTAGTACTAGGATGGGTGACCCCCTGGGAAGTCCTCGTGTTGCACTCCTTCTTTTTTCTTTTGTTAGAATGCCGTAATGCGCGGCTTTTATTTTAAAATTTTTTTGACAAACAAGATCCGAATGAGAGAGAGAAAGAAAGAAGAAGAAGAAGAAAAAAAATATATATATATATATATACACGCGCGCACGCGCATTTAAATGTAAAATTTTTTGACAATTAGGATCCGAAAGAAATATGTCCATATTGACGCATTGGAAGTCGACTCAAGATCCAAGCAGCTACTCACAGGTGGACGGTCACGCAAAACGAGAAAATTTTGAAGCAGCGGTCTGTTACTCACCGAAGAAGATTTGTTTTGAATTGATCGGATCGAATCGGGAAAACTAACGGCAGATTTGTCCGGATCGGACGTTCGCAGGCCAGTTGAAAAGGAAAATAAGGGAGCTACATGACGGGTGCGATCATACCAGCACTAATGCACCGGATCCCATCAGAACTCCGAAGTTAAGCGTGCTTGGGCGAGAGTAGTACTAGGATGGGTGACCCCCTGGGAAGTCCTCGTGTTGCACTCCTTTCTTTTTTCTTAGAATGCCGTAATGCGCGGCTTTTATTTTAAAATTTTTTTGACAAACAAGATCCGAATGAGAGAGAGAAAGAAAGAAGAAGAAGAAGAAAAAAAAATATATATATATATATATACACGGGCGCACGCGCATTTAAATGTAAAATTTTTTGACAATTAGGATCCGAAAGAAATATGTCCATATTGACGCATTGGAAGTCGACTCAAGATCCAAGCAGCTACTCACAGGTGGACGGTCACGCAAAACGAGAAAATTTTGAAGCAGCGGTCTGTTACTCACCGAAGAAGATTTGTTTTGAATTGATCGGATCGAATCGGGAAAACTAACGGCAGATTTGTCCGGATCGGACGTTCGCAGGCCAGTTGAAAAGGAAAATAAGGGAGCTACATGACGGGTGCGATCATACCAGCACTAATGCACCGGATCCCATCAGAACTCCGAAGTTAAGCGTGCTTGGGCGAGAGTAGTACTAGGATGGGTGACCCCCTGGGAAGTCCTCGTGTTGCACTCCTTTCTTTTTTCTTAGAATGCCGTAATGCGCGGCTTTTATTTTAAAATTTTTTTGACAAACAAGATCCGAATGAGAGAGAGAAAGAAAGAAGAAGAAGAAGAAAAAAAAATATATATATATATATATACACGGGCGCACGCGCATTTAAATGTAAAATTTTTTGACAATTAGGATCCGAAAGAAATATGTCCATATTGACGCATTGGAAGTCGACTCAAGATCCAAGCAGCTACTCACAGGTGGACGGTCACGCAAAACGAGAAAATTTTGAAGCAGCGGTCTGTTACTCACCGAAGAAGATTTGTTTTGAATTGATCGGATCGAATCGGGAAAACTAACGGCAGATTTGTCCGGATCGGACGTTCGCAGGCCAGTTGAAAAGGAAAATAAGGGAGCTACATGACGGGTGCGATCATACCAGCACTAATGCACCGGATCCCATCAGAACTCCGAAGTTAAGCGTGCTTGGGCGAGAGTAGTACTAGGATGGGTGACCCCCTGGGAAGTCCTCGTGTTGCACTCCTTTCTTTTTTCTTAGAATGCCGTAATGCGCGGCTTTTATTTTAAAATTTTTTTGACAAACAAGATCCGAATGAGAGAGAGAAAGAAAGAAGAAGAAGAAGAAAAAAATATATATATATATATATACACGGGCGCACGCGCATTTAAATGTAAAATTTTTTGACAATTAGGATCCGAAAGAAATATGTCCATATTGACGCATTGGAAGTCGACTCAAGATCCAAGCAGCTACTCACAGGTGGACGGTCACGCAAAACGAGAAAATTTTGAAGCAGCGGTCTGTTACTCACCGAAGAAGATTTGTTTTGAATTGATCGGATCGAATCGGGAAAACTAACGGCAGATTTGTCCGGATCGGACGTTCGCAGGCCAGTTGAAAAGGAAAATAAGGGAGCTACATGACGGGTGCGATCATACCAGCACTAATGCACCGGATCCCATCAGAACTCCGAAGTTAAGCGTGCTTGGGCGAGAGTAGTACTAGGATGGGTGACCCCCTGGGAAGTCCTCGTGTTGCACTCCTTTCTTTTTTCTTAGAATGCCGTAATGCGCGGCTTTTATTTTAAAATTTTTTTGACAAACAAGATCCGAATGAGAGAGAGAAAGAAAGAAGAAGAAGAAGAAAAAAAAATATATATATATATATATACACGGGGCACGCGCATTTAAATGTAAATTTTTTTGACAATTAGGATCCGAAAGAAATATGTCCATATTGACGCATTGGAAGTCGACTCAAGATACAAGCAGCATACTCACAGGTGGACGGTCACGCAAAACGAGAAAATTTGAAGCTGCTGTCTGTTGCTCACCGAAGAAGATTTGTTTTGAATTGATCGGATCGAATCGGGAAAACTAACGGA